>JANRMT010062808.1:55187706-55223204 GCA_026402145.1 Polypterus bichir lapradei | reverse complement strand
CACAGTGGACAAAGGAACATGAAGACCTCTGAAGATGGACTTGTAGCCTTGAGATTGTTGATATTTTTCCACAATTTTCATTCTCAAGTCCTCAGACAATTCTCTGCTCTTCTTTCTGTTCTCCATGCTTAGTGTGGCACACTCAGACACGCAACAGAAAGGTTGAGTCAACTTGTCTCCATTTTAACTGGCTTCAGGTGTGATTGCTATATTGCCAGCACCTGTTTCTTGCCACAGGTGAGTTCAAACGAGCATCATATGCTAGAAATAAAATGATTTACCCACAAATTTTGAAAGGGTGCCAATAATTTTGTCCGGCCCATTTTTGGAGTTCTGTGTGACATAATGTCAGATTTGTCTTTTTTTCTCTGTTTTTTTGTGTTGTTCCAATGCACATAAAGGAAATAAATATATGTATACCAAAACATTTGTAATTGCAACAATTTTCTGGGAGATATGGTGCATTTTCTGGGAAAATTCCAGGGATGCCAATAATTTCGGCCATTCTATTAGTTCAATAGAATCTAATTATTAAAGTGAATTGAAATGCCCATCACTACTGGTCTCCCTACGATTTACAGTATATGTCAGGCACCGTTTACCTGTAGTCCCATACGTGTGCATAGGAGACACCTTCTGGGCTTTTTGAAGGGTAACAGCACCCTGAGTCAATTCTTGGCACTGTCTTTTAATGTCTCTCCTCTTCCTCTAACCACAGGACAGAAGACTGACATCTCAAACACCTCTGATGTCTATTCTAGTTTCTGGTTGCCTGAGCCCATCTCTTCCCACTTGATAACCAAGTTGTAGACTTATGTCTGGAAATGTGTTTCGCTAATGAATGGTAAATCGCTTTTGTGAATTTGGTCAACAATTATACATGGATTACCACTAGGGCCCCAGACTTTATGATCACAGACAGCCAAGCATAATCAATTGAGATGCTGTCTGTACGTCCATCTCACATACACTTCCTATCAAGTGGATGCCCTCAGCATTTCAGCATTACCCACATTCAGGTTACTTCCATTAACTTTTTTCTGATACCTTTAATCTCTTACAGCTCTTTTAACAACCAACACAGGAGTTTTCTTTAAGTCGGTAAGCTCCAAACTCATGCAGATTAAAAGGATGTCCTCACCAGCCATGGAGCAATGCCGGGACACTGGTGCTTTGGCACTCAATGGTAGACATGTGACAGGCCAATCATATATCCATCTTCACTTTTCTGCCCAGCTGTTTCTTCCTGGAGCCTTTTTCATTGCTACCTCACAAACACAAGATATGTGAACCTTATGATTAATTATACCTTTAAAAATAAATCTATAAATATTTATAATACACAACAAAATTAAACTTAACACAGCCTATCAACAATATCCCTAACAGACAGCAACTTCTTCTCCAGCTTGTTGAGATAAGCCTATAGCTAAGTGTGAGAGTAATTCTTGCTAACAAGCACCTGGTGGTCAGGTGAGTCACATAGGCATAGGCTCAGTTTAAAAGAGCTTCATGGAAATACCACATTGACTCTAAAACTATGCAAGATATCCTAGAAGCCTGTTAACCAATTTAACAATTTAAAATCGATAACCAAATTATCAAATTAGTTATTCAAGCACTGCACATCTGATCATTAAAATAAGTGTATGATCTTCTTTATAATATAAACTGAATGTTTTACCATATAAACTACATTGTACTAGGAGTGCTACCTGTCTAAGACAGGTTAAAATCTCAGTAATCTGTGTATTCAGCATTAATGTTTGCAGTGCACCATCTATTGGAATGTAATTTATAATGCATGTAGTAATAAAATTGCCTTTTTCATTCCAACAGATGGTGTATTACAAACATTTGTACCAATAAAATGCATTGTGTTTTTTCATTTCAACAGATGGCGTATTGTATTCATTAACACTGCTTTTAAGAATCCCATAACAAAAACAGAGACATAGCCTTCGATGAACACATTGATTTGTCCTTTTATTGAGGTAGTTGTTCCCTTATACAATTTCAAAAAAGCATTATTCCTTTTAGAAAGGATAAACTAGGTCCACGCTGAGCAAGCTTAAAATTAAAAATCCATCTATAGACAAAAAATGAAGTAAAATGAAAAAACATCTAGCGATTAAATTTTGGATCACTACAAACCCAAGTGCACAAGTGGATTTATTGCACCCCCACACTGATGGCTGGAGGTATTTACCATCAACCCTGTACACCTAATTTAGTACATAAATTAAAATTCTAAAAGTTAATATAAAGAGTTTCTCCATAAATGCAGCATTTGACACTTAACCATAATCAGTAGGCTTTTAAGTTAAATTAACTGGATAATTTAATTGCAGTGGAGGCTTACATAGTAATTACACATGCAGGGTCAATGACTGTCAAATGTACCACCTGCAGCTACCTTTGAAGAACACGGAAACCACAATAGTAAAAATGGGCAATGCAAGAGGAGAGCCCACAATTAGTTCTGACAGCTGCTTCCTTCTGCTGGAGCAAATGCAGACAGATGACAAGAATATGGAAAAGTTAACAGTGTATTTATAAAAATACAGCATAAAAGACACTGATCACAGCTCTGTCAAAAGTTCAGGAAGAGTTAGTTTCATAGGGAATATTTTGTAATATTGTTAAACTAATAATTTTAATCATTTCTTTAGTATTAGTTTTAATAGCCTCCCATATTTTAAGTAAGAATTTCTTATTATAAATTAGAATATCCTGAAAGATGTGTACAAATTGAGATGAAAGTATCAATTTGAAAAGCATTGGTCATTTTTTGTCATTTTTTGGTCTGTAGGAGCCATTTTAGTTCTGGTGGACTGTCTATTTGAAAGCACGCCATTCTGAATTTTAAAAGAGAGAGTTGAGCCATCACATAATAGGAAAGAAAGTCAAAGTCATTTGGAAAAGAACCTGATTGTCGTCACTACTTTCATCTCAGGGTCTTAGCCAAGATAAAGAGCTACAAAAAAAGACTATTCTCACAGGAAGACCTGGACCACCACCTGCTCTCATTTTAATTATTGAGGCTTACAAATCTTCGGTTGAAGGTACAGTGATTGTTTTTTTATATAAAGGGACATCACTATCTTCCTCCATGCCAGCATTTCAATTATAATCTTTTCAGCTATTACCTTCATTAATAATAATCCATCCATCCATCTTCTAAGCCCACTTTATCCTGAGACAGTAACTAATAATAATAATTTGTTTAACTTCAGAAAATATTTCAGGTTGTTTTTTAATGTTGTGCTTGTTGTAGGTTGTATTATTTTAAGCGCAGCATTGGTCAGTTTATGTTATTTGTATTTGTATTAATTACATTTCATTCCATTTTAGTTACTTGCTATGAATCCAAAATAATTTCTATTATTTGTTTGGGGATGATGTTTTGATGTGGAAAGTAGGTACAGTTGTGTTAGTGAAACTAGATCCAAGCATTTAGGCCATCTTGGAAATAAATTGTTACAGGTGGCATGTATATCTGTGTTTTATATTTGAGACAGCCACTGGTATTACAATATTACTAAAAAAACCTGAAACTTCAGTGTAGTAGTTTAATTCATGAAGATATACCGTATATACTTGCATTTAAGTTCTCCTACGGATAAGTCAGGGATAGATTTTACCGTATAATTTCTGGTATTTTATAATGTCAGTCGTATAAGTCAAATGCGGAAAACTCACACTATTGGTCCAAGAGATTATGATATGCTAACGCCCACTTGAGAGAGTAACCATGGAGCACACTGCCTTTTTTTTCTATGTATTGTACCTACGTGACCACACGGTAATACCCGAACTATTCCGAAGCGACGTTTTGTGTTTTTTGTATCTCACACCTCATACACCTTTATCGTAAGAGCATCCCTTATCTACGGTGGAGCGTTTGATCAGAAAAAAATATGAAGCTGGTTTTAAATAAAACGTCGTTGAAGTAGTGAAAGAAATTGGTAACTGCGCTGCTCCAACAAAATTCGATGCATCTGAGAAACTGGTGCAAGATTGAAGGAAGCAAGAGATTTAAAAAAAAATAATAATTAAGTGTTGCATTTTTGAACAGGTGTATAAGTCGGGGTCTGATTTTATGATCGATTTTTCAGGTTTCAAGACCCGACTTATACATGAGTATATGCGGTATTTGGTTTAGAAGTATGTTGAACCTCCTTTGGCTTTGAGAACAGCACAAATGTGTGAGGTTCTGGATTCTACAAGATGTTTGATGCGCTTTCCAAAATTTTTGTACAGTGCAGGAACAGTTGCTGCCAATTGGACTGTTGCACAGTCTTGCTACAAACAGACCCCACTGCCCTCCCAAAAATATCCTTGCTAGGGTTGAGATCCAGGGGACTATGCAGGCCACTAAAATAATTAAAAGTCACTATCAAGTACCTGGAGCCATTTGGTGATGATTCATGTCTTGTGACAAAGTGTACAATCATTCTGTGAGTGTGAATAAACTGCAGAGATTAAGGGATGATCAGATACTCCCTGCTGTTCATATGTTCTTCAGTGGGTATCAGATTGCCAAATTATAATTTCTCATACCATCACACTGCAACCACTGGCCTATAGTGTTGACAATAAACATGATAGCTCTATGAACTCATGTTGTTTAAGCAAAATTCTGATATTTCCGTCATTATGATTCTGAATAAACTTGAATTCAGCTGACCAAATAACTTTTTTTTCTGCTCCTTAACGGTCCAGTTCTGATGTTTCTGTACCAGCTAACGATTTCTTATTTTTTATATTTTGTGGACAACATTGGCAGGCAACATGTTCTTTGGTTGATGTGGCCCATTCTAAACAAAGTCCAGTATGTGTTCTGAGATGTCATTCAACACATCGATGTTAAGTTTTCATGCAATTTGCCTGGTTTTAGTTCATAATATGATTTTCACCATTGTCCCGTCTGACAATGCTATTTTTGTTGACTAATAGTTTGTTTCTTTTCTCTCCTTTCTCTGAAAACCCTTGAAACAGTTGTGTCAAAAGCTCATGATGATAACCATTTGGGAGATACTAGAACCAACACGCTTAGTGCCACCTATCCTGTCATTTTCAAAGTCAGTAAGGTTAGTTCTTCTATTTATTCCAATACTCAGTCGACAACTAAATAATGCTAGAAATGGTGGTCTACCTGATGTACACCATATACCAATATTGCATGATGTACGACTTGTTGAAGTTGAGAATTTGCCACGATGATACAGTAGGAAATGCACGTGTAATGGCATACTATGTGGACAATTGGTGATGATTTGCAGAATGGAGGTGGTCCAAACACTCTGGAATTTTCTATTGAATGTGTCCACAGCACCACTCTCTTAAAGAGTTTCATCACAATGGGGCTGAATGGACTGTAATCACAGAGACAGTTCAACTGTTTCCTTTGGTACTAGGATGATTGTTATCATTTTGTAGTAGATGGGGACTAGTCAGAATGTTAATTAGCTGCTTCAGGATTTTAAAAGATGTCATGAAATTCCAACTGGAATGTATTCCTTATGGACATTGACTCATCTAAAAAATCCCTCCTTATGTAAGGTAGAGAAACAGCAAAGGATGAATCATGCAGTACAGCAAACATTTCCATAAGGGGGGCTTTGGTATAATTTTAAAAGAAAGCATATAAAGCGTTAGGTTCATCCGGGAGAGAAGATTTAGATAGTTTTCTAAAAAATTTGTAAGATTCAGCATGTCTTCCCCCAGTTTATTTTTTATCACCAGTGCTGCTGTATATTGTTTCCTGTTATACCAACATTAACCACTTTTCTGAGCTTCTGCCTAAACTTGTAGCTGGATTTTTGTACATTCCTGATGATTAATCTGAAATTCATCAAGTCAGGCATTCAGTAAATTAGAAATGTCCCAAATTGTCTATGGTTTATAAACTGAAAATAAGAAAATTATTTTTCATACAGTTGACCACACATTTTTTAATGAATCCAGCTATGTTAGTATAATACACTTCCAGATTTAATGAGGAATATTTAAACATGTTTTCATTTATAGAATCAAAACGATCCTACAGTTTTCCTTCTACCTCCTTATGTCAGCAGTGCACCAGTTTTCATATTGGCAAGTAATTTCTTTTCAAATTTGTGCACCATATGTTGTTTAAGATTAACCACACTACACCTCCTCTGCTATTACCTGACAATTTAGTTGAATTTAGTCCATATGGCAGATAGAAAAAGATCCAGCTGTGTGATTTAAACAGAAGGGGGCTAGTCACCCTTCATTTATCTTCTTCTAATCCCGATCTGTCTGTGCAGGACGAGGACAGGTTAGTGTGTGGTAAAAGGATGTAACAATCATCTTGGAGATATGCTCTTAATATTTAGGTGAAATATTTTTTATATTTGCCTTGGTGTACTAGGTAGCATTCCCTTAGGATGTAAACATTTACATTCTGCAATCTGGTATGAGCCTGAGGTGTGTCATAGACTGCAATCCAAAAAACACTGGAGAACAGATAAAATGGACAGCACTTGATCATTAACTACTAGTTATTTGAGATTCTTTTGAAATTTGTGCACCTTATATTGTTAAAGATAAAACATACTTCACATCCTTTGCATTTACCTGACCATTTAGTTGAATTTAGGCCATATGGCAGATGGAAAAAGATCCAGCTGTTTTGTAGATCCTGGTGTCTCAGGGGTTGGCCAAGTTTTCATGAAACAGAACCTGCAGGGGTTTCATAATTCTGCTCTAAATGAACACAAGAAACAAGTATCATTTATAGAGCATACAAAATGCACTCCGTAATTAAAACAAATTAAAATGGCTCTTTATTCACAATTTAAAATGTATATAAAATAATCTGGCTTAAAGTCATCCTATGTAATACTTAGTATTCAGGTCATTCACAGTAGTACTGGCAAATCGACTATGAAGTGCTCATTGCTAGGTCTTTACATTTGCTGTCTTAAAATGATACCTTGATGATGGAATTATTTACATAAATTGCTGCCCAAACAGCAATGTCCAAATATTGTTAATTAGTTGTGTGCCTGCTGTACTGAGCTGCTGACATGTGTCTGAGGCTCATAACCATATGCTATGTTCTGATAAATCTTATAGTTTCCTGGACCTAATGAATAATAATGCAAAGCTAGTTTGCACTTTATTTTCATATTTCTAAACATCATACTGTAAAGATGGACTTAAAGATGTTCACCTGTTATATGATAGCTATAGGATGTAAATGTATGCATATTTTAGATGGGCTTTATATGAGCTGTTATATTTTGATTTACTTTTTACTTTAATATCTGAGGTGGTGCAATGTTCATAAAATGCTACAAGAGCTTAGTATTGTTGTAGTGAGATGTGCCTGGTAAGTTTTTTTTAAGCATCTAACAAATTACTGCATATTTATCTTTCTGTTGAATAGCGTTCTTACAATCAGAAGCCTTATCTCAATGTATTTTTTTTGCATCAGAACTCTCTTTTCAAATCGTATCACGCTCATTTTTTACACTTTCTACTATCAATTCTAAATCCCCTTAATCAGCATTCATTCTCCATTTAGTCAATCACTTTTTAATTAATTACTGACAATCCTAGATATGCCTTGTCGTGAATGCTCATTTTAAGGATGGTTACCATGATTTGCTTAATGCTGTTCATGAATATACGTCTATTTTACAAAGTAGGAACTGACTGTAGAAACCAAGGCATAGCTGTTAGTTAAAACAAGCCGCAGTTTTTATTTTTCATTCAGCAACTTTTATTTCAAATTTGTCAATTTTATTTTTCTTTGTTTCCTTTTTTGACTTTTCTTCTTCACACACAGACAGCATGTTACATATCTGAAGCCTATGTTGGACTGCCAGTCCATCCGCAACTGGCCTTGTGCCTGATACTGCTGGGACTGCTCCAGTGACCCTGAAATGTATTAGCTGAATTGAGAATGTTTCGTTATGTTATGCTACATTTAAAGCTTGCTTTTTTTAACTTATCAGGGATTTGCTACAATTAGTAATCAAAAAATTACTTTATTATGACTGCATGTGTGCCTTGCCCCTGTTTTTGCTTTGTTTTGGTGATTTTTATTTTTTTTCTTCATCTTGTTTCAATTTTTTTTTATTTTCCTCAGTCCTCAATTGTTTTCTGCATCTGCAAGATGAGGGCCTTATTTTGGGTTAGGAAACTGAGGTGCTCCTGTCATTACAGCTGCAGTTATCTGAAAGGACCATGCAGGATTTTTGTATTCCTCATTGTTTGCGTTGCCTTTGACCCTCCTTTCTCTAAAGAAAAGGACTTCTTAAAAATCTTACAGCGTTTCCAGCCACTTCCTCGGCTTTATCCCTACAGCTTGGTTTATATTTTGACTTGGAGCTAGTCGAGTAATTTTCTTGTATTACTTTTTTTTTTTTTGTTCAGTTCTTGCTCAGGCTTTTTATTGTTTAATGATATTTCAGTAGTTTTAGTAATTATTGAATTTTGCTTCTTTTTTAGTTTTATTTTTCATTAATCAATAAAAAATGTAATAGAATAACTTAGTAAAGTTTTTTGTTTTGTGTGTTTGATTTTTTTAAGTTTTTACTTCCCCGTTTTGGCATTAAATCATAACACACTTGTTGCCAGGGGCTTTTTCTAAATATCAAATTGAAGTCTTCAAGATGTTATTTTTACATGTTCGTGCATGCCTTTGTCAGAATAAGGCATGCTTTGCAACTTTCCTTTTGATTTTGAAGGATCTGAGTAACTGTCCTCTTGGCTTACTAATGCTTTGTTAAATGCTTTCCCAAGTGAGCAGCAGGCTGAAAAGAATAAATCATTTTTGATGCACAGTTGCCATCTCCCATTACTGACATATCCGAGCACTGCAAACTTACACCAATCATGTCCTTTCATCTGTGCTTCCAAGCATGAAAGCTGGAGCTTGTCCTGATTAGATAAGTCACTGTTAGACTTTTGACTCACTAAACCTTTCACATTTTCAATAATTATATTCCAAAGCCACCCACCATCAGTATGATTATAATATTCCTTCATCTACTGCACATTTTGTGGGGTAAAAACTTAAAGAAAACTTTGTGAAATGAATGAAATGATGATATGCCCTGTCCAAGCAATACTCGCTTAAACAATTAGGATTTTGGTGACAACTCCAGAATACTGACCATAGCATTGTTGTACCTTTCTATTTAATTCAGATATAACTATCTGGCTTCTGTACAGTGTGTATAAAATTACTCAGATGAAAATTGTGCTGCAGTTACATAATGAATGGATGATGCCATGTCTATCAGTATTTAATAATTTTCCAACTTCTTCTCGCTTCCAGCTTTGAATCACTTTGTTTTAGACAGATGAGTGGGTTATTAAATCTAACAGTGTATCTGTTAGCTTTAAGATGCATGTATTTGGATGAGAGAATGTATGCAAAGCATAAGGTTCTGCAGCTTTAGCAAAAATGAAAAAGTTAAACTAAAAAAGCATTATTTAGAATGAAGAAAAAAATAAGGTTGTTGTGCTTTGAAACCTCAAGCAAAAACACATTTGCTTTCAGGTAGAAAGTGTAATATGGACTCATTCTACTTTTGAATTACTTTTGCCTCCTAATAATTGAAAGAAATGTGTTTTTTAAAGTTTTATTTAAGCAAAAGTGGGTTTATTCTTGAAGAGTTTGGATGTTTTGCAGGCAATTCACAACAATAACAAGTTAAAAAAGTAATACAAAAAGGTAACATTCTTAATGCTGTGATTATTTCAACAACCACAACAACTTTTATTTATATTGCACATTTCCATACAAACAATGTAGCTCAAAGTGCTTTACAAGATGTGAAAGAGAAAGTTACGAGAAAAGAAAAACAATTAAGATTAGACAATAATATTAAAGAGTAAGTAACAACAAAATGGTAAGGTCAGATGGCCAGGAGGACAGAAAAAAAAAACTCTGCAGGGGTTCCAAGGCCAAAAGACCATCCAGTCCCCACTGCCTAACATGAATGTTCTTTAATCAGTCCTTTTTGTTTTCAGGCTTCACAGCTGAGACACCCACCTTCATTCCGTCATCACAGGTGGCTCCAAATCACCACCACAGAAGAACAGGGAAAGGTAGCGGTGAATAGTGGGGATTAGTAAAGATTGTGGATCCCTGAAGAATGATAATGCTATGCCCATATAGTCTATCAAGAAACACAACTAAATGTAGCTATGAAAAAGGAAAATTAAACTAATGTTTTTTAGCATTTTTTTTTAATATTCCATAGTATTAGCCCATTGGTGAAGTATTCCAGATTTTAGGTGAACAACATCAAAAGGCCACCATACCACTTCTTTTAAGCTTGGTTCTTGAAATCATAAGAAAACCACCATTAGAATATCTCAGGTTATGATTTGTAGGGAAGGGGGACAGGCATTCAAAAATATAAGACAGAGCAAGATTATTTAAGGCTTTATAAACCATTAGTAATATTTTAAAGTTATTTGAGAATAACAAGAGTAACCAATAAAAATAATGCTAAAACCGGTGTGAAGTGCTCAGATTTTCTTTTTCTAGTTAAGATTCTCACTGCTGCATTCTGCACTAATTGCAATTGATTGATGTCTTTCTTAGGTAGTCTTGTTAGGAGTGCATTACAGTAATCTAGTCGACTAAAGACAAAATTGTGCACTAATTTTCAACATATTTCATTCCATAGTTTCAAAAGCTGTGGCTTATTGTGATACAGGGTTCAAGGCAGGAACCAAACTGAGACTGAATGACAGTCCATCACACAACACACTCATCAGGCCCAGTTTAAAGTTTTCTGTCAGCCAAGTCTGCATATTCTTAAGTTATTAAGAAATTGCCTTTATTCCTTTTGACACATTGGCAATAGCACTAGTTTGTGCTCCTGTATTTTTTCATTCCAGAATCATTAAACAAACTTCTAAATTCTTGGATGTTTCTAGTAAAATCCTCACCTTTAGGTCCTGATTTTGTATTTATCAAATTCACATTGATGTTGTATATTTATTTATTAACTACCAAACGAGCTGAAATAATACTGTTAATGAAATTAAATAAAAGACTTTTTAAAGACTGGTAGTTGAGAAGAGCTGCCTCATCCCTATACCATGTTATTCCTAATTTTCCCTGAGTGTAGGAAATCCACTAAGAGTTGTAAAAAGCTATTTAAATTCAAAGATGCTTTTTGTCAAGTGTGTTTGCACCAGCTGCTAACTTCAAAAGAGAACCATTTAGTATTATGAACACTGACATGTTGCAGTTTCAATTCCAGAACTCAGTTCTGCACCAAAACATAATGTAGCAGCCATGACAGGCACAACTAAACTGTGTGCATCAAGGGGCCAATTCTGGACAGTATTACCAACAGCTGTGGGAAATGTTTAACCAAGGATCTTACCTATTGTAAATCCATAAAGGCTTGGTTAGAAACCAATCACACAAAAGCTCCTAAGTGCTCTCATTCTGTCACATTCTCCTCATTTCTGTGCTTCATTTGCTGCAAAATGTCAAGTACATCACAAGCTAGGAATTCAGTCATTGTGTTAGTAGCTGTGCTAATGGATCACAAGAGTGTATACAGCTGAACATGATATCTCATTTACTAAGCAGTATATAAACATTGTATTGTTTTCCAATAGACCTGCAACTCCTAAACATCCAGCTGTCATCAATTCATTAATTTTCTGAAACAATTTGACCATATGTTCCCAATAAGCCAAAGTCCATCATAAAAGTATATTTGAACCAACTTCCAATTATCCATTGCAGGCCACACTTCTACACAAACCTACACTCACTCATATTAAGCCTGTTCATTTTAAGAACATGCTTCCACAAATACAGGGTCTTGTTGAACCTAAAGTTAATTTTCCCTACATCAGGTACAAGATAGGAACCCACCCATTACATGGTGTCAGGCCATTGCAGCATAGTACAAATTTAAAGAGATTAAAATGTTAGTTGGTCATTAAAATCTAGAGAAATATGTGATCCTAACCTGAGATTAATCCTAGCTACTTCTGTTTTACTTTTAAAAGTGTCTTTGAAGATTTGTAAAAGAACACAAACAGAGATTAGTATGGCTATGATCAAGGGATGTGAAGTGTGAAAGATCTTTGATTTTGCCTGCTCAAACAGGCGTCCTCAAATGGTCTACTAGTTGTCTTCCTGTTTCACCTGGGAAGATGAATATAATAAATTGTTATGATTGTCGTAAAACCTGTTGTTTAATATTGAATTTACCAGAGGTTCCAGATACAAGAGACTTCTTCTATGTCTTCCTCTTATTTTTTCCATGTGTATGGGGTTGATGTGCTTGATCAACCCTCTCCATACAGCTCTGTCCTGCACCTTCTCCCCATTTAGACTCTTTTCCTTCAAATCTTCGTTTACTTCATCCATCCACCTCTACTCTGGGCTCTTTCACTTTCTCTCACCTTGTACATCCATTCCCATCACTCTTATTCCCACATGTTCATTGTCTCTCCTGATCACATGTGCATACCACTTCAGTCTACTTTCCTGTACTTTCTTAGCTATCTCTTCCACTTTTGTTGTACTTCTGATTGTCTCATTTCTTATTCTGTCCTTTTTTGTAACTCCACACATCCATCTCAACATTCTCATTTCTTCCAAATCTAACTTCTCCTTAGCTCCCTTTACTACCCATGTCTCATCATTGCTGGGCTTACCACTGTCTTAAAACCTTACCTTTAACCTTTGCCTTAATTCTTCAATCACACAATACTCCTGATACCTTCTTTGTAATTGTTCCATTCACAAAACACTCTGTGGGTTATGTCTGCCTCTCATTTTCCATCTCAGGCTATCACTGATCTTAGATATTTAAATTTATCCACTCTTTTCAATAGCTGCCCCTGTAGCCTAACCTCTGAATCCTGATTAGCATTTAACCTCATATATTCTGTCTTCTTTCTATTTATCTTCAGCCCTGTATCTTCCAAAGTCTTTCCCAATTCCTCCATCTTCATCTCCACTTCCTTTTTTCTGGTGCTACACAACCCAATGTCTTCAGCAAAAAGCATACACCAGGGTGATTGGTCCTTTATTCCATGGTCTTTGGTATTTTATCCAATGACTCAACACATCGATAACCAGATCAAAGAGGTAAGAACTTAAAGAAGATCTCTGGTGCAGACCTACTCTAACTGGGATCTTGTCTGTTACCCCAACACGGCTTTTAGTCCTCACTCCCTCATACATATCTTGGATAATCTTCACATACTTCTCTGGTACTCCTTTCTCTTCCATGCACCTCCAGACCTCTTGCCGTGGAACTCTATATCATAAGCCTTCTTCAAATAAATAAACACCATCAGCAATCCTTTCTGGTTTTCTGCTTCTTTATGAGCTGTCTCAATGCAAAGACTGTATCAGTTGTTCCTCTCAAAAGTATTATTGATGACTATAAGAAAAACTGAAAAATTAATTATGCAATACTGTGACCTGTATCATACATCTCAGCAAATGGGGTCAGTGTAGGGTTATGTCTCCATGTATGTCCAAAAAAAGTTTAAGTTTATTTTAACAATGGAAAGGAAATGTTAAAGACAAAAAAGAAAATAAAAAAGCAGGTAACATATACAGGAAGGGAAGGAGGAAACAGAGCCAGGGCAGATGAAAGTAGAGAAGAAGAGGGTGGTTGAAAAAAGGCTTTCATTAGAGAAGATAAAGGGAGAGATTAAAAAGTCAGGTTTGAAGGCCTGGAGGCATATGTGATCCAAGGCTAAGAATAAGCTTAGCTTCTGTTTTTCTGAGAAAAGTGTTCTTGTAGCCATGTGAAAGAACACATATGGAAAGATCAGTGTCCCTCTGATCCAGAGACGTGAACTGCTCAAAAAAGGCTTCTGTGGAAGGATCAGTTTGCAAAATGGGCCAATTTTGTTTGATGACCTGTGGTAGAGATAGAGTGTTAGGGTTGAATGGAAGGACTAAAAGTATGCTAAACATTAAGCAGTCAAGATCATGAAACTGAAAACAGTAAAAACAACTGGAACAGCATGGTTAGTATCTTTTAAATATAAAAGGACACTCTCAACCAATGGTTTTATACTGTAAGACTGTTGAATAAAGCTGAAATATGAGTAGTAGGACAATTGGGTGCAGAAACAATGAAGCATCGAACATTGTCTGGTTTGTGGATTTTGAGATAAAGGTAAAACTGAGATATCTGATTTTTCAACAATTTGGAACTGTATTATGTTACACAGTATTTGTTATATTTGCAACTTCTTTACAGCGCCAATTTATAATTTGTGTTTCTTGTGGTTGTTGCCATTTTGTGTGTTTTTGGATGGCCGCTATCATGTTGTTCGTATTAATGACTCCCGTTTATAGCCAACTGGTTTATCCCCTTCTAATGGTATCACACTCTCTCCATAAAAGATGGTGGCAAGCACGACATGGTGCTTCAACTTTAATTCAAAAAGGAAATAATCCCACAGAGTAAAAACTACTCTGCTTAAAATTATTTAGAAGCAAGAAACTTTTTTGTTGTTTTGAACTCATTTTAACATTTTGTTACAGGCTCTTGCTTGTCTAACTGTTCTTTGTAAAATCTGTTTGAATAATGTGAGATTCCTTCTGCTGTTAAAGTAAAACCTAATGCCATTTAATAGACACACAGACATGGGTCACCATCTGTGGGAAGAGCATTGGGTCAATTGCACCCCCCCCCCCCCCCAATCCTAAAGTATTGTCAACAGGATCCTGTAATGATGCTAGTAAAAAATTATACATGGCAGTCTCTAAAGAAAGATTGATCTGTACCTCACCCTGCAGTAACAGCCATGAACATATAAATTTAATTTAGGTCCCTGAAATAAACTGACTAGTCCAATATAATCACAAAGTGAGATGCACATGGGCTATAATAGTCACCTTTAACCATTAATGCATAATTTGTGTTTACTGTGTCTAAGCCAGCATTTCCTGAGAACACAGCAATGCTCCACATCAGAGATTTTCTCAAACAAGAAACCGCCTACAGAGAACTAGAGAGTGAATGTGAAGTTTATCATCAATCAAGTCATAGAAGATAGTGAACAATGGAGGATGCAATTTGCCAGGTTTTAATGTAAGCCAATTTGGAGGATGTTTATGTTTTCACATTGGATTAAATCAGTCTTTACCAATACGAGAGTGCAGTCTTGATCTCTTCATTTTATTTTACTATGTCTCCTATGCTATTTTGGATACAGGATTATTATTATTGTTTTTGTTGCGCTTGTTGTTGTTTTACGGAAAATAAAACAATATAAATTCCAGTTTCAGGCAAAGAATTTTCATTATTTTCATTGCTCTGTTTGTTATTCCAAATATTACAGATAATCAATACAATTGCAAGAAAAAACAAAACCCTAAAGTAGCCTGAAATAGCTTTCAACAAGTATTCATATCAATGACCAGGATCCTCAGCTGAAGCCAAGTTTTTAATGCTTTGTTTAAATAAAAACATTACTCATCTCTGAACATGAGGAATAAGTTAGATTCTTAAAGGTCCTACTGAGAGCAGCCAAATTTAATTATTATTTATGTTGTAGCCTATGATTTTTTTCCAGCCCTGATTTATACAAATGCCCACTGAAGCACAGTCTCATGTTTCCTGGTCTGAAAGTATGTTTTTTACTGTATCAGTCAGAAAACCTCCTGTTCTTGTGTAAAATGGCGCACAAGGGACACCAGTCTGGATTTTGTTTTCCTACAGTGATGTTCTATGTTGCATCAGTCCTTTCACTTATCATTATAGTGCAATCTTGGGTACATATCAGAATCATGCAAAGAAAGCTAATGATTTATTGTCACATTTTCAAACATTGTCATGTCTGCCTTGTTTGAGGTGTGTCATCTTCCAGGATTGTGCTATTCACCCGCGGCTTCCACCATCTACTCTGTGCCATTTTCTCTTTTCTCCATGTGGAAACTGCCTACAAATTAAGTGTGTGAAAAACATTGTAATGCCATTCATGGTGATTTTAAATGTGGACTTGTCTAACTGAAATCATAACCAACGGAACCCATGCGGCTAGGTGATTGTGGCAGGGACTAGTCTATTACATTCTGTGTTATCATATTTTAAATAACCTATAGCATGAGATTCACATCCAAGTGGCAGCGTGTTGTGTGTTGATGACGTGTGTACTAAAGGGCTCAATTGCATTTTGCACACATGAGAATAAACCTGAACCAAACTGATTACACTATATTGCATTTTTATCAAAGCCTTTGATTTTTTAAAGAATCAAAGCCCCACACATGTTGATACTAAGCTTACAATACCAATGAATAATTACCAATAAGCACTTTATGTGGTGTGTTGTGTGTATATATGATTAATAAAATTCTAGGGAAATCAAAATGGCGGATTATGAGATAGAATTAAAACACAATGAAGTAGGCTAAAGCACTAACAAACTAATTATCTAATTATTATAGCGTGTGCTAAGATAGATAGATAGATACTTTATTAATCCCAAGGGGAAATTCACAAGTTACTTTTACTTAGGATATGTATAGGAAAGAACAACTGAGGTCAATAAAAGTAATTAGTAACTTGCATTGTTCCTTTTTAGTAGTTATTTACTAAAATCCATAATATGAAGTAGTTTAAGTTGTGATTTGTAGCCATTTTAAATCAAATTTGAATCATTTTAAATAAAAATTATGGCATAAATGATCAACACTGCTGGTGGCAAGTTAACATATACCGTGAATGTTAAGAAATAATTTTAACTTGAAAAATACCCAATTAATCCTTTAAGAAGCACAACAAGGTTCTCTACAAGGATCCCTGTGATTTCTACTTAAAATTAACTGAGAAAGTTATTGTGCATGCGCATCTGAAGATCACTTTCTAGGCTCTTCCTAGGTATGTTATACCACCCCAGGCTGAGAGGGGGCGCTGCCGCTAACTGTCATGTCTTTTTCTTCCTCCACAGTACTGAAAAACTACCCAGTGGGGGCAACTGATGCTGCTCATTACTGTTCAACGGCTTCAAAAGGGCAACCGCCCAGAAGGAGATGCCACATCTTCATGAGTCGACAGCTAAGGAGTTCCATGAATTCACTAAAACAGACTAGAGTGCTTGATTAACAGCAGCAACTTTGTGTGGCGATTAATTTTCGTTCCTTTGTATAGCATTGTGCGTTTGTTTTGTGAGATTTAAAGTAAACGGGGACGGCCAGTTCAGGGAACCCAAAACTTCTTCTTTTGCAAGACTGTTATTCCCTTAGATTACCACAAACTATAACAGCCCTTCAGCTTTACTTAGAACAAAATCTAATCTTATATTAACAAAATGAATAAAAAGCTGTTTTTTTTTCAAGAAAAGAAACAGTTTAACTCCATTACACCTAGTACCAGTAGTAACAACTTAACATATACAGGGTGGGCCATCTATATGGATACACCTTAATAAAATGGGAATGGTTGGTGATATTAACTTCCTGTTTGTGGCACATTAGTATATGTGAGGGGGGAAACTTTTCAGAATGGGTGGTGACCATGGTGGCCATTTTGAAGTCGGCCATTTTAGATCCAACTTTTGTTTTTTCAATAGGAAGAGGGTCATGTGACACATCAAACTTATTAGGAATTTCACAAGAAAAACAATGGTGTGCTTGGTTTTAACGTAACTTTATTCTTTCATGAGTTATTTACAAGTTTCTGACCACTTATAAAATGTGTTCAATGTGATGCCCATTGTGTTGGATTGTCAATGCAACCCTCTTCTCCCACTTTTCACACACTGATAGCAACACCGCAGGAGAAATGCTAGCACAGGCTTCCAGTATCCGTAGTTTCAGGTGCTGCACATCTCGTATCTACACAACATAGACAATTGCCTTCAGATGACCCCAAAGATAAAAGTCTAAGGGGGTCAGATCAGGAGACCTTGGGGGCCATTCAACTGGCCCACGACTACCAATCCACTTTCCAGGAAACTGTTCATCTAGGAATGCTCGGACCTGACACCCATAATGTGGTGGTGCACCATCTTGCTGGAAAAACTCAGGGAACGTGCCAGCTTCAGTGCATAAAGAGGGAAACACATCATCATGTAGCAATTTCGCATATCCAGTGGCCTTGAGGTTTCCATTGATGAAGAATGGCCCCACTATCTTTGTACCCCATATACCACACCATACCATCAATTTTTTTGTTCCAACAGTCTTGGAGGGATCTATCCAATGTGGATTAGTGTCAGACCAATAGCGGTGGTTTTGTTTGTTAACACAAACACAATGGGCAGCACATTGAACACATTTTATAAGTGGTCAGAAACTTGTAAATAACTCATGAAAGAATAAAGTTACGTTAAAACCAAGCACACCATTGTTTTTCTTGTGAAATTCTCAATAAGTTTGATGTGTCACATGACCCTCTTCCTATTGAAAAAACAAAAGTTGGATCCAAAATGGCCGACTTCAAAATGGCCACCATGGTCACCACCCATCTCCCTCACATATACTAATGTGCCACAAACAGGAAGTTAATATCACCAACCATTCCCATTTTATTAAGGTGTATCCATATAAATGGCCCACCCTGTAGTTTTAATAATATCCCTACAGAATGTAACATTGCAAATTAAGCTGTCATTTTCTGATTTAGTAGCTATGGATTTCAACCAGGAACCTGATTTGCTTCCACTGCATTTTTAAGGGTCTGGGAACCAATTGTGAAATTCTCAGGATTATTTCCAGCTCTGTACAGTCTGTGGGACATTTTTCTTAATGGGCTTTGGTAACATTGTGGTCATTTGGGTACAGCTGCATGTTCTAATATACAAGGGATTGTCTTGTCGGGAGGTGGTCTCTGGGCTTGAATTTTTTTTTCCTGTTTGTCACTTGTTTTGTTCTGTGTGTGTGCATGTCACTTTAATTTATTTAATTTGTCAAGATGGGTTTTGTTTTCTGTAATACTTGCTTTTATACAAAATGGAGTAAAATGTGTACTAACTCACAGACAACATGCAAGCACTTATTGTCAGCATTCAATATGACTCTGAAACTATGGTCTCTCAAAAAGCACTTTGCTTAGGTGAATATTAAAGAAATCTACAAAAATGAATGCAGCATTGTAAAATTTACACTACTGACAATGGGTTCCTAGGGCAGAGGTGGCCCAGGCTGGGAGTAGAGAGGCGTATACCTGCTGCCATATAGTGAGTGGAAAACCTACACTAACAGTTTGGGAATTCCTCTGAATGCCAGAGTTGGCAGAAAAGGACTGACCAGAGTTGTTGAACAATGTTTATGTAGATTGTGTTCTTGATGAATATCTGAGGACACCTTAGAGAGAGAGAGGGAGAGAAACAGAAAGAGAAGTACGAGTGCAGGGAAAGCTGCACTCCTTCTCAAGATATTTTGCATTGATATTTTTAAAAGAAGGCAGGTAGTCCAAAAATTGCTGTAGGGATCTGGTGCTTTATACACAGGTCAAAGTTAACGGAAACAATTGTCTCAGTGAACATCAGGGCCAGCGTTGACTTGAATTTCCAGCCCTTCAAGAACTTGCAGTGATGTCAATTTTGGATGGGATTTAACAAAGCATACCGTGCTAGTAATTTAGTCTACAGTTGAGAAGTAATTGGCAAAAACCTTCTTAAAAGGGAGGCGAAAAGACTAAGGAAGAGACTGAGGGAACAAGAAAGACACAGTGATGGAGAAAGGAAGGTGAGGGAAATTATCACCTTTTCAGAAGGTGGGAAATTAGGCAGAGAAAATCCCCATGAAGGAATACACTGCTGGGCAGCTGCATGTCATTGTTTGCATGCATTGTTTTCTTCCTAATATCATTCCTCCCTTGTGTTTTCTTTGATTATATAAAACCTCTGCTTCTGAAATTTTGGCATTCGTATTCCTTAATCTGAACGACATTTTGTCTTCCGTGCTGCCAATGATTTTCATTAAGAAAATTAAACATTTTTTAATTTGTTTTATCAAGTGTTATATGTAAGATGGTAACTGAAAAAATGGATACAATAACAATGTCTATGTTAAACATAATACCATGACTCTCTAGATATACTTAACTGCATAAAATCCATGCATGTAATTAATCATCTAATTATTTTCTCATTGTTTTTTAAATATTCTGATATATTCATTTCGAAATTATTTTTATATTTTGTATTTTCTCTTTGTTCTATTGCATAATTTCAGCTTTTTGTGAAGAAAGCAATGAAATCCTACATTATGCTCTGTTAGTGCACGACATTAGCAAATCTAATTCCATCCATTATGAAAGCCATTTAATCCAACTGAGAGTTGTGAGGGAGTCAAGAGCCAGCCCTGAATGGCGTGACATTTTATTGCAGTAAATTATATACACACAGACCCATCCACACACACGCACAAACACACATCCCATCTGCCCCCACAGCTAGTTTATAATCATCAGTTAACCTCGCATTCATGTTTTGAGTAGGTGCGAGGAAAATGAGAGTGGAATGCTCTAGCAGACATGAAGACAACACGGAAACTCTACACTGTCTGTAGTGTTGCTCTTTGGGCTCTGCTTTGCTCAAATGCAAGTGGAAAGGAGTGCATTTCTAAGTAAATATTGTGACCTTTCCATATAATTTGAGAAGTGCAAAAGAAAACAGTACATCTTCAGCTACAAGTCAACTCTGTCTCATTGCATTAGTAAAATGCAGAGCTGCCCTCACGCAACTTGGCAGATACTCCACCTTTTGCAAAATCTGAAAGGCTTCTTGTATTAGAAAAACAAGTACTTATAAAGACTCTTACTAGCATATGATATGAGACTTGCATGTTGATAAAGCTGATCCTGCCCTTTCCTGATTTAAATTTGTATAAAATTGTATTTTCATTGCAACCAAAGTTTTACCAGGAAGCAAAACAGCTAATCCTCATCACAAAAGTTACTTGGCTGTTTGTTTCAATCTGATCTCCTGGTGCTTTGATACAATAATGTTAACCACTGCACCACCATGTCACCTGAAAATGTGCTTCTGTTTTAAAATTAAATGATTTCTTCTTATACAATAAGGATGAGGAATGCTAGACAAAGGCTTGCACATTAACCTTAACTTCACTTTGGATTCTATTTTAATAATTATGTCTGTTTAGTTACTACATTACATCATTTTTACAACTGACATCCAGACCTCACTTTTAATTTTTTATTTTATAGGTTTTTACTCTTAGCATTGCTTTTTTTTGACACCTTTTTAGCTTTATTTATTGTGTACTCACTGGTAATCTGCTCTTTGCTCATTTAGTTCTTGCCCCAAATGGCATACTGTACATGTAACTTATTAATCATTGCTGTTTTCTCAGTTACCTCTTAAACTTTGTTTTGCCAAGCACTCATCAAACATATTAATAATAATAATTAAATATACACGAACAATTCATTTTATGTGTTGAGATGTGTGTCTTAGTCAGGATGAATCCCTAAGGACTAGCTTGCTGAAGCATGCCCAGATAACAAGAATAAAGCTACCGTACAAACATTAGTTAATTAAACAAACAAAAAGGAGCATCCCATTAGTTTACTTACTTTATGTAATGAAGTACAACATAGGATCAGAGGAATTAATTCTGACATTCAGCTGGAATGCTGGGTCTCTGGAGTTTGAAGAAACAAGTGATATTTCTTTCATAATATCCCACCTACTGATAGATGAATGTGGTTAAAATGTACAGTCTTGAAGTAGTCAAGAATTTATTCTCCTTAATTTTAAAGCCACATTTCAAAACTGCTCAAATGTGTTGTTCCATCCTGTTTGTTTTTAGAGCTGATATCATTTGCTGTAATATTTAGTCATGCAGCACTCTAAACTTTCTACGGCTATTTGACTGCATTCCTGTTGATTGATATTTATGGCAAGCCACAGTAACATGTAGAGATATCTCAAAATTTATTGTAAAAGTTTGCATCTCATATACATTTTGAGGTATCTCAAAATAAGTGCCTGTGCACTGTTTCAAGTAATCTGTCATCAGCACTAAAATATTTGGCAGTTGTCATTTTTCTTAAAGATGAATTTGAACAAAATAGTGTGAGACGTGGGGAGTGCGGCCTAGTTTCCGTTGACTCACCATGTCACTTGCTAGAGCGTAACCTGTGGAAATATCAAGGTTTTGTGATTTGTAAGTTGACCTGAACAAAACATAAGATACACACAAGAAGTACTTTTCAAAATAAGATTACTTTTAGAAATTAATACACTTTTTCATTTCATATGTCATTTGATTTGACCTGTAAGAGAAGCTTTGATAATAAGCTCATTTAACAAAGAAGTGTGCCCCTAGATTGCAAGCAATGAAAAAAAGGGTTTGTAATGATATGAAACAGCTACATTTCAGTTCACAAGATCAAAGTGAGTAATGAAATTCTACATATAGTGGAACCAAGATTTGGTTTGTCATTTGCACCCATTATGGTGTATCCCCCAATCTGGCATTAGACTTCAGCTCTTGCACTAACTATCCTTCCACCATACAGTGTGTTTTTAAGTGAGTTAACACACTGAGCTGAAGATGATCATTAACAGCTTGTATAGTTGGCATTTGTTTTTGTTTTTTCTTTTGTGAGGGAAGACCCTTCAAGGCACAGTAATTTGGTATTTTCCATAAGGGGAGTTGCTTACTTCTAAAACAGTTGTGACCCAGGTTAAGTCTTAGTCCATGCCATGGGTCTTCCCACTTCTGGGATTGAACCCCAGCTTTCCCAACCTGCTGAGTTAAACTGTGACTGGAAGTTTGCAAGCTTTTCATTTTTTATGCCCAGAATAATGTCCTGAAGCCACTCCTTTGATATCTTGGCTGTGTGCTTAGGGTAGTTGTCCTGCTGAAAGATGAACCGTCGCCCCAGTCTGAGGTCAAGAGCGCTCTGGAGCAGGTTTTCATCCAGGATGTCTCTGTGCATTGCTGCAGTCATCTTTCCCTTTATCCTGACTAGTCTCCCAGGCCCTGCCGCTAAAAAACATCCCCACAGCATGATTCTGGCACCACCATGCTTCACTGTAGGGATGGTATTGGCCTGGTGATGAGCGGTGCATGGTTTCCTCCAAATGTGACGCCTGGCATACACAACAAAGAGTTCAATCTTTGTCTCATCAGACCAGAGAATTTTGTTTCTCATGGTCTGAGAGTCCTTCAGGTGCCTTTTGGCAAACTCCAGGTGGGCTGCCATGTGCCTTTTACTAAGGAGTGGCTTCCGTCTGGCCACTCTACCATTCAGGACTGATTGGTGGATTGCTGCAGAGATGGTTGTCCTTCTGGAAGGTTCCCCCCTCTCCACAGAGGACCTCTGGAGCTCTGACAGAGTGACCATCGGGTTCTTGGTCACCTCCCTGACTAAGACCCTTTTCCCCTGATCGCTCAGTTTAGATGGCCAGCCAGCTCTAGGAAGAGTCCTGGTGGTTTCGAACTTCTTCTACTTACAGATGATGGAGGCCACTGTGCTCATTGGGACCTTCAAAGCAGCAGAAATTTTTCTGTAACCTTCCCCAGATTTGTACCTTGAGACAATCCTGTCTCAGAGGTCTACAGACAATTCCTTTGACTTCATGCTTGGTTTGTGCTCTGACATGAACTGTCAACTGTGGAACCTTATATAGACAGGTGTGTGCCTTTTCAAATCATGTCCAATCAACTGAAGTTACCACAGGTGGACTCCAATTAAGCTGCAGAAACATCTCAAGGATGATCAGGGGAAACAGGATGCACCTGAGCTCAATTTTGAGCTTCATGGCAAAGGCTGTGAATACTTATGTACATGTGCTTTCTCAATTTTTTTATTTTTAATAAATTTGCAACAACCTCAAGTAAACTTTTTTCACGTTGTCATTATGGGGTGTTGTGTGTAGAATTATGATGAAAAAAATTAATTTAATCCATTTTGGAATAAGGCTGTAACATAACAAAATGTAGAAAAAGTGATGTGCTGTGAATACTTTCCGGATGCACTGTAGATAGAGCAGATAGACAGAGAGACAGATAAACAGATAGACATATACTGTAGATATACACAAACAGGTATCACAAAAGCCACAAAGAGCCATAGCAAGGTTTGGGGCAGCCACCTGTATACTGTATTTAGTTTCCTGGCTGCAAATTGCAGTTTA
The DNA here is from genome assembly GCA_026402145.1 of Polypterus bichir lapradei. Classification (NCBI taxonomy): domain Eukaryota; kingdom Metazoa; phylum Chordata; class Cladistia; order Polypteriformes; family Polypteridae; genus Polypterus; species Polypterus bichir. The sequence continues at coordinate 55,199,090 of JANRMT010062808.1, read as the reverse complement.
AATGATAGCACTGCTGTGCAGAAAACCGAGTCCAAAACAGAACTGAGGGAATAGGGAAAATGTGGAGGCTTTTAAAGGGGAAGACAGGAAGTGAGATCAAAGGGGTTGGGCTCATGAAGGTCTTCAGCCATTGGTTCGAGCCCGGACGTGACATCACAGGGGCCAGAGCCGGCAAGGTCTCCTTCCATAGGCTCGGTCCCAGAAGTGAAATCAAGAGGGCCAAGTGGAATCTCCCATGAATGGTCTACAGGAAAGGGAGAAAAAGAGTCAGTGCACTCCGCCACATCCTAGTATGACTCAGAACTGCCCTTACTCAAGTTCTTTAGCTGCCTCCCATGCGTACGTGTGTGACACAGGTAAAGTCACAACTTATGAGAGGATTTTGATACAAAAACACTATTCTTCGCCATCTAAATCTTTTGGGACACACTGCCATTAATATCTAGTGACCAAAAAGTATTACATATAGTGTGTACTATTCTGTGCAAATATCTACAAAAATGAAGATAAAATCATAAAAATATAAAAATATATTGTACCCCTTACAGCTCTGGACAGTACTGTAATGTGCTTTCCTTTTCCCATGCCCTCTTACTTTTGTCACTGCCTTGTGTGTTAATTTCTTCCAAAAATTATTAAAATAGATGATGGTGCTGATGGTCCTGGATAATGATGGTTGCTGCATGTGAAAATTGTTAAGGGAGATTTATTTTTTCATGTAACATTTTCCAATACATCTTGATATATTTTCAGTTAGCAGAAGGTGACATTCTGATTAATAAAATGCAAAAAAGTCTATCCCAGATCTACTCATTCAACAGAAAATTCTAATATGCAATTGGAGAAATGCTCCACAATGACTGCTTGCAGTGGTGAGGTAAATGTCTGTCTGCTCCAGGCTGTTTGTTAAAAAGCACAAGGCAGCTTACTGATTTAGACTGCTTGAAAATAAAATGACAAGAAATGTGGCTTGTTGGAAGGCAGGGCTCACTATTTACCCATAGTACTGTATGTTTTCCAAGTGCCTGGGAAAAAAACTGAAAGGCAGTTGATTGCTTTAGAATGCTTGCCAAAAAATTGGTGATGAGCATGGCTTCTTGGAATTACAGTAAATGACATTCTGGTTGCATAGACTATGCTGGGCTTCCTGCGGCAAAGTTGAGACTCAGAATGGAGCCATGTCTGTGCAGCATGAACAAAAGCTTTTGTTTGCATACTCAGCCTAAAAATATGACTTTCCCCTTACTTCTACCAATTTTTCTATAGAAACAAATATTACATTTATTAGCCACATGTTCAGGACAACTGTGTCTCCAAAAGACCTATCATTCTATTCCCTAAATGCTAACACTGTACACGTTAGAGCTGTGATAAAATTAAATAACTATGAAAAAATGAAAATGCATCTGGGGATGTCTTAGTATGGATTACCTAGAAGAGAGTTATGTAGGCTCACTAGACCACTCAACTGGTTTGTGGTATAATCAGACGCATGACTAAAGTCCAGAAATCCATTTTGTTTTGGGTGGAGTGAAATCAGTTGTCTTAAACTTGGTTAATTAAGTCAAATTAATGTATGATGTGACTGAAATTTATATTCAGTTGTAGCAAAAGGGCAATCAGTTTGCCCTGGTGGTAAATAGAGGTTAAACAGTGCAGTACCACACACTCAGTCCCCAGGCAGCTGAGTGTATCAGCCAAAGCAGTTATTGTTAACGCCACTTCTTAGACCATCGGTTCCCATCCCTGCAACTTTGTGTGTTTTCAAAACACTTTGAACTGGACTGCATTGAGTGTTTGAGCTCTCACACTTCATTTCAATTTAAAAGCTGGTTGAGTAAGGCAGTGAAACTTCAGTCTTCAGGTGTCACTCAGCAATATAACAAATCTCATAAATTGTACCTCATAGCAAGACAACAGCTTCTTCAATACTTCTTAGTCTTAGTTAATCTTCAAAATAAATTCTCAGCATTGTCTCCTTATAGACAAGGATCCATTTCTTAGAGGTTTGTTTTCTTGTGAGAAGCTTGAAGTCCAGAACTTTCTGGTTTGAAACCACTTTTCCTTTAACATGCATTCTGTGTAAGGACAGAAACTCATGGGCTAAGTTAGAAGACATTGCTTTAGCAACAATTGCTTTAGCAGTGTCCCTGGGCTACCCAGCAAAGAAGCGGTGCAGTGCTTCACTGCCTTTGTGGATGACCCATGTAAAGTAAATTGCATTTTCCTCAAACTTTCTCCCTTTAGCTTTTTTAATAAGTGAAACAAAGTGAATTTTATTTGTATTACCTAAACTGCCCAGTGTTGCAAGAGAGGGTCTCAACCATTGCAAAAAAAGGTGTGCATCCAAAAAAGCTGCAAAATAGGCCAGGGTCTTCACTAGCCTGTCCAGAAGAAGCTCACCTCAAGCCAGCCTGACCTCAACTGATACCTGCAGGCTATGGCCTACACAGTCCTAAAGAGAGGAATTGGTTTTAAAAGCACAAAATACAAAGAATGTCCTGGAAATATAACAAAAAAAGCTCTTCAAGGGAGAGGGTGACTGTAAACCTCTAGCTTGTGAACCAAAGGGCAATAAAGAAAAATGAAAATGTATTAACACTAGAATCCCCGAAGCCTGAGAAATTTTTCATTCTCCCTGACCCCCTTAGATTTTCCTGACATACGCAACGAAGCTCGTTGCTCCTAATCACTGTGCCGATTGACCGATTTTGTTTTGCAAATGTGTCAATTAACACGATGCAGGCTGTAATCCCCAATCCCACCATTCAGCCAAGTGAAGGCTTCAGGCAGCTACAGTTGAAATCTGTGTGGAAGAGTTTATCTGGCAATGAGTTGTCAGGAATTATATAGATACCCTGATTTGAAATACATACATTTCATGGGTGTTCCGTGTCTACAACAATCAGAGTAAATGTACAATGACATAGGAAATGCGAGGCAAGAAATGTTGAACACACAGCTAAAACAGAAAATGTTTTTATATGTTATAGTAATAACGACCTAATGTTGATGTGAAGTGTAGAATGTGTGAAGACTGAAGTCCAGATATCAAATCAACACTTTCACACAAGAAGTGTGAATTTTCAAGAATAAAAGTGAAGAAAAAGAAATTGTTCAAATGACATGTTGCTGAAGCCCAAATATCAGTCAGTAAAAAATAAAAAATGTTTGCATGCATGTGTATGTTTGCGCATTTCATTTTCAACCAGTTTTCACAGTGGTAACGTTGCTCTTACTCACATCCACGCAGGTGGAACAGTGGATCAGCTACCGCTTAGCAGGAAAAAATAATGGGTTTGAATCCCGGGTCCTCCCTGCATTTCACACTTTGAGTAGTGAGCTGCTATTATTAATATCATGTAATAAAAACATACATTTGATTTGAGTCTGTGCCAGCGTGTGTACATTTATGGCACTTGGAAAAGTTAGCATTGAATGGATAAAATCAGACACACAAACGCTTGTGAATCATTTCTTCTTGGTGTCTTGTTGAGCAAACAGAAACCATAATGTCTATGGTGGGTGTTACTTTACCTCTCACATTGACATTCACATCAACATGCCATTTGACCGATTTTGCTTTTATTTTTTATTATTTGATTTTATTCTTGAGCAAAAACTCACTTGTGTAAAAATCTTCTGCTTTAGTTGAGTGCTAAATGAATAAGGAGGTCAGGGACAACAAAAAAGTTCATAGGCTTCAGGGATTCTAGTGTTAACAACAATAAGAAATCACAACAAAATGCAACAGACTAAAAAAGGCAGTTGCCTAAAAGGCTGTCTGAAGATGAATTAGCCTCAATACAAAAATCCAATGCACAAGTCCAAGAGATAGGCAAGAAAACCTAGCAACCAGCAAAATTAAATGAAAAAATCAATACTTACAGAAACCTCCAACACAACTCAATGATCCACTGCTGAGTTTGTATATAGCCAAAGGGAGATCCCAGAAACGATGATGTCAAGGTGACTCTGCCTTATATGGTTTCACCCAGAGAACACAAGGAATGGATGCAAATATAATAAATAAACACAGCAGAAATAACAAAAAATATGAAAGTATTTGATCAAAGTTTACAAAACAACTGCCACAAAATTAGAAAAGAAGCAAAACAGAAAATATATCCAAGGCAGGGAAAAAACTCTGACTGTAACAAATACCCGGTTGCTTCCTTATGAATGTGTATTCTAACTGTACCACTAACCAAACAAGACACATTAGCTTTACCTTGGACATAGACCCCTGAATTTGTTAATCTATTTTTGAAACAGAAATAATCTGTGGAGGTAACAGCCATAAACACCTAGTTATTCTTATTGCACTGAGTTTAGAGTCAGAGGTTACAGAAGATCACAGAGGGCAGCATGTTCAACTGTAAGCTGGCAGCATTGCGGAGTCCCCTCAGTAGCCTTAATTTTATTTTGATATTATGTACTGTATGTTTTAATAGAAAAATATGCACTGAAAAATAACACTATTTTATATTAAAAATTACAAAATGGTATGAAATTAGCTTTTATTATAGAAAATTAAAGATATTCACACCATTTGGTATCTGTTTTATGTAATAAGATGTGCATTTATTTTATATTATTTCATTGTCTGGATGCATAGTAAGATATTTAGATTTTTTTTAAATTTTCCATTGCCATCCTTTTGAATTCTTAATTTAAACTGATTAGATTAAAAATCTCCCTTCAGAAATCAGAACCACCGCTGGCTTTACCTAAAATTATTTAGCTAGGAGTTTTAAATGATCACTCCAGTTCAACCTCACTTTAATATTCTGTAAAATTCTCTGTTCATTATCCACGACATTAAAAAATGAAACGGCTTGCATAATGAAAGCCTTAATTAGTTTTAATATTAGATGCATATTTAAATACCCTCATAAAAAGAAAGCAGGTTGTTTTTTGTTCACAAATCAAGTTATATTATTGAGTGATCATTCTATTCTATAAAAAAATATCTTTTTCAGTGTGCTTGCTCTATTGCGACAGTCTCTTAAGACCCTTTACCTTGCCTGACTGAGTGCCTCTTGCCAAAATCTCTCACTCTTGTTTAGTAGACAAGTAGGTTTTGAATATGACTGCTGTGTGGAGAAGTTGCCATATCTAACATATAACACTGATTTGGTTTAAAGAATCATAGTGTATGCTGCATGTGGTATTGATGCTTTAAAGAAATACACAAACTTTAAAAAATTTTTAATAATCGTTTTCACAGTTTACCACATAAGTCATAAAAAATATAAAAATGCAGCCACTTTTTAGCCTTTTCAAGTATGATTATTTTTTAGAGGCTCAACAACTCATTTTAATCAACAGTTTGGGTTTGCAGGATGGTGCACATCAATATATTATAATGAATAATTTACAAGCCTTGAACTGCAATACTGCCAATTAAGGCTGAATCTTTAGGGAATATCAGATGTTTGGATATTGATTTGCTGGTATCAGCCTGTATTGTTGTGTCCTGCAAAAAAGCTGTGATATTACAGCTCCTGCTCTAATGTTATCATGTCACCAGCAGGTGGTGAAAATCTGATAGTCACACATTTTTGCAGTAGCTCAAAGGTGATTTCCTACCATGAATCTGCGAGAAATGCTTGCTGTTTTCATACAGATTAGTTAACAAAGTGGCAATTTGAAATTTGATTAATTTAAATGATCACTGAATGCATTCTACATGTGTATATCACAGTTGCCTGAATCCATGCATATGAAAATCTGTCATGATTTACCTCTATCTGTACTTATTTTTTCATTCCCCCTTTGAATGATAAATAGCAGAGAACAAGTATTATTTTTTTAATCCATGCCATATTTTTCCAACCATTAAAATGTGAGAAGAGATCAGAACTAAAGAAATGGTTCCATGATAGCTCTCGCATTGCAAAACTGCCCAGGATCTGTCTTACACAGTAGACAAATGAAATTTTATAGCATCTTTTCTATATGAATGTAACTGTTTAGTAATTCATTGACTTTAGCCCATTAACAGCATTCATATTTAATTTAATTTCCAAACTGTTGCTTCTTCTGAAACAGTTTGACATTAAATGGAGAGAAATAAAGCTTTATTATCATGTTGTGAGATATTACGTATGAACAGTGAACATTTTGCTTTTATCAATATATATAGTGACAGATAGGGGTGCTATCTCTCCCTTGAACCCTTGTCCAAGACACCAGACACGAAGTAAAAGTCCAAATATATGACTTTTTATTATTGCACAGTGCACAAAGCACCCTCCTCTCCACAATACTCATAAATTCACCAATCACAATCAATAATAAACTCTCCACCACTCCCAGACACATTGCCCTCCTACCACCCAGCTCAGCTCACCGTCTAGGAGCTCCCACAATCCTTTAATATTCCCTGACCCAGAAGTGTTCCAATTTCCCAGTCCATGTGATCTCCTATCATTTCCAGGTCAGATAAAAAGTCCTTTTCTTCACCCCGGAAGCACGTCATTCCCCTTGTCCATGTGACTCAGACGTACTTCTGGGGCGTAAGGCAAATAACCATTGTTTCTCCCTGCAGCGTCTCCTAGTGGCCCCCATGGTATCCAGCAGGGCTGTGTATAAAAACTCCAGTGTCCAGGATGCCCTGCTGGTCTTCGGGGCACCTCCATACTGCAGGAAGGGCTCCACCTGGCGGCTTGTGGGTATTGGCCGGGATGAACGCTCGGCCATACATCACAATATATATATTTAGTAATAACAACATCTTGAGCAACGGGGAAGACACATCAAGTATAAGGACTTACAGAACAAAGTAAGATGCATGTGGATCACAAGGACAAGCGTGGCTCCAGTTGTCATAGACACAGTGGGAACGATTAAGACCAGGTTCCAAGAGCAGCTGAACAAAATCTCGTGTACAGTCAGTGCAAAAGAGAACTAGAAAGTCATACTACTTGGCATGGCCCGCATTCTTCAAGTCCTCAGCTGAACAGCAAGCTGAGTTCAAAGCCTGAGTGGTTTGGTTTACCTCTGGCAAACACATCAGTACACCTTAGTGCACTGAGAGTAGGGTTATAATAATAATAATAAATAGATGAGGCTCATAGACCACTTTGTTTAGTGCTCTCGTGAGTTGACTGTGGGCAGCTGTAAACTTAATTCAGAAGTTTTGGAGCTTGGCCAGACTAGACACTTTCCAGTTCCTGGTCCTGTTGATCGCACTAGCAACTTCATTGACTGAGGACTGGCACCCTGCTGTTCAGGCATGCTCTAGAACAGGGGTTCTTAACCTGAGGTCCGTGGACCCCAATGGGGGTCTGTGGATGGGTTTCAGGGGGCCCGTGAAGGTCAGATAAAAATTAACATTTGATTAACACTGTTGATTTAGTGTAGATGTAGTAGTAGTAATAGTAGTAGTAGTAGTAGTAGTAATGGTAGCAGAAAATGTAGTAGTTGTAGATCTGTTTTAATTTGCATAAGAGGATTGTATTTCATAATTGTAATGAGTGGCCATTATTTTTGTGTAAATTAGGAGTGTTTTTTTTTGATTGTTTACTTTAAAGTTTAATAATACTTTGTGTATGTCATATATGTATGAGACAATGAAATCTCGATAAATAAAGTTCATTATATTCATTGCAAGCAAAGGTTTGTTTATGTGAATATTTCTTGGGAAGGGGGTCCATAGCTTTCATCAGAATCTTAAAGAGGTCCACGACTCAAAAAAAGTTAAGAATCAGTGCTCTAGAACTTAGTGGCCTTGTGTTGAATCCATAGTGCATTCTTGTTGTGTTCTTTCTCATCTGGCAGGATGCCTCTCCAGAACTTGTGCAGTTTGTCCTGATCTGATGGCTTGTGAAATACAGTCTTCTTGTTTAGCTCTCAATATAGGAACTTGGTGTTGTCTTCAAAGAGCTTGTTCTAATGGTAATGTTTACTCTGCTCCTCATGAAACGATGCAGACGTTGGGCATGTGCAGCGATCTTAAGCCTGATGTCCTGAATGAGTTCCACAAGCTTATCCAATCCCATAAAACATTTCTTGAAGATGGTGGCTGAAACGAGTTGGATCTTTTTGGTGGTGACTCCCTTTTCCAACACAAGCAGGATGGAGAGCTGCCCTCTGGGATGTTTCATCTTCCATGCAGGTGCCTCGCTAGTCAGACGCGTGACAAGCTTGTCATTATACTTTCCTGTAACCAGGGCTGCTGCAGTGTACAGGAGGTGATTGATCTCAGTGAATGTAAAGTGTTCTCTACATGGTCTCTCAATTGCCTGGTTGGCAAGCTCAATCTTTGACAAGGTGTTTTTATTTAGCTTGATCTTCTGCATGCCTCTCTGCTTGTCCAGCGGAAGTGATTTGGTCTAAAGAAACATTTTGACAATCTTCCTCTCCGTCTGGAGCACAAGATCTGCTTATGAGTCTAAAGGTGCTGTTTCTGAATTCATAGTCATGACAGCCTCATAACCAAGGTCTTCCACTCGTGCTTGTTCTGTTTCTACTCCTTCGTTATTTGGTTTTGTCGTTGTCGGTCCAGTTTGGCCAAAGTGCACTTTGACGTCGGCAATGATTTCCTCAATCTCAAGTGCTGGCAGTAGCTTATGCTTCTCGATGTATCTCCTTTGCATGCTTATCTTCAATGCAGTAATGTCAAGAAATTGGGATTCCTTGATCTCCATGTGCAAAAGGTAACTTAGGTCTTCGGCATGTCCAAGTCATTCAGGACAGAGTAATGATAGACCCACGTAACTTCTTTGTACTCCTCCTAGGACCAGTAGTGCTTTGATCCTGTTGCTCTAGCTGAACTGGAGTTTGATGTAGGGATGGGCAGGCCAACTGGAGATCTAGTCTCTGTCTAGGTAGTGGCCACATAATGAAAGGAGTGTGTTATACGAATGGGATTTCATGGAATGTTGACCTCAGGTCACCCGCCACTCTGGCTCAGATCTTCTTGAGAAACCCCGCTGCCGGATGTGGCAGCCACACTTGTAACTTGGCGGCTCCCATTAATGTTGTTAATTATCTTTCTTTTGTGTCAAGTATTCATGGTTGTTTGGTTGCTTCCTCTGTTAGCCTTCCCCTGGGCTCGGTACAGGTCAGCTCTTTCCCAAGCAGGTAAACGCTCAGGGTGTTAATGAGTTGCAGTCAAAGTCTCAGGAGATGCCCAGTCAGCACCATGATTAGGTAGAGCTAGGACTTTACTGACCATAATGATGACAATAATAATAATAATAATACAAAAAACATGCTTGTTAAGGAATCATCATTGTGAATTATGTTTTTCAAAGAATGTCCTCATGCATGGCTAATTACAGTACCACACAGTAGCTTATGCAAGCACAATTTAAGCAACCAGATTATTTATTTACCTATTTTTGATTAACATTTTATACCTGATATTATTCTAGTCGAAAGTTTCTTTATAGCTTGAAACGTTTTATGATAACAAAGAGTTATTAAGCCTCTTTGTGCTGTTCATGCACTTACTACTGTACCTTAGGATTAGAAGTTAAGACGGAAGTAAAAAACTTAGGGGTAACCGTTGACTGTAACCTGAATTTTAAATCACATATTCATCAGACCACTAGGACAGCATTTTTTCACTTAAGAAATATAGCAAAAGTTAGACCTCTCATATCATTGAAAGATGCTGAGAAATTAATTCACGCTTTTGTTTTTAGTCGATTAGATTACTGTAACGCACTGCTCTCAGGACTACCCAAAAAAGACATAAATCATTTGCAACGAGTGCAGAATGCAGCTGCTAGAATCCTAACTCGGAAAAGAAAATCCGAACACATTTCTCCTGTTTTGATGTCGCTACACTGGTTACGTGTGTCTTTTAGAATTGACTTTAAAATTCTGCTTATAGTTTACAAAGCCTTAAATAATCTCGCTCCATCTTATATATCGGAATGTCTGACACCCTATATTCCAAATCGTAATCTTAGATCATCAAATGAGTGTCTCCTTACAATTCCAAAAGCTAAACTTAAAAGAAGTGGTGAGGCGGCCTTCTGCTGCTATGCACCTAAAATCTGGAATAGCCTGCAGATAGGAATTCGCCAGGCTAATACAGTGGAGCACTTTAAAACACATTACTTTAACATGGCCTTTTCATAACTTCACTTTAACTTAATACTGATACTCTGTATGTTCAATTCATCATAATAACTATTCATGGTGGCTCTAAAATCCATACTGACCCCTACTCTCTCTTCTGTTTCTTTTTCCGGTTTCTCTGTGGTGGCGGCCTGCGCCACCACCAACCTACTCAAAGCACCATGATGCCCCAGCATTGATGGACTAAAAGCCAGAAGTCCACGTGATCATCATCATCATCATCATCAAGTCCTTCCGTGAAAACCATAAATACAAAGTGGACTGTTTCATTCATGTTAGGTAGATTGCCCAGAGGGGACTGAAAATGTGCTATATAAATAAATGTTGTTGTTGTTGTTGTTGCACACTTTCAGCACTTTCATCTCCTTCACTGAAAAATGACCAGTCACTTTAATTCAGATTATACGAATGCAAGAGCTGTCTTGGGATTTGATCTGACTGTAAGTTTATGTTCATATTATTAACATATATAAATAAAATGTATTATCATTATTATTATTATTATTATGGAATAGAACTTTATAGTAAGCTCTGAAATTCTGAAGCTCCGTTTTAAATTTATTTTAAGCACAGCCTCTCTGAAAACGTGTTCTATTTTGAGAACTAACTGCAAGGCTGCAAACACACACCTTAAAACAGATAGTTAAGGACAAAATGCTTGAAATTTTTTAGAGAAGTAGCACTGAGTTTGACCTGTAACTTTGTTTTAATTTAGCACATACGAGTAGCAACAGTGACAACATGGTGTGTATGTGTGCCTTTGAACCTAGGGATTGTTCCTACTTTGCACCCTATGCTTGCTGAGAAAGGCTCCATCTTCTCCGTGACCCTGCTCAAGATAAAGTGGGATTAGAAAATGGATGGTTGGATGGATAGAGCATATTATTATTTTCATTGTCAACATAAGCTAAAGAATCTCAGACTCAACAGTGACAACAAGAACACTGGTAAATTTTTGAGCTCTTATCTCTCTAGCTGTATCAAGGAGGCTTGGGTCAGCAAAACCTGGCCAAAGCCCATGTGGAAACCCAGAGACAAAAGGCAGCAGGGTGACTGGTCTGTCACCATATTCAAAAATCTTTAAAAACATATTGTGTAATCAAGAATACAGTTGCTGTAAACAGGATTTTTATACCAGTTGTCTGCAACCAGAAATCTTTAGCTTATAAATATAACTAAGCATCCTGTATGACCTTCAACCTTGAAATAGTTCAAGTATTACTTGCAGAACGTTTCATACTTTTATGCATGCTTATAAAAGCATGCTAAGCCAATGTGTGTGTGTA
>JANRMT010062808.1:55108909-55177706 GCA_026402145.1 Polypterus bichir lapradei | reverse complement strand
GCAGAAGAATTAAATAAGAATCTGACACTTCAGCGGACGTTTTTACCCGTGCACAATCACAAAGTGATTTCAAGTGAAGCTGCTTTTATGGGAGACACAAATTCACCAGTGCAACTTGCCCCACTTTCCCTGTTGCCAAGTAATGTTGAACCAAGTCGTCACTACGGTGTTCCCAAATACGCACTTTGCTGATAAACTGAGCGCACGGCGCTTTAGTGACTTTGAAGAACAAAAAAAGTCCGTCTACATGCGGCTCGAACCTTGTGCATGTTTGGTAGCACATATCTGTGTGAGAAGCTCTTCTCAGTGATGAAGACTAACAAAACAGCACACAGGAGTCGCCTCACTCATGAGCACCTGCAGTCCATCCTGAGAATCTCCACAACACAGAACCTCACACCAAACATAAACGAACTTGTTGCCAAAAAAAGATACTAGGCGTCCAGCTCTAAAATGACATATGAGCAAAGACAACTGAATGATTTGATTTGTTATTGCTGAAAGGAACACATTTTATTTATATTTCCAGGTTTTGTTATGCAGCATGTTCATATTTGAATTTGTATAATTTTGACAGGATATATTTTTATGGAGAGCAAAATCTTTTGGGATATTTAAAATCTAAGTTTATTTTTTATATAAAATTACATAAGAGTAAAGAAATTTGAATGTTTGTTCTTTTAACGTTTACTTTATTTCTAACTTGTATAATTTAGACAGGATATATTTTTATGGAGAGCAAAATATTATAAGTTGTTTAAGGTTTGAGTTGATTTATTCAGGAATAATATTCCTGTCTGTTTTTACCATTCCTACCAAAGATATTTCTGTCGACTAAATAAAAATTCCTTCTATTTAAAATTTAAATAGAACTTGAACAAATACGATAGTTCATAATATCCACGCAGACTTGCACGTAAGAGCGGGAGTTATCCGTTTTAACAAGCAGCGTCTTGCACTGATACGAAATAGCTGTGTGTGTATATATGTAGATATGTATGTATATGTATATATATGTTTATATATGTGTGTGTGTATGTATATATATATGTATTTGTGTGTATATATGTGTGTGTATGTATGTATGTGTGTATGTATATGTATGTGTATATATGTAGATATATATATATGTATGTATATATGTGTGTGTGTATATATATGTGTATATGTATAGATATGTATATATATGTTTATGTGTGTGTGTGTAAATATATATATATATATATATATATATATATATGACAGAAACACTAAACACTCAAAACAGAGAAAAAAAAAATAAATGACAGCAACACTCATCACTCACAACAGTGACAAAACAATTACATTGACAATCATGTTACGTTATTTTCAAAATGTTTCCTTTTCTTTTTCATTGCTTCTTTAACACACTACTTCTCCGCTGCGAAGCGCGGGTATTTTGCTAGTTTACAATAAAAGTCAGAGGTGTTTAAAGCCATTAGGAGCTAATGAAAATAGTCAGGTGTCCACACATTCTAAACAGAGGCAGGGGTTGATGCAAATATTTGTAAACACTACTGTACATAAGATCACTTAGCTTTTTTTCCAGGTTGCTTTTACATTTTAACTTAGGTTTTCAGTTACCACGTGCAGTTTCCTTTGTTTTAGTCTTACTGCTGCTTCATAAATTGAGAAGACTCAGTGGCATAAAATGCATTTTCTTTTTTGCCTACTGCTGGTAGTAACATATTGCAATCTTCCCCTTCTTTATCAGCATAATGCACTCCTGAAAAGCCCCTCTTAATATGAAATCAAAAATAATAAATTTGAATTATATTAATATAAATTCAAAAGTGTACTCACCGCTAATCTCATCCATCCATCCATCCATCCATTATCCAACCTGCTATATCCTAAACCCAGCCAACACAGGGTGCAAGGCAGGAACAAACCCCGGGCAGGGCACCAGCCCACCACAGACCGCTAATTTCAATTGAAAAAAATGAGGCACTGCTGAGTTCCAAAATTGACATTCAGTTTTCCTAAAATAACATAATAATGCATTAAAATTAATACAATCTCTTCAACATTTTAAAACAATCATAAAAACATTCTGATAAGGTGTTTTTTTCTTTATTGATGACTCACTAATAAGGCTATTTACTGGCTCCCATTAAAGTTCTTTGCAATTACTTTATGAAGTAGCACATACAAAGCAAATATGACTCTTGTTTAGGTACACGCTTCATGATTTGGGTTCCTTTTGAATTTTTTATGGCGTTTCTTGAAAGCTTTCATGATTATCTGGAATTCTGTTTATAGTTTTTAATATTGGAGAACTCACATTTAATGTTTATTTTCACGTTTCGAGTGTTTTTCTTAATGTTAAGAATGTCTTACTGCAACACCATTATTGTTTTTATATATAGGCAGCCATTGTGGGTATCTTTTTATAGGGAAGTATAGGGAAAGTACTTTAATCATCTAAAAATCTGAACTTGAGATTTTGATGAACCTCAACATTTTAGAAGTCCCTGAGGTCGAAAATACCATTTTTGGAATTATGTCTGTATGTGTGTGTGTCTGTAAACATGATAACTTGATTACACTTTCATTTAGGTCAACCAAATTTTGCATATATGTATTAAGTACAAAACGTAGATTTCTATAAACTTTTGAGCTATTTGCACTACCTGGAAGTGATGCTTTTTTATTCATGCAGTTGCAGAGTCAGATTTATTCAACTTTACTTTTATAATAATTGTTCAATATATTATTAATTTGATTTGATTTGTTGTTGATGGTTCTTTAATGTACATAATATAAAAATATAATAACTGTCTTGCGGTTCACTCCTCAAATATCCATCCCCATATCCGAGTATATGAGAAAATCTAGGAAAGACCACTAGACCACTGTTTTTTCCCACTGTCAGGGTGTTCCTATGTAAGGACTGCTGGGAGCATGTGGCAGATAACATAAATATTGCAACTGTATACAGGTCAGTACTGTGCACTTCCTGGTTATGTAAGGTAGTGAATTAAAACGTTGGTGTGTGTTCAAATATGTCTCACAGTTTAAGCACGCAGTGCTTCAGAATAATAGCTGTGATTTCTGGTTACTGTCTAGCCCTGATAAAAGGTAGGACTAAGTTTTTCGCAGTGAATTTTTGACTTTGTGTTGGATGACATTTTATGTTCTGCTTACCTCTATTAAAAACAAAGTCTGCTTTATTCTTCCAAAGGAATAATACACCATATTTATCATTATAAAAAGCAACAAAACAGTAACTGTTTAATAAAGATAAGTAAAAATTGAGAATGAAAAGATGCAAAGGTGGTAGTGGTGGCAGTATCTTTGCTGTGGACTAGTTGATAATTGCAGTGGTGAGTGAGAGGATGATGGAGAAGAAAAAGACTGGCAACCCTAGCTCACATTTATTTCTTACTTATTTAGTCTTTTTGTTATTTATGTATGTTTTTATATTCTGCTATTAATTGTGTTTTCAGTTTTATTTTCTCTTTCAATGTATAAATTATGATGACTTTTTTTAATATTACTAGAGGTTTCTCCCCGCTCGCCAGCCACTTTGTGTCTCTGCCGCTAGTGTTGTGATGAACGTACCCCAAGGAGATGCAGTCGCTCCTCCAAAACTCCCTCTTAAACGGTGATACAATGGGAAACAGATAGTTGGTTTTTTTTACCTCCTCTTTGCTCGATCAGCTGCTAGCTTGCTGCCGTTGCCGAGCCGCATGATCTGCATCTCATGCGCCGCTTCAAACATTTAAAAGCCTGTACAGCAGCTGTCCTACTCTTTGTGTTTTATTTCAGCCCCGGCCGTAGTTAAATCTTTTGGTACTAAGTCCCGTCTCGCAAGACGTGCGTTCTTCATATTTTTTAGTTTAGAATTTAAAAACGGAATACAAATCTGGAAATCTAACAACATCACATTAAAGTTCGATAAATTCTTAAAAGAATGATACCAAACATATATATGTAGGTTGACAAAAAAATGATATAAAAATGTCACCGTTGAACTTTTAGGCTTAGGATTTTATACATATAGAGTAGATTTTGTCTGTTAATCATTTTCAGTTTTGTATTGTATCAAGAATATTCTGTATGTTTTAGAGCTATTTGTTGTCTGCCCTGTGCCCTTAAAAGTGAGTTTCAAAGAGCAGAGGCACCTAATCATGAAACTGTATGGAGGAGAAGTGATAGTTGTACTATTGCTTCAGTATTTTTGTTTTTTGACTCCTAATTTTGATTTATGATTCTTGTTTGGATTTCCTGGTTTTGACCTCTACTTTGATTATAACATATTGATATTGATTTACTGCTTGTTTGATTTGTTTATTTAGGGTTTTGTCTTAATAGCAAAACCTATTTTCACTCTTTTTGTGGATTGCCTTTTTGTGCTCCTCTCATTTGAAAGTTCTTATAATGAATATTTGAAATACTCAAGGAACTTTACTTTTGTTGGTCAGGGAGTTCTATGGTTTTCCATGTTTCCTTTATGACATTTTTTGAAAGTTAAAAACCTTGTCCTCACTTTAGATCTGTGCAGGCCTGAAAGCCTGAATTTTGAGTTTTGGTTAGGCTGTCTTAGGGTGAAGCATATTCAGTAGGCTCAGATCAGATGTTAAGGCCTGGCCTTTTTGGAGGCCTGTTCTCTTTTTGTATCGTTTGTGGCAGATAATCATAACAAAAATCAAGAGGAGGAGGTGCCAAGTTCTTTGAATGTCATTGCGTCTTTTTTTGAGGAATTCTCTGACTTAATGTCAATTTTAATTACAAACTATGACACACTCCTAATAGTTGGCGACTTTAATTTTCATATAGATAATCAGTTTGACCAAAAAGTAAAAGAATTTATGAACCTCCTGGGCTCTTTTGATTTGAGACAGCTCGTTAATCAGCCTACACATAAAGCAGGTCATACGTTACACTTAGTGATTACTAAAGGACTAAAAGTTGATATAAAGCAGGTCATTGATACGGGTCTATCAGACCATTTTCTTCTGCTTTTTAATATAGAAATAATGACAGAAAACACCCATGAGAAGTATATGGTTAAAAAACGCTTCTTTGACTCAGCAACAGCTTTAAAACGTACAAACTTTCTAAGAAATCAGTCCGTTTATCGTGCCAACTATAATAGCGAGGATAATATAAATAGTAAGGTGGAAAGATTTAATACTAAAGTGAGAGCTGCTGTTGACATAGTTGCACCTGAAAAGACAGTTAAAAAATCTTCTGGCATTGTTAGACCATGGAAGACCCAAAGCATGTCTGATTTAAAAAGAACATGCCGTAGAGCTGAGCGTAAATGGAGGAAGACTAAACTAACTATCCACTATGAAATATTAAAGGTTAAAATAACAGAATACAATAACACAGTCCGTCTTGAGAGGAGCTGCTATTTCTCTAAGATTATAAATAACAATGCTAGTAATCCCAGAGTCTTATTCTCTATGACTGATCGTCTGCTAAACCCAGGTAACTCAAAGGAATGCCTCCTAAGTACTTCCAGTAAAACCTGTGAGGCTATTGCTGTATTTTTCAACCAAAAAATTAATGATATTAGAAATAACATAGTATATCTCCCCAACACTAAGGATCTTCCTAAACCCCAGCATTCCGTTATAAACAAATTAAACTCTTTCACTAGGATAGATTTACCTGATTTACATAAAATAATTTCTCAACTGAAACCCTCCACCTGCGTCCTAGACCCAATACCAACAAATTTTTTCAAAGAAGAATCGGGCATGCTAATTGATAATGTTCTTGACATAGTAAATTCGTCATTAGATACGGGGTCTTCCCAGACTGTCTTAAGACTGCTGTAGTTAAACCCCTACTTAAGAAACACAATCTTGACCCCTCTGCTCTTGAAAATTTTAGACCTATCTCTAACCTGCCTTTCTTAAGTAAAATTCTGGAGAAGGCAGCCATTATGCAGTTAAATGACCACCTAAATAAACATGCTATTCTTGATAAATTTCAGTCAGGTTTTAGAACAAATCACAGCACAGAAACTGCACTCGTTAAAGTAGTAAATGATTTGCGGGTGAATGCAGACAGAGGCCATTTATCTGTTCTCATCCTCTTAAATCTGATTGTTGCATTTGACACCATTGATCATAATATTCTTAGAAATCACCTTAGTCAATGGGTGGGCCTCTCTGGCAGTGTCTTAAATTGTTTTGAAACCTACCTGACTGGGAGAAAATTCTTTGTTAGTTCTGGTAATTACAACTCAAAGACACATGATATCCTATATGGTGTTCCACAAGGCTCTATCCTGGGTCCGCTGCTATTTTCGATCTACATGCTTCCATTAGGTCAGATTATCTCAGGGCATAACGTGAGCTACCACAGCTATGCTGGTGACACACAGCTGTATTTATCAATAGCACCTGATGACCCCGATTCTCTTGATTCACTAACACAATGTCTGACTTGTATCTCAGAATGGACGAATAGTAACTTTCTCAAGTTAAATAAAGAGAAGACTGAAAACTTAGTGATTGGCAATAATGGATACAATGAGGCTATTAGAAATAAACTGGATACATTAGGATTAAAAGTCAAGATGGAGGTAAAAAGCTTAGGGGTAATTGTTGACTATAACCTGAATTTTAAATCACATATTAATCAGATCACTAGGACAGCATTTTTTCACTTAAGAAACATAGCTAAAGTTAGACCTCTTATATCACTGAAGATGCTGAGAAATTAGTTCACGCATTTGTTTTCAGTCGACTAGATTACTGTAACGCACTCCTCTCAGAACTACCCAAAAAAGACATAAATCATTTGCAACGAGTGCAGAATGCAGCTGCTAGAATCCTAACTAGGAAGAGAAAATCCAAACACATTTCTCCAGTTTTGATGTCACCACACGGGTTACCTGTGTCATTCAGGATTCAGGATTTAATAGTGGTGAGGTGGCCTTCTGCTGTTATGCACCTAAAATCTGGAATAGCCTGCCAATAGGAATTCGCCAGGCTAATACAGTGGAGCACTTTAAAAAACTGCTGAAAACACATTACTTTAACATGGCCTTCTCATAACTTCACTGTAATTAAAATCCTGATACTCTGTAGATCCAACTCATTATAATAACTATTCATGGTGGCTCTAAAATCTGTACTAACCCCTACTCTCTCTTCTATTTCCTTTTCCGGTATCCTTTTGGTGGTGGCTTGCACCACCACCATCTACTTAAAGCACCGTGATGTTCCAACAATGATGGATGGATTAAAAGCCAGAAGTCTGTATGACCATCAACATCAAGTGACTCCATGAAAACCCTAACTACAAACAGGACTATTTCATTTATGTTACGTAGAATGCCCAGAGGAGACTGGGCGGTCCTGTGGCCTGGAACCCCTGCAGATTTTTTTTTTTTTTCTCCCGCCGTCTGGAGTTATTTTTCTATTTTTTCTGTCCACCCTGGCCATCGGCCCTTATTCCTTTTCTATGTTAACTGATGTTGTCTTATTTTAATTTTTTTTTCTTGTCTTTTATTTTTCTTTTCTTCATTATGTAAAACACTTTGAACTACTTTTTGTATGAAAATGTGCTATATAAATAAATGTTGTTGTTGTTGTTGTTATTGCTGGATTGTCCATGTCTTCTCCCTCTTTTTCTTTCATTGTAGCAGGAGGTCAAGACAGCACAGGCGAAAAATTGGTAGGAGCAGTACCAGCAGGTGGATTAGCTACAGAAAAGAATGAAAGATGCAGGCCCATTCAGCTTCAGAACCATTCATTTGTACCGCTGTCTTTTACACTTAAAAATTCCACATTGATTCTTGTATCTGCAAACAAGATGACGCTTAACTCAAAAAAAAAAGTCTGAAGTAAAACCCATCATAAGAACTTAAACTCATAAATCAAAACCTGATACCTATATACATATTTATGTTTATGGGTGTTTTCTTCTGGCAATTCACTTCTTTTTCTCAAAGTAAAAATATTCTGTTACAGTTGCTGAATATGCTAGTGTGATATGTGTAAATAGTATTGTATGTGATAACAGACTCTCATCAGTTAGATTGCTCGCATACTGATTATACAGCATATCACTTGAAGCTGAAAAGTTTTCAAAGTGCCCAAATCCAAAAAACTACACGTAAGCATATTATTTCTGACATATTCTATGTACAGATGATGTGTGCAGGCAGTTTGGCGTAGTTCTTTAGGCTATGGAGTTCAAACCCTGTGGTTGTTGGTTCAAACCATGCTACTAAAATTGTATGACCATGAGCAAGTCACTTGACCTGACTGTGCACCAATTGGAAAGCCAAAAAATGTAACCAGTTGTATCGTACATTGCTTTGGATAAAGGTGTTAACCAAATGAGTAAATGTAAATGTTTACTGTGGCAAGGTGGTGCAGTGGTAACACTGCTGCTTCACATTAAGGAGACCAGAGTTCACATTGTGGGTGTTCCGTACATCGATGTCCCATGTTTTCCTTGTGTCCACATGGGTTTCCTCTGGATGCTGAATTTTCTACCTAAAGCTCAAATACAATCAAGTTGGGTAGATTGGCATTGCTAAATGGCCCTGGTGTATGTGTGTGTGTTTGCCCTACAATTGTCTGACAATGGGTCTGACCTGATCACTGTCACTTTGTGGTGTCGACATTTTCTCCCTATCTCAGTGAGAGTTTTCCTTCAGGTACTTTCATTTTCACTCCACATACCAAAAATGATAAACTGGGAGAATGCACGAGTGTGAACTGTGAAGGACAGATGGTCTGTCCAGGTTTTCTCCCAGTCTTAAGCCCTATGCTTTTTGTCCAAATCCATGAACATGGATTGGATTCATTAGATACAAGAATGCATATTATTTTAAATGTGTTCATTAAATGATATGCCAATCCACTCATCAATTTATGGACGCCTTTTTTATCAATGAGTTATGGGTAATAGACATATACATCAGCAGTACTGAGCAAAAACCCTACACGTAACACAGAGATGATTCAATATTTTGAAGTTTTCCATATGTCATATGATAGCTTACATCCCCACTTGCAAAATCCAATATAATGATGACCAGTGAGGAAATCTGAGAAGGTTTCACTGATAACTAACTAGGTATGAAATTAAAGACTTCATAAAAAAGACTCAAACTCAGAAGATCACTGTAGCTTTCTAATATTTTTCACAAGACTTTCCTCAAAGAGCAGAAGACTTCAGCTTAAATATGTCAAAAGGGCAGATGTGATGTAGGAAACAACATGAACTGACACAGAAGTATAAAACTGCCTCTAATTTACATTTTAAATTATATTCTCATTATGAATGACATTTAAAAGAAAGTAAATTTTCAAATACTGCATAGTGCCAGTATTATAGCTTGTTCAGTTATTCATTTATTTTTCAGTTCATAAGCTTTCTAAGAAAGACCGGGAAAAAAGACAAATTTGAATGGGTAAATTACCATTTACCAGTCTGCTTTGTAATGGTAAGCAAGAAGGAAACTACTGTAAGTTGCCAACTAAATCTTTCAAAGCTGTTGTCAGCTTGCTAGTAGTCACAACACCCACTACACTCCTGTGTTTCTTGGTTATGTTGTGAGAAAATGGAACATTTTCAGACATTATGTGAGCCTCCACCTAAATTTGTGTCTAGGGAGTGAATACACATTATGCTTTCATAGGAAATGACCTCTGCCATTGTTTTTACAGGCCATAGACCTGTGTTCACTCAGTGCCATTTGAATTGACAACAGGCTGAAGTTTAGAGCGCATCATTGTTTTTATGTGAATTCTCTAGAATATGCACAGAATGTTGCCAAGAACAGATTTAATATAAGTTATTCTTTGCCTTATGTAGAAAAGATCTTACTACAATAATTTCCTCTTCTATATATTTGCTGCTTTTTAACTGAGATATAGGCATAGGAAGTTCAACGTACAGCATGTTGCCAAGAGAAGTATTTTAAAATTGTTCAAAACAGCAGTGTGTACAGGAGAGGCTAGCGGGTGGCATTACCACCTGACAAGAACTTCGCCTTCCTTTCTCTCTCTCTGGTGCTTTCTGTGTGAAGTACAAAATTTAGCCAATGTACTCGTTGATTTCTCTAAGGACTATAGCTACCTCACTACTTTCTACAGTATATTTCCTGCATTCCAAAGACATATAGGTTAGGTAGATTGGCATTGCTACATTGGCCAATTTGTGTGTGTTTGTGTGTTCACCCTTCAATAGACTGGTGCCCAGTCCAGGTGTTGTTTCCGCCTTGAACCCTATTCTTCTTGGGATGGACCCCAGTCGTCCAGCAACCCTACCCTGGATAAGCGGTTTGGGAAGATGGATGGATGGACAGATATTTTGGATATATTCACAATAATTTACAGAAACTTCTCAGAAGGTGCAATACAAACAGAGACAAAGAAAGCAAAGTCACTAATGTGGCATTTTGTTAAAGGAATGAATCTTAAGCCACCTGATTATGTCCTTATTAAGTGGCTTGTTGTATGCAGTACCATATCAAGATCTACATTGGACGCTTTTTCAGCTGATTTTTTGGATAGACAACCAGGCTGATGTTAATGAACATTTCTCTCCTGTATGTTTGCTGCTTTTTAACTGTGACATATGTACAAGCAATGCAAAGTATTCCACCTAAAGAAGTATTTTTACATTTTTATAAACAGCAGCTTTTACTGAAGAGACAGTGGGTGGCATTACCACCTGACAAGAACTGGGCCTTCTTTTCATTTCTCTCCCTCTGGTGCTTTCTGTGTGAAGTACAAATGTTTAGCCCCTGTTCTCTCTGATTTCTCCAAGGACTATAGCTTCTTCACTATTTACTTTATATAGGCTTGCTGAAATAATAAATTGTGCATGTCTGTGAATATTTACAGTGATAAACTTGCATCCCATTCTAATGTAGTTCCTCTCTAGGACCCACTGCTCACAGATATCCTTAACCCATCTGCTCAGCCCCATATTGCTGTATGTTAGTGTTGTTTTCCTTTTTTTGCCAAATTGAAACTTGGTTTCATACTATGAAAATCATATCTGGTGTTTGTGCAGGAAACTTTTTGTCTCAAGACTAACAAGTACTTCTTCTCTATTACATTCTGAAACCAGCTTTCTATTTCACATATAATACTTAATTTTTTTAACTGCGTATAATGTATTTGTTGTATATACTGCATTCCTTTTTTTTAATATCATTAATCTACACAGTTTTTCATGGTCAGTAAGTTCTGTTATCAAAGGACCATGATATAAACAATACATGAATGAATTATTCAGACCCATTCACTTTCTGCACACTTTTTCTGTGTTGCAGGTTTAATTTTAGTTGGATAAATTGGTCATTTTTGTCCATCAATCTACACTCAATAACTCATAATGACAGGCCCTTAATGTAGTGTTTTGTAGAAGCCCTTTTGGCAGCAGTTATAGCTCTGAGCCTTACTGGTAAGTCTTTACAAGCTTTCCACTCCTGGATTTGGGCAGTTTATCCCACTGTTTCTGGCAAAAACTCTCAAACTCTGTTAGATCGGATGGGATTGTCCTACTGCCATCTTCAGGCCTCCTCACAGATATTCTATGGGGTTTAAGTCTGGGCTTTTCCTGGGCCACTTAAGGACAGTTAGGGGTTTGCTCTAAAGCCACTCCAGTGTTGTCTTGGCTGTATGCTTCAAGTCATTGTCATAATGATAGGTGAACCATTGCCCTAGTCTGTGTTCATATGCACTCTGAAGCAGGTGATCTTCAAGGATCTCTCTGTGTTTGGCTCTATTCACCCTTAATTCAATTCTGACCAATCTCCTGGTCACTACCACTGAGAAGCACCCTATAGCATGTTGCTGCCAACCATGCTTCCTCTTTGGTATGGCCTTAGGCAGGTGATAAGTAGTGTCTGGTCTTCTCCACACATAGTGTTTGGAATTTTTCCCAAAGGGCTCAATTTCTGTTTTATTAGACCGGATTATCTTTTTACTTATACTGTAATTTGAGAAACTGGTTAATTAAACGATTTTAAGATGAAGTTTATGATGTTCTACTTTAATGACAAAATAAACTACATGATTAAAGTGGAAATTTCGAGATTGAAGTTGACATTTCGTGCTTTTTTCCCCACTGTGTGCCTTTTTTTTCTCTGTACCCTAATAAGCTTTCATATGACACTCAGATGGTGGGCTACGACTCGCCTTTTCACGGCGACTTTGATATCTGACAACTTCTTTTTTATTTCGGGCACTGTGCGACTTGAGCTTTCTCTGACACGCTATGTCAGTCAATCAGCTTCCTTTTGTTGTTCCTTTTCTTCTTTCAGCTGCTCCCGTTAGGGGTTGCCACAGCAGATCATCTTTTTCCATATTACTCTCACTGCACCACTCGGAGCAGCTGATCGGAAAGAGAAATATCGGTACACAGCATCAAGCACACGCTGCCTCACCAATGCTTCCTATTTGAACTGCTTCTTACATGGCAGTTCATGTTTAAACCAACAAATAGTACGTTTTTCCTTGCCTCCACTTGGTATTCGCTGAAATTCTTCCATTTTCCCTCTTGATTTTCCCATTGTCTTTTCACAGAACACTGAGCTTAAGTGCTAGTTATATTGATTTGCATATTCAAAGAAGCGTATTTCTGGGAGGAGTTGGGGCGGGACAGCAGGCGTGTGCACGAGCTTTACTTTTCCGGGATTTATGTAGCGGGATTTATGACCGGGATTTATGTAGCGGAAGAACGTGGAAGATGGCGAATGCACAGATTTATGCATCTGGATTTTTCTGTGCGTAAGCACATTTCGGCTTTTGTGCTTATGTCATGTTATAGTGTGAGTTCTACGCATGCCGTTATGCATGAGGCCCCTGGTGTTTTCGAACTTCTTTCATTACAAAAAGTAAGCCAATGTAATTCTGGGAACACTTAAGACTTTAGAAATGTTTTTACACCTTTGCTTTATCTATGCCAAACCACAGTTTGATTACAGAGGTCTACAGTTTGTGATGGCTTGGTTTTTGACTTGAAATGCAGTGTGAATTGTGGAACCTTATATACACAGGAGTGTGTCTTTCTAAATAATTCACAGTCAATTCTGTTTGACACAGGTGAACTCCAGTCAAGTTCTAGACACATCTGAAGGATATTTGAGGCAAAGCGAATTCACCTGACCACAATTTGGGGATCCAGAGAAAAGAGTCTGAATATTCATATGAATAAAAGATTTCAGATTTTGATTTTTACTAAACCTTTCTGAAATCATGTTTTCAGTTTGTCGCTATGGGTTATTAAGTGTCGATTGATGTTTATCTTTTTAGAATCCATTCTAGAACACAATGAGGTGTGCAGACAGTGAAGGGGTCTAAATACTTTCTGAATACACTGTTAATGTGTCAAGAAGGTACTTTCAGCTCCCTCTCTTTCTTTAAGTGAATAAACATAGCCATATACCAGCTTCTGATCTATTGTACATATTATTTCAAAACAAATTTTTTTTTATATATTTTTCAAAATGGCAGCTGTACCCATATGGTTCTTCTTCAGAGATGTAAAGCCGAACCAAATTTCATACTACTCACCTATTGTGAAAAGAAGAGTGAGTTGAGGTTTGCACTCAGAGTTCTATGGAGCTGTTCTGAATGCACTTTACCAGATTCCACTTCTCAAGCAGCTGCAATGAAGACTGTACAGACAGCTGCTCAGCTTATGATTGCCTGCTGCTGAATGAGCTCTAGGAGGTTACTAGATTTTCAGATAAGGCGGAGCAGAAATGATGATGTCTGTTGTGTCCCTTTGCTAGGATTCTCTGTATGTAAAATACATTTCTAATTATACTGAATATTTTTGTTTTCTTTAAATGCAATTTGCTTTGTGCTATATGCTCTTTTTTATTGCTGTATTGACTATATCACAGTGGTTTATATGCTTTCCATTCAAATGTTGCTGTGCATGTGTCAATTGCTGACGTATTAGAATCCATCTTATTTAAAGAGGAGGGGCTGTGAACTCTCCAGGTCATTGCTTGTCTTGAAATAACGGGGGAAAAAACTATCTTCTACTAAAAGAATAAAAATGTTTTAGGAATCTTTAGTTCCTAAATTAAGCACTCACTAATGTAATTCCTGTTTTGCCTTATTACAAACATTCACTCAATTGATTGACCCCTGCTTCTCTGTAAAGCTCAGTTTATGGTTTGCATTTTCATCTCTGCCACTTGGGAAAACTAAGTCATTGATACTCTGATTTGGTTCTTGTTGATCAAGTCTAAGGGTTGTAAACTGATATTATGGCAACTGTGCAATATGGAGGTCAATGTGATAAAAAAAGTAAAATTTTTTAAAGGGAATAATAGGAGATACGAAGGGTCACAGTAGATAGTAACAATGCTTTGAAACACTGCACTTTTCAGCACCTGTAAGTGGCAATTTAATATTTTTAGGCAGAGATAGTGACTGAATTCCCCAGAGATGCTTAGAGTGGATAAGGCGGTAACAAGCCAAAGGGATCAGGAGAGAGGAATAAAACAATGGAAGGGGGAAAAGAAAATAGATACTAAAAAGAAAGAGGCAAAGAAAAGAATGATAAAGCGAGAACTGAAAAAAAACCTAGGAAAAACTTGTTGGCTGTTACTTTCAGTCCCACACTATGATCAATATAAAAGTCAAAATAAACGGAGCTCTTCTTTTTATAATTTCAGACCCATTTTTCTGACATAGATGCATTTTTGTTTCAGAGAAAAAGTTGGGAGAACATGATTTCTGAAGCTTTTTGTCAGGCAATTGATACATTTCTACAAAATATGTGAAGTATTTCTGTGAGGAATTGTTCATAAGAAGTCTTTAAAAAATAATGTGCTTGGAAGTTATGTTAACCCTTAAAAGCCATTATGATGGGGAATTTAGCCAGGATATCATGATAAACCCAACTCTTAGTGAAGATGCTCAGGGATAATTAATGTCAGAGTCAGGACCTTGGTGTTATGTCTTATCTGAAGGATACTGCCATATTTACAGCACAGTGTCCTCATCTCTGTCATGTGGCATTGGGATCCACACACAGACAACAGTGTAAAGACTCCCTGCTGGTCTCAAAAAACACCTATTTCAACAGCAACCCAAGCTTTTTCTAGATGGTCTCCTATCCAAGTACTGGCCAGGCCTGGCCATGGTTCCCAGTTCTTTAGTTCCTAGATTGAGGAGAAGAGGGTATCACTGCTGCATATGAAATAAATGTTGCTGGTTTTCATTAAACCTTAACAGTTTATGCAGGGAAAAGAGCTAGCCTGATAGGTTGTTTTTTTTTTGCCCAATTGAATTTACATGTACAGAAAAATCCTAGCTGGGCCATCTCTTATTACTCAAGGATTCTCAGGATTTTCTCAGTATGCTTTGAAGTTGTGATATCACTCTGAATCGAACCAGTGGTTTCTGAGGTGGACTGACATCCAGTCCAAGGTTGATTACTACCTTGGGCATGTTGAAGTTAGTACAAGTATTATCACATATTTGGTTTTGTTTTTATTCACTTACTGTCTATGGCACAGTTCTTCCAACTATATATCTCTGCAGCTGAATGTCGAGTAGGAGGCGACGTACTTGACAGGTAGGATGAAGTTTTCAAAATAAAAGTTTGTTACATATGAAGTTGTCAGAATAAAAGTTAGTCTTGAATACCCTGTTGTTTTTACAGCTTATGCCACATATAATAGGGAAAAATATACAATTTAAACATACAATTTAAACAGAATTGACAGGATACACTGCAAGAAGAATTAAGACACAGACCAAGAACAGTTCCACACCGGCCACCACCCTCAAGACTGAATTTTACAAAGGCCAACTTGAATATTTAAAATTAAACTGGATAATAAACTTAAGCCTAGCAGATAAGATAAAGAGGTACAAGTTATTACAAACCTTATTTTGTGAAAGCAGATTTACATAAATCTCTTTTCTCTGGTTTGGGAACTGCAGTGTCTCTGACTGTAATGTCCTACAACGGATAGTGCACACAACAGAAAATATCATTAGTACCTCTCTACCTTCCATTGAAGACATTTTTATCAAGCATTGCACTAGTAAAGCCTGCGGCATTGTGAAGGATTGTGTCCACCCTTCTCACAGTCTCTTTGTCCTACTTCTATCTGGCAGAAGGTATTGTAGCATTCAAATCACTTCTGCCAGGTTCTGCAAAAGCTTCTACCCTTGACTGTCTGGACTCTGAACTCTGTGCTGTCTACCTCCCCTCATATCTGTTTCTAGTAGTTGATCCGAATGATATGTCAAACTCATACATCTGTTACTGTTCTGTCTTATTGATAGTTGCTGTTATCATTAATCTATAATTAATTCATTATCTCAGGTCATTCAATCTATTCCTCATTTACTTATTTAATCAATCCTTATCCCGTTTTTTATGTTATATTGTATGTATTCTGTTTGATTTTGTATATGTTGCACCAAGGTCCTAGGGAACATCATTTTGTGCCACTGTATGCTATAATACTGTGTATGGATGGTATGACAATACAGTCACTTGAACTCAAAATATAAAATTATCTGTGCCATGATTGATTGGTGTTGTTGATGTAGTTGTTTATATTATACTAGCCATCCTTTGTGGCTTCGCCCACGTATTTGTGAAACAGGACAGTGAGAAGGGCCCCGCCCAGCTCTCTACTCCTGACGTCACTTTTCCACCTCCCCTCAGCCTGCAGTCTCTGAATATATCGCGAATATATCGCTCCTGCAAGCGAACTATGATTCTTAGCGCAATGAGGTAAGTCGCAAAATCAACCGGAATGTTCAAGCAAATTATAGAAAAAAAAAGATCTAAATCGGTTAAGTAGTTCTCTTGTTCGATAACTAAACAGAGTTAAGGTTATGCCTTATGTTAGGCAGACGCGTGAGTGAGGAGGGCCCCGCAGCCTGATGAGTCTCTCTCCAATTCGCGCTAATCTGTACCACAAGCGAACTATGATAGTTAGTGTGATGAGTAAGTCGCAAAATCAACGGAATGTTCAAGCAAATTATGGAAAAAAACCCGATCAAAATCCGTTAAGTAGTTCTCTTGTGAAAAGCGGACAGACACAAAAACAGGTCTAAAAAACTATAAGAACTTTCGCGCTTGGACCACGAAATTTTTAAAACAATTTCTTAGTGAGCACCTATGGGCCAAGGGTAACCTATATTCCAAATTTCAAGTCCCAAGTCCTCATGGTTCGGGAGATTTCATGATAAGTGAGTCAGTGGTATTTGGCTTTATATATATAGATTACACAATCAGTGTTTATTTGGTATAAAACCTTATCACTAACAAAGATGCATTTGCGTCTATATCAATACAAAAATGATTCTTAATAAATGCAAATGAGCAGGTATTTGAAAAGTGACTTTTACTATATATGAAATGCTAAATAAACTACAAACAGTTACAACAGGTGTGTAAACTACAAATAGCAACTACAAAAGATAACTGTATAAAATATCAGCACTTCAGGCTAGTGTCCACACCATTTTCATCACATGATAAAGACTCAGTTGACCCTGAGGTTCTGTCCATCTAAACAGTTTTGTACAAATATTTCCACATCCTCCCTTTTTTCAAAAATAAACAGGAAAGGTTCTTTGGCTTCTGGGTCATTTCTCTCCAGAACCTCTTTGAGAGCCTTCTACTTGTCTGTCTTAGACATGTCCACCACTATGGGCATGGTCACATTCCCATGGAATTTGTCCTGGTTCCTAATAAGCCACTGCATAGCAGTGTGCAGGTCTCTAATTATTTCTGGCTCCTATCAGGGCAAAAGAAAAGATACAATTTAAACTATAAAACCAGTCACAACCAGTCTTTTTCAAAAGCAAAAGTAAATTAAGAAATATTGAGACATGATTCTAAATAAAAGACAAAAAAATAAAAGAAGGCTGAAATTACATGATTGACACTAACATTATACTACCAAGACATAAATGAGGTCTATATACAAAAGAATAACAGTGCACTACCTGCATATAAATTAATTGTGGCATTTGTCTAAATTTTGGTATAGCTTACGTTCACCATTTGAACTTTTCATATGTTTCTGTGGTTATTTTATTAGAATATTGATTATTTTATTAATTTAGAAAAAAATGATATGCCTTTCTCTTAGTGCATAGCTAATCTAACATTTGTAGGAGACACACAGGATGGACAGGTATCCCAGCAGGAAGTCGAGAAGATCCCTTACCCAGAAGGGAGGTCATGAGAATGCAGAAAGGCATCCCAGCCAAGAAAGGGAAGGAAATCACACCCGGACAAGGCTGTCCTAAGGGATGGATGGACATTACAGCCGGACATGATTCCGGTACCTTCCCTGGACTGGGATTTGCATTCTGTATCAATTGCATGTGTACACATGATGTATTGCACTGAATATAAAAAACTTAGCAAAATAAAACAAAATTACATGTGTCATTACAGTTAAAACTAAGGTAAGGCAGGTTAAACATGAAGTCAATAGTGGGTTGTTATTTTCAAATTCACATTTGGATACTGAGTAACTGAATGTTGTTATTACTTATTCCATATCAGATGTCCGTAATCTTAGGAGATGTGTGTAACGTTACCTGTGAACCTGTGTTCTCTGACACCTCCTCCAAATTAAATTAACCTAAAATGCAAAAATATATCAATGTTGCCAAACTGAGTGAATAAGCTGGCTACATTCACCTTTCCTAACTACATTGGCTAGTACAAAAATGCCTAGAATAATATACAAACAACTTCAAAATGGTTCCACTTATCAAATCACATCAAATCACAAATCCAGTCAAAAATAGTTTTCTATAACATCCATCCATCCATTATCCAATCCACTATGTTCTAACTACAGGGTCACAGGGGTCTGCTGGAGCCAGTCCCAGCCAACACAGGGCACAAGGCAGGAAACAAACCCCAGGCAGGGCGCCAGCCCACCACAGTTCTATAACATTACATGGTGAAGATTTGAAAGCTTTACACCTTTTAACGATAAGTTACCTTTTGCAACTATCTTCAAGAAGGGTTTATAACACTATTCGTAGCTAATACTTCATTCCCATTATGCAGACACTTCAGCAACAGAAAAAAAGCTGACCAATCAAATGTTAACAGGTCATTTGGGATAAACCTATTGTCCCTCCCACTTGACATTGCCCCTCCTACTTGACATTCAGCTCCTGGGTTTAGTGATACCCTTCTTGGTTCTTCTGGGTCATCTCAAGTTAAATCAAGAAAATAATTTATTCCTGTGGCAAAAAGGAGAGGCAACAATGAGACGCCAGTGGTTGCCACACTGATGCCTCATTAAAATGAGAGCCGCTACATAGAAAGTCTGCAAGGTTTTAAAGTCTCCATTATTTTCCTGGTTGCAGGTAACTAATACAGGGTTTTACCATATTAATCATCACATAATCACATGGTAAACCTTTAGACTAAATGTATTAATAGTTATAGGGCAAATATTTTGTATTATCGACAGGTTGCAACTTACTTTTTATTTTTTAAACGACTCCAACTTTCCCTGTTCCCTCTATTTTAATGTGAGCGAACATATGTACATATGTAAAAATGTGATATGCTCCTGTACACCCATAGCTCAACAGATTAATAATGTAATGGTTTTTAACTTTATTGTGTTCTGCATTTTACAATTCTGTGTCACATACATGTTAATAAGTGGGACAGTTCATGTTAATGGCTCAAGATGAAACATTTAGTTAAATTGTTAAATAGCTTGAAAAGGTAC
Organism: Polypterus bichir lapradei; assembly: GCA_026402145.1. Taxonomy (NCBI): domain Eukaryota; kingdom Metazoa; phylum Chordata; class Cladistia; order Polypteriformes; family Polypteridae; genus Polypterus; species Polypterus bichir. The sequence continues at coordinate 55,157,992 of JANRMT010062808.1, read as the reverse complement.
ATGATATATTGTTGAATTGTGTTAAGTGCTGAATGTGGGCCAGCTCAGTTCTATACATTTATTAAGTGCTGACAATATAATTAGCAGAGAATGACAGGTTACAATATTATTGTTATGCTAGATGCTATGCAGAGAGCATGTGTGCATTGAAGAACCATTTTACACAGGATGTTGCCAAAGAAAGAAACTGACAGTAAATTAACACCTTGTAGCTATATTTAATAAAGATTCAAATGAGCACAGCTACACATGAAGGTGGCACCGTTTCACCGTCTACATTATTCTTCTGGTTCCAGCTTACATTTAGCTTTACTGCTAATTATGACCTACACCCTGGGAGGTGTTACACAAGTTCCAATTTCCCACTACCCTAACCAAAAAATGGATGGAAGGATATATTTTTTTTAACTTTTTTTGTAGATTGTTATCTCTCTCTAAAGGAGTGTAAGGAAAGGGAATTTTCAAAGCAATTTAGTGTTTAGTAGCATTTTATCAGTTATTAAATTTTATAAATTTTTTAACATACATTTTATTTTGTGATTAAATAAAAGAGTATGATGAATGTAAATTAGTTCCACATTAGACAAATATATTCTTCCTTATATTTTAGGTGTAGGTCCCTCCTTTTGCTTTTTTAAATGTTTATCTACATAAAATATTTTAGCAGCGGTATATATTTCTGAATATTTAAATTGAGGTGAAAATAATAAAATGAAAAGATATCATCTATGTTAAATTGAGGAGAGGATCAACGATATCAGCTATGCAAATAGGATGACTGCTAACAGTGACTCAAGTGAGGTAGCAGTAATAGTAAGAAAAAGGCCTTCCATGATCCCCAAAATGAAGAAGATATGTTATCATTAGGAAAGGTATCTGAATTGGCCATCCAAAAGGTTTTCAGTATATCTCCATTTTTCACTTTTCAGGTTATGAGCCTATACAGTGGCTCTGTTGAAGTGTTTTATGCTACCTCAGACCAATCTATATGGGCACGATGGGCTCACTGGAAAACACTACTGTCCACGGCTGACTCCATTCTTTCTACTCCAAGTGAAGTTATGTTTATTCTCTGAAAAATTAATTATATTTTATATCTGCTCCATTCTTCGGATGAAGTTATCAAAGATACTCCTACATAGAACACAAGCTCAATAATAATAATAATAAAGGTTTAAAGATCTCTGCGGTAAAAGAGCCACAGAAAACATACATCCATCATAGAACCTGTTTATTTCAGTTCAGGTTCACTTTGACTGCAGCCTATCCCAGCAGCTTTGGGTATTGTAGTAACTGTAGATAGGTATACTCATTCATACAGGGTCAATTTAGAGTTGCACATTTACCTAGGATCTGGAAAAATCATAGACATGAGAAAAACATGCAACCATCATATAGACATTACCTGATCTGGAACTCAAACGCAAAGATGTGTGAGACAGCAGTGCTAACTGCTTCACCACTGTGTTGTCCCCAATAAACACCACTGTGCAAAATTAATTCACTTTGTATCTAGTATTCACAATGCAAAATTCAAGAACTTATTTTAATTCAGAACATCAAGGGAACACATGTTTATCATAAAAAAGAAGATCATCATGCTTTCAGCTGTAATGGGTACATTAGCCTCCAGAGAAAAGAATGCTCTTCAAAGGCACAGCTTCTCTCATAAATACTGAATGCTCAAATTGCAAATGCATCATCTCTATTGGGTTCTTAAAATCCCTGGTGATTCCTAAGATGATAAAATTAGTGCTTTAGTACTTAGTAAAGTCTTTCACACTGTGAAGTATCTTTGTTTTTGGGCAAATTTCTTTTTTAGCTTTGCTAATACAGCGTGATAGAACTCATAGTGTCAGTCACAAGAAATAAATTGTATGCAAGTAGGTGAGATTTCCACATTCACTTTTTTTGTTCTTGAACTCAAGAAAAACAAAGATAAATGTTACACACCACCCGAACACCTTCACTCTTGTAGTGGTATATTGCCATCTATCCTCTGGCTTCATTATGAGTTCCTTTATCTTTATAAACCTATTAATTCAATTTTTAACTTGAAGTCCAGTATAATTCTCTGAGATTGGTGCCAAACCAACTATTCATATTGTAATAACTTGTTTCCTAATCTCACTTTAATTTTCTCAATCAAAGGCCATCAAATGCTGTAACGTGTACCTGCTGCAAAAATAAAACCACACTTGTTTTTAAAGTCTATAAAATCGTCCTTTTGAGAACTTGCCAAATGAAGTATATCTTCTTAACTGAAAATAGAGTACCTCAGAGAAAATGATTAAATTGCCTGTTCTTTCTCCTTCAGACCAAAGATAGAACATTTCACAGGTGACCAGTAGCCAGAGACAAAAGATATAAAAGAGACTTACTGTATTAAATGCAAATTATAGCAATGGTAAGTTTAATTACTGTTTTAAGAATTATGCTTTAAAAAGTTAATTCATGCAGGTCTTTTGCATAAAAAAATCTATGCTTCTGGAAAATTGCTTATTTATGATACACTAATGGATTTTTATTTTGTTATGAATGGAAGCTTTTAACCTACTAATTATACAATTCATCTCGAATAAAAAAAAAAAAAAATCACTTTTTTGTTTTGCCAGATGTAAGATCATTAATTAAATCCACCTCACAGTGAGTTCAAGTCCAGGCAAGCATGAAAACTGGGTCATTTTAGGCCACCTGCTCATGTCTGATGACACTCTTTTCATAACTACTTTTTAGTTATGTACATTGGAGAATTAGGCTACACAGTGGCACAGCAGTAACTGGTGATACCTAACAGCCCTAGAGACCTGGATTTGATTCCCAGCCCAGTTACTGTTTACATGAAGTTTGTATGTTCTCCTGGTGTCTGAATGGTGTTTCACTGGATGCCCTAATTTCCTCTCTCTCTCTCTCTTAAGACTAACAAACGAGACAGGCTGGAAATCTTAAATTGGTCTGATTTCTGCTTGAGTGTGCCATCCAATTAACAAATATACTGCCAAAAGTTGATTCCTGCTCTGAATCCAGTTCTGCTGTGGTAGGCTTTTACTCCTCGCAGTCCTGAAATTTTAAAATCAGGGGTAAAAGAATGGATCATTTGGAATCCACTCTACTAAATACTTTTGGAATTTTAAAGACTTCTGTCATCTTATGTTTTTTTCTCCATTTGCTTAAGCTATAATAATATTTGCTCCACATAGGTCATACCCCATAGTCCTGGAATCAGTCTAGTCACCCTTCTCTGTATATCCTGTACACATTACTGTACAGGTTGGTCCAAATCTAATTATGTAGATCCAGATCGTCTGGATGACTTTGATTTATGCGGGGACGATTCCAGTTTGGTGCAAAGACGATTCTTCATGTCATCAGTTAGTACACTTCTCGATGGCCCGGGATGTTTTGGGTGATTTTCTATTTAATAAACTTAATAAGTTATAGCGTAGTGAAAATTGCATAATTAGATCTGGACCACCCTATAGATGAAACAGCACAGTATAAAACAAAATTATATATGATTTTCTAAAATGACTTACAGTATATGCTGCTGTCTAGCTGAGAACAACGTTGGGTCTTTTACTCTAAAGCCATTTACTTAAGTTGAACGTTTTAAGATCCACCACTGTGTAATGATATGTAAACTAGTTACTTTTCATGTTTAAGACTTTTACATATATTCTCAAATCTGTAGTTTGCCTGCGCCCACCTGTTATTAGAGCATTCACATTATTTCAGAGCCAATAAGGGATGGGATGGGTTGGATTGGATTTCAAAAGAGGGTAGGTTTGGTGTTTGCTTTGGGGTTTGGCACTCTGGTTGACCTACAGAGGTGAGGTGGTTACTCAAAGAAACAAATTCTTTACAATTGACTAATAAAGTCTATCAGATTTTAAGGGGGTTACTTTATTCATTTCTTTCTGGAGAAAGTAATCACCTTACTTTAAAGTTACTCATGGAAAACTGTGCCAGTTTTTCGAAGTACAATGATGAAACCCAAAGGTTCTTTCAGTAGTTTAATAAAAGAATCAATCAATAACAGCAATTATTAATTAAACAATTAAATCAATAATCTTCATACATTCGTCTTGTTCTATTTCAAACATACAAACTACCAATAATTTAGTTCAGAAAAAATGATTAATAAAAAAAAAGAAAACTGACAAAAACAAATAAAATACCTGCAACCATGGAGTCTGTAAACTATGAAAACTGTAAAATGAAAAAGAAAACAGTTACATTTTGTATTTTTGTAAGTAAATTTTACACTTTCATCCAGCTTCTATATTTATGGACATAGCCAGATGGAAAGCCAAGTGTCACAAATTGGGAGCTAGTTGGATTGGGTGAGCCTCATCTAGGCTGGCCAGAGAAGGTCCTGGCCTGCTATGTTGGATTTTTTTGGAGGCCTCTACTGAAATTATCCTTATTTGAGACTCACTTTCATAACATTGAAGACTCCAACATTAACTGGGCTCTGCTCATGCTGATGTCCTGCATAGTGAATATTATTTGCTTAAAAACATATTTGTAAATCAAGTAATGAAATTCTAGTTAAGCACTACTGTAAATCTAATTAGATTAGAAGAATTTAAACCACAAACCCTTACACTACTATATTATAGGGAAATGTAATAAGATTAAAGTAATGCTATTCTTTGTACCACTTTATCCCAAGTTTGTTGTCTTATAATGATTCATATACAGTCATCTGAAAAAGTTTGGGAACCCCTCTCAGCCGGCATAATAATTTACTCTACTTTCAACAAAAAGATAACAGTGGTATGTCTTTCATTTCCTTGGAACATCTGAGCACTGGGGTGTTTTCCGAACAAAGATTTTTAGTGAAGCAGTGTTTAGTTGTATGAAATTAAATCAAATGTGAAAAACTGGCTGCGCAAAAATGTGGGTACCCTTGTAATTTTGCTGATTTGAATGCATGTAACTGCTCAATACTGATTATTTGCAACACCAAATTGGTTGGATTAACTCGTTAAGCCTTGAACTTCATAGACAGGTGTGTCCAATCATGAGAAAAGGTATATAAGGTGGTCAATTGCAAGTTGTGCTTCCCTTTGACTCTCCTCTGAAGAGTGACAGCATGGGATCCTCAAAGCAACTCTCAAAAGAGGTTTACACTGTCAGTTTCAACTGTAAGGAATGAAATCAGGAAATGGAAGGCCACAGGCACAGTTGCTGTTAAACCAAGGTCTGGCAGGCCAAGAAAAATACAGGAGCAGCATATGCTCAGGATTATGAGAATGATTACAGACAACCCACAGATCACCTCCAAAGACCTGCAAGAACATCTTGCTGCAAATGGTGTATCTGTACATTGTTCTACAATTTAGCACAATTTGCACAAAGAAAATCTGTATGGCAGGGTGATGAGAAAAAAGCCCTTACTGCACTCTCGCCACAAACAGTTGCTTGTTGTATGCAAATGTTCATTTAGACAAGCCAGATTCATTTTGGAACAAAGTACTTTGGACTGATGAGACAAAAATTGAGTTATTTTGTCAGAACAAAAAAGCGCTTTACATGGCGGAAGAAGAACACCGCATTCCAAGAAAAACACCTGCTACCTACTATCAAATTTGGTGGAGGTTCCTTCATGCTGTGGGGCTGTGTGGCTAGTTCAGGGACTGGGGCCCTTATTAAAGTCGAGGGTTGGCAGAATTCGGCCCAATATCAACAAATTCTTCAGGATAATCATCAGTCACAAAGTTGAAGTTACGCAGGGGTTGGATATTCCAACAAGACAATGACCCAAAACACAGTTCGAAATCTACAAAGGCATTCATGCAGTGGGAGAAGTACAATGTTCTGGAATGGCCTTCACAGTCCACTGACTTGAATATCATTGAAAATCTATGGGATGACTTGAAGCAGGCTGTCCATGCTCGGCAGCCATCAAATTTAACTGAACTGGAGAGATTGTGTATGGAAGAATGGTCAAAAATACCTCCATCCAGAATCCAGACAATCATCAAAGGCTATAGGAGGCATCTAAAGGCTGTTATATTTGCAAAAGGAGGCTCAACTAAGTATTCATGTAATATCTCTGTTGGGGTGCCCAAATTTATGCACCTGTCTAATTTTGTTATGATGCATATTGCATATTTTCTGTAAATCCAACAAACTTAATGTCACTGCTGAAATACTACTGTTTCCATAAGGCATGTCATATATTAAAAGGAAGTTGCTACTTTTAAAGCTCAGCCAATGATAAACAAAAATCCAAAGAATTAAGAGGGGTTCCCAAACTTTTTCATATGACTGTATGTAATTATATTTTTCTAGATGTTTAAATTCTGATTTATAATATTAGCATTAGAATGCATGCCTTTATTTTTACCAGTGTTACAAGTGTTGTGTGTTCCTTATGTCAACACAAAATAGGAAATAGATAACCTAATAGGATACAAAGTTATTTAGTTAGCCACACTCAATGCTGCATCCCTGCCTATTATAAAGCCTCCACATTTCTCTCTCCTGTGCCACTTCATCCAGGTTTCTTCCACTTGCTCCTCTCTTTCTTGCATCCTCTATCACAATATCTTTCCACCTCTTTCTTGGCCTTCCTGCTTTTCTCCTTCCTACTGGAAACCACCTTTCCACTCTTCTTGCTGTCCTTAAGTTGTCCATATGCCATGCACGTCCTGCCCATTTTATCATACTCGAAATGCCTATTTCACTCAGCTCCATTTGACCAGTTTTGTCTCTCAAATCCTCATTATTAATTGCTCTTGGCCATCTTATTCCCACAATTCATCTCAAGCTTCTTCCATCAAACATGTTCAGTCTTCTCTTAATTGCTTGCTAAATGTTCATCTTTCAGCTCCAAAAAAGGCTATGAGCACTAATAGTGTGTTGTAGACTCTTAATTTTGTCCACAGTTTGATGTTGCTGTGCCTCTAAAGTCCTCTTTCTAACTTAATCACTGCTTCTGCCAAACCTAATCTCTTTGTCATGTCCATATTACAGTCGCCTTTTGCCTTGATCTAGCTTCACAGAATTTGCGAATCTCACTACACTTTCCAGCTCTTGACCTTTATTTTTCAATCTGTTTCTTCATGATGACCAATCTTCACCCATTTTGTTTTGGCAATGTTTATATTTAATCCCATCTTGTCTGATTCCAATCCAAATACTTTCAACAATTCTACTAATATACTCCCCGCCAGAAGAGATATTCATTCTCATATTCAAGATCTTTCACCGGTGCTCTGCCAATATCTGATCTGCCACTATTATTCATTTTGTCAGCTTCCCTCGTACATAGCCAAGTTGAACAACATGGTGACAGAATACATTGTTCTCATACTCCTGTCCTGACTCCAAAACACTGCGACCCTTCTTCTCATGCATGGTTCTGTGTTCTTGTACAGATTGATTACCATCTTAATGATTTTCTCTGGTATATGATATCTTCTCATTATCACCCACAGTACCATACCGAATTGTAAGCCTGTTTAAAATCTATGAAACACACATAACACTTTTGTGCAAACTCCACTGACTTCTCTATAATTTGACGCAATGTGAATACTTAATTAGACAAACTTTATTAATCCCATGGGGAAATTCAGATGCATACAACAGCAGAAGCATAAAAACAAGAATACAGGCACACATGACAGATCAGCCAATAAATAAATAAAAATAAACTTAATGAGTACATAGGGTGGAAGCATTGAATTGCCTGATAGCAATGGGCAGAATAAGCCCCCAGAGGCACTTCTTAGCACACCATGGAGGAATGAAACTGTGGCTAAATGTGCTACAAGTGATCATTTCCTGGAGGGGATGGAAGGAATTTTTCATAATGGCATCCAATTTTGCTTTTCAACCTCTTTTCCACATTAGCTTCCCATATGTTTACGGTTTGCCCTGAGACAGAGCAGGCTTTCCTGATAAGTTTGCTTAGGCATTGTGCTTCTTTGAGCTCAGGTTGCTTCACCAGGAGGCTGCAGTATAAAATACCACACTAGCTACAATAGATTGGTAGAACATTTCCAGCAGCTTGCTGCACAAATCAAAAGACCTGAGACACTTTTAGCAAGTATAGTACGCTCTGACCCTTCTTCTACAGTCCTACTCTGTTGTCAGAACAGTACAATTTGTTGTTGATGTGAACCTCAAGTACTTGTAGCTCTGCACCATTTTCATGTTCTCCCCCTGAATGGTAACTGGTCTCAGAGGCCTCCTGGCATGTCAGAAGTCCACTACCACCTCTTTTATCTTGTTGATATGGAGTTGCAAGATGTTGGCCCTGTACCACAAGATAAAATCCTTCACAACCTTCCTGTACTCATTATTAATGCAGCATAGGATGGACAAATCATCTGACATTTTCTGTAGGTGGCAAGTGCTGGTATTGCGCTGTTTTGTCGAGGGTAAACAGGAAGGGAGACAGGACAGTTCCCTGAGGTGCTCCAGCATTACACACCACTATTTCTAACACTCAGTCCCTCAGCCTCACAAATTGCTGTCTGTTGGTCAGGTAGTCCATGATCCAGGAGACTGTAAGTGCACTAAGATTCAAAGCCTTGAGTTTTTCCCCAGTTGATGATGCAGAATGGTGTTAAAAGCACTGGAAAAATCAAAGAACATTATCCTGACTCTGGTGCTGGCTTTGTCCAAGTGGGATAAAGCTCTGTGATGCATCCTCCACACCTTCATATGTCTGATCAGCAAATTGCAGAGTATCCAGATGTTCTGAGTCAAGATGTGGTAGCTGTTTTAGGACCAGCTTCTCAAGGGTCTTCATGATTTATGAATTAATTCTGGTCTGAAGTCCTTGGGATCACTGGAATGTCCTTTTTTGGCACTGGAACCACACAGGAAGTTTTCCACAGCTGTATATATCGTATTGAATGTGCTGGGTGGAGCTCCAGGAGGAAGGGCTACCCGATGTCATGACTGCTGGGTCCTCCTTCCAGCTTTTTACCCCAGTCAGAAGTGAGACCTAGAAGTTGAGTATTTAAGTTGTTTTTAGTTCTGTGTTACGCTTTTCATTTGGAATTTTTTTTTTTTTTTTTATCATTTCTGCTTTGCTCCTAAATTCTTTCCATTATACCTTCTATTTCTGTAAGTAAACACTCACATTAGAAAGATTACAGTTTGGTATTGTCTTTATAAGCCACAGTTTTAATAGTTATATCTCCCTAGTAAGGCATCTTGATATACTATATTATGGGACTATTACAGTCTTTTTTACTTTTAAGCCAGCTTCGCATTTTTGAAGCCTGCTAGGGTATAAACCAGCAGTTAGCAGTTGGAGTAAACTAGATTGGAGATTGACTAGATTGAAGGTCCTGGTCTGTCTTTTTTGAGTATTTAAGAGATTTTATTTCACAACAGCAGTAGTGTTTTCCTAAAATGTAGGATTCAGACCAAGAACAGTTCCAGTGTTGCCTATTTCAGAGGTGTAGCGGATCTGTGTCAGCAATTGGAAGATTGCTGGTTTAAATCCCCTAAATGCCAGAAGTGATTCCATTCCATTGGACCCTTCAGCAAGGCCCTTAACCTGCAATTGCTCTGTCCTGGCTATGATGTTATCATCTGCATCCAGCCCTGCAAGCAGGTCCTCCAACTTATAGGAAAGCTCAGGGGTCAGTGGTAGGATTGACATTCCAGCCACTGTAAAAAAAAATCACACTCCATTCGCACACATTCACACATTCCATTTGAACTAGTATGGTGCTGAAGTGTCACCCACTGCATGACTGCACTTGGGTTCTAATTTGGGATCTTGAAGTGGTTCGCCAAGTGGTGGGTGTGGCAATGCATTTTATTAGTGCATGTGCCCAACCTACACCTCCTCCTAGCTCAAAGAGGGTGTCAAAAGCAGAATATAGGTGCTTTAGCAGTTATAGTGTGTCAACAGCAGTCATCAGAGCTTTCTCGATGGAAAGCCCCTCTTTGAATTGTACTATTTAGGATTGAGCAATCTGTTCTGCAGGAAGAAAGAAGAGACTTTTATTAAAGACAGCAAATTTATGAGTTTGGATAAAAAGATCAGAAGAAAGATTGGTCTGTAATTTCCTTCTTGAGATATGCCTGTTTGAACACAGTGGATGTGTTGAGCAAGGCATTGAAAGAGTGATGACATCAATGAGAGAGGGATAGTCTGGAGGAAGTGTGAGGGTATGGAGTCAAGTGGACAGGTACTTGGGTGACTTGAGAGGAAGTCAGAATGATGAATGACAGAGAGGGGTGACAAATGTTCTGCTGTGCTTGTGAGGAGATGGCAGACCAAGTGAGATGGGAGTTGGCTAGTGATGGCAGCCACCTCTTCATGAAAACACAGTGCAAGTCTTCAACAGTTAAACAGGTTGGAAGTGGAGGTGATGAAGGGTTAGGAACCGAGAGCAGAGAAAAAGCTACAGACTGGAAGAAATTTACTTTAGTACTGGAACTGGCAGAATATTGTCACCTGGATCAGTCTGGGTCTTTGACTTCATCCATTTCTTTTCGGGTGTCCTAAATTTGGTCCATTGGATGTGTAGAGTTTTGGAGAGGTATGAGCAGAAGGGTATTTTGTGTGCAACGTGTATTCATGAATTGGTGGGGTGTGGCACCATGTATCAACTTGAAAGGAAAGAAAAACAAGGAAATCTGTAGCAAAGATGTCCCCAAGGATTAGAAGTGGGCTGTCAACATCTGGAGAGAAGCACATCCAGCTTTTTTATAAATTCCTTAGCAGACCCAGAGGTGTGAAATGGTGTGAAAAAAGAGAGCCGATTGGCAATAAGATCCTTGCTGTCTAAGCCTCAGTGTTGTGGTATTTATAGTTTGCAACTGTGTTCTACAACTCCCCTTTCTGTGCTTTGTTATTGAAATAAATTTGAAGTCTTTGATGATTAAGGTTTTGGATTTTTAGGTATAGATTAATTTGGATTTTATTTTTAATTTACTTAGTAATTTTAGAGTTTTGCCTTTTCTCATACATTAGTTTAACTTTCTTTCTTTCATTCTTTTTTTCTTTCATCAATTGTTAATTTGTATTTTTTCCTTAGATTTTGTCATTAGTAAGTCAAATGTGTATTATTTTGATTCTTATTTTTGTAAGGGATTTTTTCAATAAAATATTAAAACATTTATGTAACCGTTTTTGAAATCCCATATAATTAAGAAAAGGTAACTTTGCTTCTTTGCTAATTACATTATAGTATTCTTAATATAATTTGAAATACATGGTCAATGTTTTAAAGGGATTTTTAAAAAAAGAAAACACCCTAATCTTATTGGATGATGAATTCCTTCCCTGCAGGTGGTGAGTGTTATAATGCTGGAAGAATTTAAATTAACTTTGTTATAAATTGGTTCTGGGTTAATTTATACATTTTCAAGCAGCATGAATAATAAGTGTCCATTACTGGAAGGGGTTTCATTGCAGGTGTAATTTGAGTCAAGTAGAAATTGTTGAAACATATCAGGCACATGAAGATTATGACTGAATCAGAAAAGAATTGCACAACTTAAATGAGCAGTGCCCTAGGGCCTCATGTTTAAACGGTGCGTACACACAAAAATGTTGCGTAAGAACGTTTCCATGTTCAAATTGCAATGTATAAAACCTAAACTTTGCATAAAGCCATGCACATTTCCAAGGTAGCTCATACCCTGCTGTACGCGCAAGTTCTGCGCTCGGTTTTGCAGAACCAGCATCAAAGCAGTGCTACTGTTCCTGTGTAGTTACCCTTTCTTTTTTAGATCCACATCCCTGACGCAGCTTTATAAACACTGAAATTAACCGCATATTGATTATTAGTTTAAGGCATCTGATTGTAATTAACCTATAACAATATAATGGTCCACAGAATGGTTAAACTATTCAAAGTACCATAACTGCTTTAGCGTTGTTACTCTCACTGCACCTTCTTCTTCTTCTTCTTTCAGCTGCTCCCGTTAGGGGTTGCCACATTGGATCATCTTTTTCCATATTACTCTCACTGCACCACTCGGAGTATTTATATCACTGTATCTGAGTGTGAATCACAGCTGTACAGCAGCTCTTCGGAAAGAGAAATATCGGTATACAGCATCAAGCAAATGCTGCCTCAGTCATGCTGTCTACTGAACTGCACTCATACGGCAAACGCTTCAGAGCCTTTCCTTGCGGTTCAGAAACAGTTTCTAGAGTTCCAAGAACTTTAAATGCACTCAATCAGTCCATCAAGTGCTCCTTGTAGAACTGTTTGTACTAATAAGTATGATAACCTCACTGTAAACTTGCGATACAGTTATAATATTGCACAACCTGAGCCACTTTATAAAGCGCGTATTTACATATGATGACAATATCATTTTTAAGATGAAATGCAGCAAAATATGTTTATTATATTATACAGATAAAACTTTAACTTCATTTAAATAATCTATATTGTTAATAATTAAACATGTGAGGACACGGTGCTGCAGCGCTAGCGAGCTGCTGGCGCTCCGTTCACGGATTGTTCTTGCCTCGCGCTGTACTCTTGCTGGTGCTGACGCGACACTGGAAGGATAGATGGATAGAATAATTAAATACGTACTACTAAGATATTTTAATGTTTCTTAAAAGTTTTGAAGAATCGCCATTCTAAGCTTACAGATGACTTAACGTCTATTACAGAGCTGATTGTATGGCGATTGGGTATTTGGAGAAAGAAAAGTAAGGACAGGAATTGGAGGTTAGTACATTTGAAAGAGACAGTACTGCTACAATAAAGTATTTCATTGAAGGTCGCGCATGGCGCAGCAAGCATCTTGCATGAGACATGAACAATCACTGCGCCACCGTGTTCCCATGTTTAATAACATGCTTTAACTCCTATCATCATGAAAATGATATCATGTATACATCTCAGTATTTTAATTATTCAGAGAGCTCTAATATCACGAATGTAATGGATTCTATGTCCTGTCGGAGAAAGAGAAAGCCCGGAAGCACGTAGTGATTCACACATATAGAGCACATAGAAGATCAAATACAAAACAAAGCATTTAACGTGCTACTTTGGTTACGATGGGATTGAGAAACTAGTAAATTAAACAATTTTAAGATGAAGTTTATGATGTTCTACTTTAATGACAAAATAAACTACATGATTAAAGTGGAAATTTCGAGATTAAAGTTGACATTTCATGCTTTTTTCCCACTGTGTGCCTTTTTTTTTCTCTGCACCCTAATAAGCTTTTGTATATGACAGTCAGACGGTGGGCTACAACTCGCATTTTCACGGCGACTTTGATATCTGACAACTTCTTTTTTATTTCGGGCACTGTGCGACTTTGTGAACTTGAGCTTTCGAGCTTCTCTAACACACTATGTCACTCGATCAACTTCCTTTTGTTGTTTATACCACTGTTTAAACCAACAAATAGTACGTTTTTCTTTGTCTCCACTTGGTATTCGCTGAAATTCTATTTTCCCTCGTGCTTTTGCCATTGCCTTTTCACAGAACACTGAGCTTAAGGGCTATTTATATTGATTAGCATATTCAAAGAGGTGTAATTCTGGGAGGAGTTGGGGTGGGGCAGCAGGCATGTGCATGAGCATTAATTTCCACGCTGACCTGGATTTATGTAGTGGAAGAACGTGGAAGCTGGCGTTCACACAGATTTATTCATCTGGATTTTTTTGTGCATAAGCACATTTCCGCTTTTGTGCTTACATCATGTTATAGTGTGAATTCTATACACAGTGTTATGCATGAGGCCCCTGGAAACGAAACTTTAAATGAAATGGACAGGGGAATCTATATGTGGTGAGCCAGTTTTTGAAGTGTTTTGTATTTAAATTCATTTGGTTTACTTTTACAGCACATGTCTTTTAAAAATCCCTGAACAGTTTACACATTTTCAAATATGGCATAGATTGATCATGAGTTTGAACCTTGGTCTTAGCTCTGCCCATGTGGAGTTTACATATTCTCCTAGTGTCTTTGTGGATACTTCTCCAGGTTGAAGAGTCTCTAAATTGCCCTGGTATGAATGAGATTAGGTGTATGTGTGAGTATGTCCTGCAATGCAGTGGCATGGCACTACTGCCAGGATAAGTTTCAGCTCTCCTGGTACAACCACAACATGAATATGCCAGGTAGAAAATGTGTGGATCAATAGATATAATTAGAATAAAACACTAAATATAAAACAAGTAAATCACAAAGCACTATGCAATAAATGCATAATGTATATATTAAATTAAAGTACCATATTACTTGTCTTTCCCCACGTGGAATAATGCCAACAAAATGATGTCATTGTTATTATAATATCTGAAAAAAGAATACATAAAAAGGAGAATATAAATTAACTAGAGAAATGACTGAATAAAAAATAAAAGGTCAAGCTATACTGTTTTCTTGGCTATTAACAAAAAGTTTTCAGCTTATGTCTATCCTAGTAGTGGCTTGCCCACTTGTCAGAATCAAGTTCAGGACTGCCTGTGATGCTGTTTCATCATATGCATGGCACTTGTAGGTATATACTGTACTGGGAAGCCTGATACAGAAGCATCTGAGAAAAACCATGAAACATCAGACAGACGAGCTTCTCTTCTGTTTGTGAGGTCCCAAACCCATGCATTCATTATTCTTCATTGCTACTTTAAATGCATTCTGGATGAGCATTTATTGGTTGTCAGCTATCATGCACACGGAGCTCACCCCTACAACTAAAGAAAAATGTACCATAACACATTTTAACTAACATTAATCTAATTTAATTTATTTTAATTAAAAAAGGAGTAAACCCTTTTTGCTATGGTAAGAAATTAAAAGTAGTGTTGATAACATTGTTTAATGTTCTTTCCTGGATAACTACAGGGTTCATTTTTTTATTAGATCTTAAAACTATTTATTATATTCCAGTTACTCTGATATAACAATTTTCAAACCTGTTGTATTTAATTCAGGGTTCCACAGAGACAGAGCCCATCCCATGAGCACAAGGCAGAAAACATTCATAGATAGGGCACACTCACTAACTAACTAACGCAAGGACAAATGAAAACGTCAGATTAACCTGAATGTGCACATTTTGAGATGAGGGATGCAAAGCTGTGTAAGGGGAGAAGAACATGTGGAAGATATGCCAACTGCAAACAGACATGGACCAAATTAAGAATCAGACCCAGAACTCTAGAGCTATTGTAAAAGGAAATACTGTGATTTTAAACACATGAAAGATTTTTTTACAGTTTTCTCACGTTAATTTTTTAAGGATGCGTTGGATTTGAAAAAACTGTTTTTATTCTTGTCATTGATTTCTATTTTCTGTGTCACCTGACTAATATTACTGATGGTGTAAGCAGTATGTGCTTTTTGTAAACTAATTAGGAGATTCAAATTATCAAACCAAAGTTAAGATAGAAGCTATCTGACGAGGAAGGAGAATGTAAAAGTGGCAGGCCGTGCTAGGTAGTGAGCCATTCTGTCCTGACACAACATGACAAGAGTGACCACTATTTTATTAATTTATCTACCTTCTTCCAGGATACGTCAAAGCACTTTACACAGAATCTCTGTGATAAAATGTAATATTAAACTGTTAATCTGAGTAGCATATGACATACAGTGGGCAACAACACCAGCTCAGGAAGATAAAAAATTCTTTATTTTACTGATAAAGGATATTGAAATCTATAGCTAACAGCCAAAAAAACTTAAATCAGCTTTAAGGTGATTTAAATTAACTTACATACCACAAGTTAATTGCCAGATAACAAAGACAGCTTGATGCTGCTATCGAATAGACATATGTTACGCTCTTTGTTGCTCTTTTCAAGTATCTACTTGAAAGCGACATCTGAAGCATACCATTTTGTCTTCTGTCACTATCTCCTGCTTCAGAGTGTCTAAAGCTATTGGGAATGATGTCCTCTGCATATCATTTATTTTAAAGAGCCTCTGCAATATCAAGGATGCTTTTAATTGAATGTGTATAAAGGTCAACAGCATCATCCACAGAATGTGGAAAATGCCTCAGTAATGGGGCTGAAAAATGTTTAAAGCAAAGAAGAAAACATAATCACTGTTTTTATTTTTTATCTTATAAGTTGAAAAGAAACTACAAAAGCTGGGAATGTAACACTGTTAATTATATCATTAGATATCTTTTATTGCCAGAATAATGTTTGTGTTAATATGTATATTTGGTTTTTGTATGTATCAAATATCTTAAGAATATTGCCATTGTTAAGCTATATATTATTTAATATTTTCATGTGTGACATAACTTTCTGTGCGAATCTTACAAACAAGGAAGAACACATGTGCTGAGTTTTATTTGTAGTTAATTTTATCATTCATCTATTTAACATTTTATTAAACAAGGAAGCTTATTTTTTCAGGCACAATTTTCTGACCAGAATATTCAAACACTATTTTTCATCTCCAGAGTTTCCTCAAAGTGTTCTATTTAAATTTAGATGTGATAAACTGGGGTCAAAGTTAAAAGTGTTTTGTTGTCTTCTTTTGCCTAGAAATGATTTTTTCACATGTTCAAACTTTGCTTCCAGCAATTATTATTTAAGGCATTTGATTAGATAGGCACTGCCTACCCTGCTTAAATACTTTCAGACCTTCTTAGTTGTTGACTTCTTGTGTAGCAGATTTTGGCTCTAAAGATGACTATAAATTTGTCTCAGTTTTCAAATCCAATGCTTACCTGTCTTTGTTCCAGCCTTAAACTATTTAGAATTAAATGTGTCATCCACACTTTAAAGTTTATGCAATGACATAATTTTCCATGTGGTTAAATATAGTGTATCAGATGGCTGCTTGTCTCCTGATGTTGTCAGTCCAAAAATCAGCATGGGCATCATTATAGTTTTTTATATCCCTTGACTTGCCAAAAGACGGTGATTAAATATTTTTGATGATCATATTATACATTTCTGAGGTCTGCTGGCGCCCTGCCCAGGGTTTGTTTCCTGCCTTGCGCCCTGTGTTGGCTGGGATTGGGTCCAGCAGACCCCCATGACCCGGTAGTTAGGATATAGCGGGTTGGATAATGGATGGATGGATGGATATTATAATTTTGACACCCAAAGTTTTATTATGATTTCTGAGCCTGTGTACTAGCTCTGTAAAGTCATGTACTTTGTTGAGATGGAAAAACCATCCTAGAAAATATTTTCTTCTACATGGTGTTCTACCTTACCAGGAATTAACTCCCTACATAAGCCTAATCAATAATGTTTAAATAATGCATTTATGTAGTGCACACTGTATCAAATAAAGAGCTATGATACAATTGCTTATGAATGTTTTTACTGGAGCAAAGACAGATTATGTTTTTTGTTCAGGATCATACAGTAAATCAGTGATGAGACTGAACAAACAGCCTGGCAATCTAAACAATTCCTGCATGGCAACAACAATAATGTTGTTTGCTCTGTGCTATTCTCTTTTTTAAGCAGGTTCATTGCATGCTGTCGTCATTTTCAATTTTTTGTCTTTTTCCCCGTTTTTCATTAGGATAACTGGTTGCTGTTGTGTTTCTCATGCCCTGCTGTTTTTTGCTTCCTGCGTTGATGGGATAAGTTTTTGACCGCTTCATCATCCATTTTTTATGGGTTGCCTGATTTGTGTTTTCATTTTTTGCAACCTTTTAAATCACATCTTTTTCTGTTCACTGGTTTTAATTTGAGGCTAATTGGTATAATGCTTTTTTCCTGGAAATGTGTATGACCTTCTATCATTCAGTTTATATACTTAGATTTATCATTAAATATCATTATTGTACAAATCTTCTCTAAATACATTCACGCTAGCCTTCTGGGTGCTTACTTGCATATGGATGCCCATTTTGAAAGGATTTATACAGACTTAATTATTCTCAGGTACAAGTGAGGGCTACACCTGTGGCTCTTCTCTTTTCTTGCACATTGTTATAACCATTTTTGTAAAGGTCTGATCAGAAAACATAAAAGATGCAGAGACGTGGAGATGCTTTAGGGAAACAAATGGAAAGCGCAGCCTGGACAGACATGAGAGCAAAATACTGGAGAACAAAGTGACTGGTAACCACATCAAATCAAAAGGAACACACTGTATTGCCATGATGGAAAAGTGGCAAGCAAAAAGTCAAATACATATAAAGATCAGGGAATGAAAGACACAATGAAAGCTAGTAAACAACAATGGGGCAAAAAAATAAAAAAGTGTTAAGATCTGAGTTGTATTTTAATTTTTTACAGTCATTCCTTAGTCTTTAAAAATAGCCTTTATAGGCTTTAAGCTATAAAGAAGTTATCTAGTTTGTTGTACAGCAGAAAGGCAAACAGTTATTCAAGAATTTTTCAAAAATTCATTAAAAATGTACTTTTTTCACATTCAAAGAAATTTTACAAGCACCCAATGTAGGCCCAATTTTCACCACATTAAATAGCTGTTAAAAAGGGAGGGGGGCCGAATGTTTGGTATTCCAATAAGCATAATATAAAGACAGAATTAAAAGTGAGAGAGAGAACAACAGTCAGTCTAACACTTGAATCAAGAAACCTTTGTTATACAAAAATTTTTCAATCTCTCTTTATATTTACTGTCTGTTGATTCTTTTCTTTTTTTAATATTTCCAAAGGAATACTTCACTTTCCAACATTTTTACAAAAAAAGATGGGAAATATAATAAAGGGTGTTTATTATGTTGATCTTCCCCTGCTAAGAACAATGAACAGATCTTGAATGACCTGTTAGTGGATTCCATGCACACAGTCACATACAACTGCTGCCAATACTACCTCACATTTAAGTTGTCCTTAACATTTCCCATTCAGCAATTTTCTGAACTTGCTTTTCAAAATGTCTATATTATATAAAGACTTCAAACACGCAAAATGGGTCACCCAGCAAATCACGGAAGTCCACTTTTTACAAGTAGGCTATATTTTATCTGCATAAGTCTTATTGGGTTTAACTTAGATTGGCAATGTCAAATGTATTCTCAGATTTTTCAGGTAAAGAATTAGTTACACACACTAATCATGGTGCCAGACACTTGTGATGTGCTGCATATTGTTTAGCACATGTAAGTAAGAATTTTGTTGTATTTAGTTCACATGAATATACTGGGCCTGTAAGCCTATAAACCATGACTTGGTTCCAAGAAGTTACAAACTATCCAGAGTGTGGTTAGTATAAGGCATCTGGATATCATGTGTGCATGTCCATAAGAAACAATTAATGCCCAAATACTCATTAGTTCATACTGGATAATTTTACATTTACCAACTAAAGTAAGTGGGAGAAAAACAAAATACACAAAAAAAGCCTATGCAGAAAATGTTGTGGGCAAAATAGACAATAGGACTAGGAGATTAAAACAAAACCAGTCATCAAATTTTAAAACATAAACCAAAACTCAAAAAACCAGAAGCAACATTCCTGGGTACCTAATACACTTTCCCAAAATAAACAGCATGAATGCAATGTTGTTTTAAAAAGATTTTATCTAATATCTGGATAGTAGTCTTACTGTGTGGCCCTCTGAAATAATGGTTAAATAATGACATCACATTGAATGGTGCTGTAAAATCATATGATCAGCAATGAGTACCATTCCCACAAATGTCAAAAATAAAATAAAAAATAAAAACCTTAAAGAAAAGATTAAATATTATCCAAACTAAATTAAAACAATTCATTTTGATCCATGAATAAGATTCACAACAGATAAACGCAGAACACAAGTAAGACAATGAATGGGATAGGGTTGAATCTGCAATTCTAGAGATCTAAAGCAGATGTTCTGAATGCTGGCACACCCTACAAAACAGATCATATTAGAATTAAATGGGTGAAGAAGACCACATAAAATGAAAACTCTGTACTTAAAAGATCAACAATGTTAATATATAATCTCATAAATCAACTATCCTAAATGGAGGAATATCTATATTTGATCTCAATAGATACAGTACCTACTTTAGTTTTGATTCTATTGAAACATATAAAATAACTTCTCAAATGAATGTTAGTAATTAAACTGCTGTGATGGTCTAGTATCTGACCCAGGTGATTTCTTTGTTTTTTTACTTTTTGTCATTAGGAGAAGCTGTTGTGTCTCTGCAAAAACATATTGATCCAAGCCAATATTTAAATATTAATTATCTCTAGGCATCTTGTTATTTCAAGCCTATCGCAGTACTAAAGAAATGATCACTTTCCGATAAATGGTGATTTTAAATTGCCTTGTGTTCTTGGCCTTACTGAAACCATCAACATAATAATAAAAAAAATTTTAAGTTATTACAAATACACAAAATATTGATCTTGCAAAAACAACAGTATCTCGGGAAGAAGTGGTTCATAATCCTGAGCAAGAGAAATAACAAGATATTTGCGGAATAGTCCTCACGAGTATTGTATTAAGGCCTGAATACAGTCATTTGGGAAATAAGACAAAAAACGTATAGACAGAACACAGAAAAGAGTATCAGATCATAAAAAACAAGCTGTTCTGCCGGTCCATGGAAAGAATCATGAATGCAAATTTGGAATATGAATGAGCTGTGGAAAAAGTAGGAAATTAGTGGGAAAAATAATGCTGGATAATCAAAATTGTTATTTTATATAAAAATACTCTATATTGTGAACAAAGAACAAAAAAAAATATTACAGCCAGGGCCACCTTTAGAGAGTGAACAAACAAACAAGCAAACATTGAAACACAATGTTACTTATTATTCACTGGTAAAGTGTTACTAAAAATTCAGTCTATAGCACCTTGCTTTCTTTCTGTGTCCACTGTACAGAAAAATGCCATGGACACATAAAGGGAAAATTATTGATTGTGGGAACCCATGTGAGTAAAAAGCTAAATCTCCTCATGGGGATAAGTAAAGTGCTATCTATCTATCTATCTATTTATGGAAACATATTTTAAAGGCTGTGTCTTACCTCTAGTTTTCTATTCTCATTAATTGCTATCTCCATCTAGAGACTGGGATATAAGGGCTTCAAATGTTCTTACTAATTATATATAACTAGACATTAAGCCCGTTACAATAACGGCCGCTAGAATAGTCGTGCATAAACATTAGTAGGAACAGTCTATATTAAATGGCAAGGGACCTTGTATGTGGCTGTAATATGTGTCACTGTATTGTGTGCCTTTAATTTTCTCTCGCAGTAATACTGGTTTGTATTTCCATAAAATGCCTGTAATTTTGTCTAACAGTAATACAGTGGAACCTCGGTTAACGACCATAATTCGTTCCAAAACTCTGTATGTAAATATATATTTTTTTAAGTTTTTAAGCACAAATATAGTTAATTATACCTTTGAATGCACAGCGTAATAGTAAACTAAATGTAAAAACATTGAATAACACTAAGAAAACCTTGAAAAACAGAGAAAACTAACACTGCAAGAGTTCGCGCTATAGCCTTATGACCCGCTTGCTAAAAACACTTTTTTTTAATGAGTTTTAAGCACAGGGAAAAAAATTAACATTTGAAAAATCCGTAATTTAATAAACAACCAAGAAAAGTAACATTGCAACAATGCACGCGCACGCCTGTGTGTGTGTGTCTCTCTGTCTCGCGGGCCTGCGTGTGTGTGTCTTGCGCGCGCCTGTGTGTGTGTGTGTGTGTGTCTGTCTGTCTCGCGCGTGCCTTTGTGTGTGTCTGTCTGTCTAGCGCACACCTTTGTGTGTGTCTGTCTGTCTCGCTTGCGCCTGTGTGTGTGTGTGTCCGTCTCACACGCGCCTGTGTGTTTGTGTGTGTGTCTGTCTTGCGCGCGCGTGTGTGTGTCTGTCTTGCGCGCGCCTGTGTGTCTGTCTTTGTGTGTGTGTCTGTCTCGCGTGCGCCTGTGTGTGTGTGTGTGTGTGTGTGTGTGTGTGTGTGTGTGTGTGTGTCTGTCTGTCTCGCGCCTCTGTGTGTGTCTGTCCCACTCTCTG
Source organism: Polypterus bichir lapradei (assembly GCA_026402145.1). Taxonomy (NCBI): domain Eukaryota; kingdom Metazoa; phylum Chordata; class Cladistia; order Polypteriformes; family Polypteridae; genus Polypterus; species Polypterus bichir. The sequence continues at coordinate 55,136,100 of JANRMT010062808.1, read as the reverse complement.
CACAGGGAATGCACAGGAAGAGACTGAACACGTGCTGTGTGGCCCCGCGCATGTGCACTTCACCAGAAGACACACACACACGGACACCTGGACTCACACAGGGGTTTTATTAAAGAGGATGATAGGCTCCAAAAAGCCAGGTTTTTACACATTAACTGAACTATCTTTTTGTCAGATATCCTATTACTCTTTCTAATTAAAAGCATGTATAACTGATTTATCGATTAATATTACCCTGTACATCATCAATTCTCAGTAGTTTTTTATGAGAGGTGACTTTTACAAACATTCCATGGGTTCACCTGGGTCATTTTACTAAATGTTGTTGTTCAAAAAAATCAACATTAAGTCATCTCTTGTACCCATATTAAAGTCCTTTAAATTAAATTCTTTTTCCTTTACATATGCATTGATATTTTGCTTTTCATACTTATAGTTATACTATATATATTGTATATAGTATATATAGTTATAGTATACTTATTCATCAGTTTTACTGGTGTACTTCATGGAACATAAATCAAAGCCAGAGAAACTGAGCACAGCAGATAAAATACACTTTGTTTTGGCTACCAGAAATAACTTATAGTCTGAACCAGGTGATGGATTGGGATCAAAAACTGACCCTGGACATTTTTCCAGACAAAGCCATCACAATTGGCTGGACAACAACTATCCTTACGCCCAGTTCAGTGCATGGACACATGACATTTCTTAATGATTTATAAGTAAAGCAGTACAGCATCCTGACTGACATAAAGGCACTGGCTATACAGATATTCCACTGTCCCCTTCAACTCACTCTGAGATCCTGAAGATCTTTGTCTTTCTGTGTGTCACCAGTTCTGCCCCTTGCAAATGCTGTACTAGGACAAATCTTGAAAAAAAAATAAGAATGTGGTCTAAAGTTCTAGTCCTTGCCAAATTTTTGTTCACTGCTTGCTGGCTAATGTTATTTCCACTTCTCATGTTTTTAAATGTTTCTGTTTTTGTAAAAATCATGAAACGGTTTAGCTTATTGAAAACACTAAAAGTAATATAATTAGAAGTCTTTCAACTTTGATGTTACATGGTTCCCAGACTTTCAGGAACCCTTCACCATTGCAGTTGTTTCTGAATAAATTATTTAAAATTTCGATTAAGTTGAGTGTTCGAATTAAGTGCCTTGGCTTGTTCTCCATTGTATGTAGTAGTAGTAGTAGTAAACAGGCTGATGTGCTTACCACTTCTACACTCAAAATCCGGTGCAGTCTCTTGCTCACAAATACCTCATTTTCTCACACATTACTCTCACTTGTTGGAGTGACCTGAATTCTTTTTCAGTTAATTTTTAGCTTCTATCACTCAATTTTCTTAAGAAATGTTTCTTCTTTTTTGCTTCAGTTGATGGTTATGTTTGGGTTGTGGGAGTCAGCCTAGGAGTTAATAGGATCCTGTGACAATACTCAAAAATAAACGTGCCAGAGTGGTTCTTCAGAGTGATGCCAAAGGGGAAACATTTTAGGTTCCCATAAGACCCTTTCTCATGGTCCCAGAAAGAACTTTTATCTATTTATACCTGTAACCTATGCCATATTGTGAATAACCATGAGTAGTTGGTAACAGATCTGTAAAATACCAACAGCTCTTGCTGCATACAGTAACACAGGCTCAGTTCAAGATTTCTAAATCAGTCAGATTCTCTACAATACATTAAAGCTTTTAGCTTTTTTCTACATATTAGGATGTTGTTCAAATCACAAAGAACAAATTCATATGGAAAGAACCATTCCCACAATGAAATGGTGCTTTGTTAAGCAAAGGTTTGACAAGTAATCACACGACCCAAGGCTGAGAAGTTCAGTAAAGTAACTGTTAGTAATGACAGAACAATGTGACTTGACAAATTTCATTATAGAGAAGACAGATTTACAGCTATAAGTCAACCAGAAAATAGAAAGAACCCAGAAGCCAAATTTCTGAAGATTAGGATACTTTGGTTCTGGGATTTATTTCCAAAAGTCACTTAGAGATGAGCTTTTCTGTGCTAATTTCAAAGCCAAGCCTTCTTGAAGCTTAATAAACTCTGTTTCTATTGAAGTAGCATCTAAGGCAAAAGATTCAGCAACAGAACATCCATCACTGATGACTTTGATAACAAACAGATTCAGAAGTAATACAAGGCAAGGTTTCAGTTGTTTTAGCTTCTCAAAGCTGTTCTCAAAATCATGAAAAAGAGTTTCAAAGTTTTCTTTGCATTGTTCCAATTTACTGTCTTGAATTTTAATGTTCATAAAATCAACTAATCTTGATTTGAGGTTTGGAAAGTAGTGAATTTTTTGTAGCCAGATATCTTTGAAAAAAATTTATTTTGAAAACTCCAAACTGATTGGGAAAGTTTTATAATAACTTAATTCCTTTCTTGAAGTGCCAGATTTAAATATTGTAGGTGTTGCAGTACATCTGTAAAGAACATAAGATCTTGTATCCATTCATGATCTTCTAGTTGAGAGTAGTTCTTTCTTCTTTCTTTCATGAAAGCAATAATTAGTTCATAAAGGGGCAACAAACTTATTCAAGTGATTGGTGGTTGACAGCCATCTTACAATACAACAGAATACATGGTCTTTTGTATGTTCTTCAAGCTCCAGTTCATCAATAGAATTTCTAAATTCACAGTGTGTTTTGGCATTTGCCCAAATGAAATTCACAACTTCTAAAATGCAGTTTATGACACTGTTGAACTTGAAATGTTTGCTTACTAAATGCTCAATATGGATAATACAGTGAACAAAGAAACATTCAGGATAGTACGGATCTTGTCTTAATTGCACAACTATGCAAACCTTTTGACCTACCATGGCTGGTGCGCTGTCTGTTGCAATGCTGACAACTTTATACAGTGGCCTTTTTTATGTTGATAGCTTTTGCAGTTTCATTTAAGCTTATCAGATCCGAGAATTTTTCTTTTGCATTTCCAAAATTTGTGGCAGAGTGAACAAATATAGCCAGCTGAGGGATATCTTGAATGTCAGTAGATTCATCCAGTGCTAAGCTGAAAGTCATGCAGTTTTTCACATCACTCTATAGTTAACATGTGATTGCAGAACTTATTTCAGAAATATTTCTCCCAGTAGTGTGGTGAGAGATATGCATTTGTCCTATTGCTTGTTTAAGTTTTGAGTTCTCACTTTAATTGTGTTTTAAATCCAGACTTGTATAGGTCTTCTGCTACAGGGGCAATAACATCTAACACTGCAAAAATAATCACACAGTTTTTATTTGATCATAACTTATTAGACCCATGGAGATTTGTAAATCCATACTTAAGAGCATATTCCTTCTCCTCACCAGTACATCATTGTTACTCAAGAATTATTTCTTTATAGATAACAATTTCTTGCACACAATCATATCTTGCAAATATGACACTATTGTTATATCTGACCATGCCCCTATGATCATGGAGCTCAAATCACTGTGTCCACATATTCATCTCACAGCTGGCGTCTTAATCCCCTGTGATTAGCTGATGGAAAATTTACAGAATTTATATCCAAGCAAATTGATTTATTTTTAGAGAATTCATCCCCAGATGTTTCTGCAGGAATACTCTGGGAAACTCTGAAGGCATTTTTAAGAGGACAGATTATCTAATATCTCTCCCACAAAAATAAATCAGGAACCAAGAAGGCCTCAGAGTTAATCAGTGAAATTACCAGAATAGATCAAGAACGCGCCAGGTCTCCAAATGAGGCACTTTTTAGGAAAAGACAGGTTTGCAATCAGAACTCAACCTTTTGACCACAAAAGAAAATGAACAACTCATTTTTAAATGGCGACATCATTACTGGCTGCCTGAGAGAAGGCTAATAAGATCTTAGCTCAACAAATCCACAAGCAGGATGGTCGTAATGTAATATTAGTAATCGCCAACACAGATGGAGATAGAATCATTGGCCAGAAAAATGTAATACACGTATTCAGAGATTACTATAAGTCCTTATATTCTACTCAGTTTATAGAATACAAGACACAATTTAATGTGTTTTTTGATACATTACGGATACCACAGCTAGATACTCTAAGTGCAGAGGAAATGGGTAAATCTCTGACACTATCAGAATTACTAGACACTATAAACTCATTTCAGAGTGGGAATGCACCAGGACCTGATGGCTACCCTGCTGAATTTTATAAAAAAAAATTAAATTAAGTTAACTTCTCTTTTATTAGCAACATTTATAGAAGTCAGGACAATAAAATTCTACCTCAAACTTTTCAGCAAGCATTAATTACTTTTTTTCCTAAGAAAAATAAGGACTTATTACAATGTGCATCATACAGACCAATCTCACTTCTGAATAATGATTTTAAGATACTCTCCAAAGTCCTAGCTAGAAGGATTGAGAAAGTGCTCCCTTCAGTAATATCACAAGACCAAACCGGATTTATTAAAGGTAGACATTTGGCTTCTGACCTTCAACACGTATTTACTGTAATATATTCACCCATAAAGTATAACACTCTGGAGATCTTAGTATCTTTGGATGCAGAAAAAGCATTTAATATGGTTGAATGGAATTGCCTATTCACCACTTTGCATAAATTTGGGTTTTGGCCTGAACATATGTGCATGGATCAAACTACTGTATACCAATCCAGAAGGTTCAGGTTGTATTAACAACATTATTTCAGACTACAGTAATCCCTCCTCGATCGCGGGGGTTGCGTTCCAGACCCCCTCGCGATAGGTGAAAATCCGCGAAAGTAGAAACCATATGTTTGTATGGTTATTTTTATATATTTTAAGCCCTTATAAACTCTCCCGCACTGTTTATAAATATTCCCCGCAGAGTTATACAGCATAATCCCTTTGTATTCCCTTAGATATTAGGTAAGATTCATTGAAATTATGTATATAAACACACTCTTTATATACAGTAAAACCTAAATATTATTTTAAAGATATTGAGTGTCTCCGATATCACATATGTTACAGCCATTACGATAGACAGGTCACCAGCAATAAATACGTACAATGCAAGAAAAATAGTATACAGTAAATGTGTGTACAGTGACACTAAGCGTACGTACATGTACTAAGCACTGTAAGAAGAAAATTAATTATGGTTACTCACCAACAATGACACGATGACTTGTCCGATAACAATGAGTTTAATTTTACTGCACAACAAAGGAGAGCGTTACAGCCCTTGTAAAGGAGCCACTTCAGGCGATTGTGTAGCACTGATGTTGTTCTTCTTCTGGCAGTCTTCAATCCAAATCCCTAAAGCAGATTCCATCCAGACTACTGCCTTATTACATTCACTTACAACTCGTTTTGCACCCTGGTTAAAAGGACGCTGCAGCCGTAGATCTTATATTCCTTTCCTACTTTTTAAATAAAAAGAATCGTAGCCTTCAACAAATCCAAAACGTTTACCTTTTCGGCAATCGTTAACATCTTCTTCTTGCGCTTGGGCACGGCCCCTGAAGCAGTAGCAGATTGTTTTGGAGCCATAATGAAGGGCTTGACTATGCACAAAGATAAACACTAAAGAGCACAACTCTTTACACAGCGAAACACGTTGATGCTGAATGAGTGAGACGAGACTTCCTGGTTAACACTGCATTCAGCACGCAGGAGCTCAACTGCATGCTCTGATTGGTTAGCTTCTCAGTCAGGAGAACTTAACTGCGTGCTCTGATTGGTTAGCTTCTCAGCCATCCGCCAATAGCGTCCCTTGTATGAAATCAACTGGGCAAACCAACTGAGGAAGCATATACAGGAAGTAAAAAGACACATTGTCCGCAGAACCCGCGAAGCAGCGAAAAATCCGCGTTATATATTTAGTTATGCTTTCATATTAAAATCCGCGATAGAGTGAAGCCGCGAAAGTCGAAGCGCGATATAGCAAGGGATTACTGTACTTCAAACTAGAATGTGGAACTAGACAAGGATGCACCTTGTCACCACTGCTATCTGCAAATGCCATTGAGCCATTGGCTGTTCACTTTCGAAATGCATCAGAGATAAAGGGAATTTTCACAGAAGGACTTAAACAGAAAATATCACTATATGCAGATGATATGGTACTGTACATATCAGATCCACAAAATTCTTTGCCTGCAGTCCTAACTGTACTAGCAGAATTTCAAAACAGATCTGGACTCAAAATTAATTTGAGCAAAAATATGCTTTTTCCAGTGAATTCTCTAGCAAACATCATTAGATTGGATACCTTCCTTTTTATTATTGCAGATCAGTGTAAATATCTAGGGGTAAGCATTTTAAGTAATTCTAAAGCACTTTTTCAACAAAATTTTGCTGTTTGCATTGAAAAAATTAAACAAGATGTGCATAGATGGTCTACCCTCTATCTTTCTTTAGCAGGGAGAATTAACACTATCAAGATGAATACCCTCCCTAAGCTTCTGTTTCTATTTCAAAACATCCCCAAATACATTAACAAATCATTTTTTAAGAAATTTGATTAATCATAACCTCATTTATTTGGAATTTGAAATATCCATGCATCCAAAAGGGCAACCCTACAATGACCTAAATTAGAAGGCGGCATGGTACTACCTAACTTTCAATTTTTTTAATGGGTGGCAAACATAGAAGCTATAAAAACCTGGACATTGACACAAATAGATGAACACACACTTGCTTGGTCTGCAATAGAAATGAAATCCTGCAGTACTTCTTTGTATTTATTGTTTTATATACCAGTAAATACAAGGTATAATCAATGTACTAACAACCCAATTGTCCTTCATTCACAAAGAATATGGAACCAATGTAGGAGGCACTTAATGTTAGAGAATATTTTATCTGTGACACCTCTACATGACAACCACCTTTTTCCACCCTCTCAAACTTACAGTTTTTAATGTTTGGAAAATGTATGGGATCATTTAGAGATCTGTATATAAATAATGTTTTTGCATTCTATGAACAATTACACTCCAAATGTAGTTTCCCATCAACACAATTTTTACACTATCTCCAAATCAGAAACTTTACTAAACAAAATATACCTAATTTCCCTCACCTCCCACTATTTCTATTCCAGAAAAGATATTGATCTGTCTTGAAGATTCAGACAGCATTTCTATAATATATAAAATCATTTTAAAGTCACTTCCTTTTAAAGATCCCAGAGTAGAATGGGAAAAGGATATCTTACTTAACATTTCAGAAAAGTATTGGAAGGCAGCCATGCACAGAATTCACTTTTGTTCCATATTCGCAAAGCACTCAATTATTCAAGTTAATTTTTTTATCAAGCACATCTATCTCGTTTAAAATTGTTCAAAATGTTTCCAGGGAAAGATCCAACCTGTGAACGTTGCAATTGAGCTCCAGCTTCACTAGGCTACATGTTTTGGGCGTGTACCAAATTAACATCATTCTGGACAAAATTTTTAAGTGCCTATCAGGTAGCCTTGGTGTCACAATCCCTCCTAATCCATTAATAGCTGTGCTTGGTGTACTCCCAGATGGGCTTAAAATGGAGAAGGACAAACAAATTAAAACTGTCTTTACTTCACTACTAGCTCAACTGGAAGAATCCTAACCCACATCGTTTAAGTCAGTAGGTAATTGATGTTATATACTGTTGGAGGTTGAATTGAATTTGGTTTTATTAAGTTTGACTTCATTGTATGAAATGTTGCATGCTTTTAATAAATCCAAGAAAATATATATAAAAAAAAAAAGATTTGAGTTCTCTGGAGCAAGAATTTCAATCATATCATTAATATTATTTTTTACAAATTCCCCATGACTGTATGGAAATTTACTTAGATCAATATTCCAAGCTATAACAAAACTAGCTTCAGTAGCTAAATTCCTTTGTTTACAGAGAAAAAAGGCTATTTTGTTCAGTTATTCAATTAGATCTTAATACTTTAATCTTATTTTTTTGCAGTTCTGATTTTTTATGAAAAGATTCATGGTGATGCTTTAAATGACTCTTTTTAAAGTGGGTTATGGTAGCTAGACAAACTTTCGTTTTCAATCTACATCTCCAGGAGCCTCATGTATAAACGGTGCGTATGCACAGAAATGTTGCATAAGAACGTTTCCATGTTCAAATCGTGATGTATAAAACCTAAAGTTGCCGTAAAGCCACGCACATTTCCACGGTACCTCATACCCTGTCGTACACAAGTTCTTCGCTCGGTTTTTCAGACTGGCGGCACCCAGCGTCAAAGCAGTGCTACTGTTCCTGTGTGGTTTATCTTTCTTTTTCTGATCTACATTCCTGACGCCGCTTTATAAATACACTGAAATTAACCGCATATTGTTTATTAGTTTAAGGCATCTGATTGTAATTAACCTGCAACAATATAATGGTTCACAGAATGGCCAAACTATTCTAAATACCATAGCTGCTTTAGCGTGGTTACTCTCACTACACCTTCTTCTTCTTCTTTCAGCTGCTCCCATTAGTGGTTGCCACAGCGGATCATCTTTTTCCATATTACTTTCACTGCACCACTTGGAGCAGCTGATCGGAAAGAAAATTATCAGTATACAGCATCAAGCACACGCTGCCTCAGCCATGCTTTCTATTTCAACTGCTTCTCACACGGCAAACGCTTCAAAACCTTTACTGTATGGACCTCGCGGTTCAGAAAGAGTTTCATTCCAAGAGCTCTAAGCATACTCCATTACTCCATCAAATGCTCCTTGTAGAACTGTTTGTACTTATAAGTACAATTACCTCACTATAAACTTGCGATACAGTTATAATATTACACAACATGAGCCACTTTATAAAGCACGTATTTATATATGATGACGATATAATTTTTAAGATGAAATGTAGCAAAATATGTTTATTATATTACACTGATAAAACTTTAACTTTATTTAAATAATCTATATTGTTAATAATTAAAGGACATGGTGTCGCCACGCTAGCAAGGATCTGGCGCTCTGTTCACGGATTGTTCCTTCATGCCTCGCACTGTATGCTTCACTGGGACTGGCGTGAAGGATAGAATAATTAAACATGTACTACGAAGATATTTCAATGTTCCTTAAAAGTTTTGAAGAATCGGTGTTATAAGCTTACAGATGGCTTAAAGTCTATTACAGAGCTGATTATGTGGAGATTGGGTATTTGGAGAAAGAAAAGGAAGGACAGAAATTGGAGGTTAGCAACATTTATAGAAGTGCCACACAAAGTGCCTCTAAGAGCCTCATGTGGCTTGAGAGCCACCATTTGGCTGCTGTTGTAATACAACAGTTAAAAAAATGTTTTGTTAGATAAAAGTACCTCTGCAATTCTACATGCTATTCAGTCTTCTGAAATTATCCCAGTTCTGGATCTTAGTCAGCCTGGGATTTACCTTGAGGAGCAGAGTGACTTTCAGATCTGTGTCTTGGTTATTGAGCCAGGGTGGGCAAATACCTGAGGGATCAGGAAATCTAAAACAATCCACCTTTACTATCCAATTATGTGTGGACTACCTACTCACTTAGGACTGAAAAGGCTTTGGAAATATACTTTATATCTGAGATATGGATATTATGTAGCAATTCATAAAAATAAATTAAAATGTACAATTAAAGCGCACATTACAAAGTTGTCCAAATCATGTTTCTTCCATCTTAAAAATGTTGAGAAATTAAGGCACTTTCTAAATAAACAGGATTCTGAGAAATTAATTCATGCATTTATTTCTAGTAGGATTGACCACTGCACTGCAGTGTTCACTGGATGTTCAAATTATTCTTTATACAGCCTCTAGTTAATCCAAAACGCTGCTGCAAGAATTATTACAAGAACAAGAAAATACAAACACATAACTCCAGTTCTTAAATCCTTACACTGGCTTCCGGTTAAGTTTAGGGCAGATTTCAAAATCCTTCTTTTAACATATAAAGCATTAAATGGCCAAGGTCCAGCTTATTTGTCTGAACTTATCATGACTTACAAACCAGATTAAGATCTCAAGATGCCGGTCTGCTTATGATTCCAAGAATTCATAAAATAACTGTGGGAGGTCGAACTTTTAGTTACAGGGCCCCTAAACTGTGGAATGGTCTGCCTGCTACTATAAGACATGCCCCTTCGGGCTCAGATTTTAAATCCCGGCTGAAGACTCACTACTTCAGTTTAGCATATCCTGACTAGAGCTGCTGATTAACTGTACAGACTGCATCTCTGTTGTTAGTCATTAGCACTAAAACATAAGTAACATGATAGTTATAATTTGTTACTAACTCTCACCTATTCTGTTTCTCTTCTCGGTACTCAAATGTGGCACTTGGTGCCATGGCCAACCTGCCAAGTTGTTTTGCTTGCCTAAGGTAAAGTCATCCCTGATGGAGGATCGCAGGAATCGTTGGCCCAGCGCTATCTCAGCTGTGGAATGGTCAAATGGGGGAGGCAGCTTGATGGCTGAGATCTCCAGGACTCTAAACAAATCCAAATCATGTTATGTGCTATCATCTACTGTTAAATTCTGCTCCATACTTGTAAATTGTTTATCTTTTTATACTGTATTGAGGATTTGTTCTGTGTATTGTATTGACCCCCTTCTTTTTGACACCCACTGGACCCCGAACCTACCTGGAAAGGGGTCTCTTTTTGAACTGCCTTTCCCAATGTTTCTTCCATTTTTTCCCTACAAGGGTTTTTTGGGAGTTTTTCCTTGTCTTCTTAGACAGTCAAGACTGGGGGACTGTCAAAGGCAGGGCCTATTAAAGCCCACTGCGACACTTCTTGTGTGATTTTGGGCTATACAAAAATAAATTGTATTGTATTGTATTGAATAATCCATGGAGTGTTAAAAAAGAGGCCCAAAAACATTAAGACATGTTGGAGCACCAAGTGACGAAACTCATTTATGGCTATTAGTCAGCTTAAATGGGAGAGGAAAAAAATGAAAGTGCATAGTGCAACACATCATCACAATCTGGTCACTATTGACTCCACTGTTGTGGTCTCTTCAGACTAAATGAGGAGCAGAGCAGATGGCATGAGACAGAGGAGGTGTGCCAGTGGGTTAAAAGCTATTTGTGCAGGCCAGTATTCCTTGTGGTAGGCAGGAGACACAGTCTTCCTTTGTGGGAGCACTAAATTAGTGAATTTATTACCATTTACAACCTCAGGCTTTCACCAAGGATTGCACAAAAATGACCACATCAGTTGTATGCAATACCATTAGCTTCAGGTACAGCCACACTCCATCAGATCTTTTAGGTGAGGAAAATGGGTTGTCATGTGGCCATTCTCTGAACAACCATAGCACATGGGAGCCTCTGGGCTTGTGGTAAAGTTGTTCAGTAGTTATCCATTAGGAAGTCTACATTTTTTTGAAAGATGTGTTTGTTAGCCAACCTTTTTTTCCTCTAAGCTGTGTCATCTCCCTACAATAAGTTCAATTAGTTTTTTCATATTCTTTTATATATGTTGCAGGATAGGCCTGTAGAGAAAGTCTGGAAGGGCTTATAAAATTTATTTGAAAGCTACTAATTCTGTGTTTGTTTTCTTGCTGTTTATAGTGGATTAAATGTTTAGGATGAAAAACAATACATACTTCTCCATAAAGCCTCATTCACACTTCTGTTTACAAGTTTTTTTCCACAACTGTGTGATGATGCGTGAATTGTGGAACATGCTGAAATTAACATGGGAACATGCCTCCAGAAAGGGGTTACACACCTTTCTATCTGTGTTAAAGGCAAGATTTTTGCTGGTTGGAAACCACCACAAATTTTTTTGCAAAGTTATACTCTGGGTTTTGCTTCAAATTCAATTTTACATGGATCATTTTGCTCATCACTCGTCATAACACTCACAGGCACAGTCATAAAGTGTCAGCCCATTACACGAAAGTACTTCTATTTTTAATTTTGGGAGTCCATGACATGCTTCTTGTCTAGACTGTAACTTGCCCCCACTGTCAATATATTAGCCAGGTCCTGAGGTTACCAGTGATAGTGGGAAACTGACCTTTCAAATACTAGGGAATACATTTCCATGTCTTGTTTCTTCTGCATCAATAATTAACATTTGGACTGGTTTAAATTTGTACCTGCAGAGTGCTGCATCTTCAGTTATATGTGACAAGTCATGTATATTAATGGCTTGTAGCAGTTTTTTAGTGCACTTCCTGGTGGCTTGACCATCACTGACAAGTGGCTTGCACGTGAACATGTGCAATCTTTTGTGTTAAGTTAATTGCAGGTGGAATGGCATGTAATTAATAAGTGTCAGCTAAGGGTTGCCACAGTTAAAAGCAGGCCGGGTACGTGTGGAGGAAAAACAGGGGGGAGAATGAAAGGAAGAAAAAGACCAATCGATCGAGAGAAAAGCAGTTTTTGTTATGTATTCCTGGTTGAGAGATCAGGACTGACTGCACTGGCTCTGCTAAGCTTTATAAGGGAGCTGGACTGATGGTTGTGGGGTGTTCCAAGAGGCTGCAGGATTCTAATCTGCTGATTGACCCAGAGAGAGAGACAGCAGAGGAGAAAAGTGGAGAGTGGCCACAGGAACAGAATGTGGGGCAGTAGCCAAAATGTTGCAGCATCGATTAGGGCACAGAGGGAGGAGGTTAATGAGGTCTTCCTCAGGAAAGTGACGTGGTAACTGAGCTCTTCCAAGGGAGTGATCTTCAGGTACTGACTGAGGTGGCAGACCAGGATGCTGAAGAGTATGCAGGAGTGATTTGTCCTGGTGTCCTGGCCAGTTTGAATCCTGTAAATGCCAGAATTGATTTCACTCTGTTGGGCATTTGAGCAAGGCCCTTTACCTGCAATTGGGTATGATGTTAACCTGCATTCAGCCCTGCAAGCAGGTCCTCCAACTTGCAGGGAAAACTCTGGGATTGGTGGCAAGATTGGCACTCCTGCCACTGTAAAAAACCTCACATTGTTCCACTTCATTCAACCTAGTGTGGTGCTGAGGTGTCACCTGTTGCACAGCTGCACTCGGGACCTAATCTGGGTTCCTGAGGTGGTTTGTTGTATGGCGGGCGCGGCAACAAACATTATCAGTGCATGCTCCCAACCTCTCTCTCTTTCTCTTGACAGGGGGAAAGGGAATACATTGCATAAGAATTGTTTTTTAAATGTATTTATTTAATTGTACTCCTGAAGACATTGCTTTTTCAAGAAGAGTTATGTATTCAATGTCTGTTTGCAATGTGACATTTTAATCCTTTGTTCTGTAATATATTTCTGCACATTTTTACACAGAAAGTCCTATCTGCCTGTTCATTTGCCCTGGTCAGTCTTGATCATGAAATACTAGATATTCCAACAGGGGTAGTGCCCTTGACTGTAGGTACTGTTGCATCTCATTATCATCTAAACTACCACCTCTACAAGGATTGTCTGTTGATCTGCAACCTGCAATTGTAACTACTGCATTTACGCACCCATTCTTCTCAAGGTCCCCAGTATAGTGTGCTGGTCTTCCAGGTGTACACATTCTGGCAAGTTTCTGCCAACTATTCCACTGTAACAAAGAACATCCAGAAACAATAACGAGTGCTGGGGCCTTTTTTTAGGCTTAGAAGGCAGAAACTGAAGGGAGAAAAAGGGTAGCACTGGGTAGAACAGGTGTATTCTCTTTACTGTTAGGTCATTCTTGACACCATTGTTCTGGCCTTGCCAGACTAAACAAGAAACACAGTAGAAGGAACAGAGATGGAGGATGTGTGGCCACAGGTTTTGAGTTCCTGATCCAGGTCAGTGCATTCTTGGCTGAAGGGGGAAGAGGCAAATGATTTAGCTATGGTGTCACATTCATATTGTTCCCTTTAAACTAGCCCTCGTACGTCTTACACTATATTCGCACGTGCAACAAGCACTGCTATTTGTTGGTAACATTCTAAATTTTTTATTCTTCCTACAGATGAAAGCTAAAATATAATAAATAAGTATGGTGGGGGAACTGAAAAACAGAGACATCACTAATATCTGTCCTGTCAGTTGAATTAACTTAATTAAAAAATAAAATCTTAACTTGGTCCTCTTGTAACAGACTTGCTTTTAAATTATCTTGCAATCAATTTCTTCATACTACGATAAAACCATGTTGCCTGTGTTAGTGAAACTCCTCTGTGAGTCCAGACCTCTGACCATGGCTACTGGGTTCTGCATGGTTCTAGACTAGACTATAAACCACAGCTTGTTATTACTGCTTTCAGTGTAACAGGCATGATTTGTATAATACAGTATTCTATTCTTTAAAAAAATATTCTGTTAAGCTTACCTTCTTGAAACACACTTTTTTTTGCAGTTCTCATCAACTTTGTGGATTTAATATTCAGTTCAAAAGATATTTGTACAGTAATTGAAAGCAAGCACTCCACTGTTTCTTATTTAGAAGTCAACATTTGAAATTTACATTGGAAGCCAAATGTATGCATGAGTAACTTAAATATCATTTCCTTAATTTGTAGAGAAGACCGGTAGGGAGCTTAAAATAAATAAAATAGCTGCTGAATTAAACCATGGAAGCAGTCGGTCTTGAGGAAGTTTGGCAAGCTGCCTGTACAGTAAGATTTAGCAGTTTACTACTGATTTATATTCAATCACCGCACATTTAAATTCAGAAATATAAAGGTTAAACCCCCCATAGGCGGTACATTTCATTTTAATGCCAGGCTGCCCACCATGCTGGGTGCATGCTGGGTTCACATGTGGCTTTGCTGAGCCTTCTTACATTTATACTGCTTCACCATGGGCAAAATGCTCAGCGTCAAACTGCAGCGTGACTCGACAGATCTGTAAGTTCTTACATTCACTAAAAAAAAGCTATTTAGCGCTGTGATTTAAAAACGACTTATTAACTAGGGTGGGCTGTAAACAAAAATGCGAACTGTACGGGTGATTGCACAAACGGCGGCCGTCGTGTCTACCTTACCGTGGTGCAGTTGAGTCTGAATCCGAGCCAGCCAGCAGAGGAGTTTTGGCCTCCTGCCCAATGCAGAATACTTGGATTGCTGCATCATTGTAAGCCGGATCAGCTAAAGTTTTTTAAATAATAACAACAATAATACATTTACTTTAGAATGTGTTTTCCACTTCCTTCAAACAATGCTCTCATAAACTATACTCTAGAAGGAAGACAAAAAGTATTTGTGCACGTATTTGTGTAAGTTTTAAAGCTAATTCTCACTTTCTCCTTTTTCACTTTTTTCTTTCCGTATATAATTTGCCGGTGGGCGGAAATATAATAGGAAGTAAAGCTGCATTAAACATACTGTGCAATGTGGGGGGAGGTGGGATGTATTTGTTTTCTATTGCCTTTTCCCATATTTTCATAGCGACCAATAGCGCGATCTGATGCGCTTTATAACTTTTTTTATTTATTTGATCCTTTTTTTTTCGACTGTCGTTTCCCACTTGCCCCGGAGAAAAAGAAGCCGTCTGGTGGAGATTCTCTGCAAAGTGTCTAAGTCTACCAGGCAGATTTGCTGTGAACAGCAGTCCTGGCCGTCAGGCAGCCGCGTCATTATCCAAACGCTCCTCCGCGGAAATCTCGTCTCCCACCCAGCGTCTAATATTTGGTGGGCCGTCGTCTTGGGAGCAGCTATCAGTCAAGATGCGGCGCTGCTTCTGATCGTCGCGTCTGCTTTTCGCTCGTGTGATTTTCATGCTGCTGCGGGAGCGTCGCTGCTCTGTTCTTAGTGAATCCGTTCACCGCATAGCTTTTCTTCTCCCATCCGTGTTATTTATTTTTTTTTTGTAGGATTTATTCTTTCCTGTTTACAAACATTTATCTAGCATTCGTTACGGGTATGCTGGGATCAGAATAAGTTTTTAGGTCGTTCTGTACAGTATCTTGAACACATGCTCGCCACTCTTAGGCACGGTTACTGATGCACCTCAGCAGATGCCAGTGTTTTCCTATAGTCGCGATTCCTCTTTCTACTACAAAATCAGAAGCCAATCGCCTGCAGATATCGCAGCACCACGAACGCGCATGGAGGGGCACACATTGCTTTTGTGCCCCACAAAGATGTAGAGAAGCGAGACTAAAAGTCTCTCAGAACCTCATCTGCGGACAAGTATAGCATCTTTCTGTGGACGATTTTATTCGCGAGTAGACCAAACACGCTCTTTTGGGGTATCACACTCTTAAGAAGCAAACTGCACTGTGACTGAATATCATATCGCCGGCTGTTGCGCCGAGCGATCATGAAAGACCCAACGGAATTATAAGAGTCTTTCTCATATTTTTACTTTCTTGGTGTTTTTTTTTTCTGTATGTGCAGCATTGTGCCAGCCTTTGCCGCAGATGTGGCCGGCAGGAGTAGGTAGCAGGCTGCCCTGTCCCCGGGACTCTGCGCTCCGCAGGGCGGCCCTCAGTGGCAATGTCTCGGCCATCTCTCCACACTACGTATCGACTGGCAGGACGGTGCGGGTCTTCATCAGCTGCAACCCCGACGGTAAGGATCCGACTGGGTGGAATGGGTGTCTAGTGAGTGGTGGATGGGACAAATCTTTCGGCAGTCGCTGCCTCGCCTCTCTACATCAAGCTGCATTAATGGTCTAATTATAATCATGAATGTCATACAGGTGAAAAGATTTAGAAACCTAAATTATGGAGATGCACCCTAACATTAATCCCGTTATCGGTTCAAACTGGTGGCAAAAGTAGTTATAGCTCTACTTTCAGCAATGAATATCTGCGCCGTCTGTGTAGTTAACGAGTGAAGGCGGAAGGAAAGTTATTAGCGGAGAGTCATCGGATGAAACAGGTCGCGGAGACCGGCTACATCGCGTTTATCGGAAGCTACTTACTCACCTGAAGATTCCTTACAGTGAGAATACAATACTTCCTCCTTTTTTTGGTGGCTACTATATTTTGAAAGAGATGGTAAAATCACATTTGCATTTGCTGATTTTAGTTTAGATGTTTTGTGTTTTCTATAAGAACGCACTCGCTTCCTTTATTCAGAACCTTTTTTGTCTCGCCTATGTGTTGGTTTGATCTGTTTGGCCAGGAAGAATCGAGCTAATAATTATACATGACTGTGATCATTTGTTGTCTTTAAGCGGTGTAGCTCCAATAATGCATGTTTGAAGAAATAAATCCCAGCACATTTTATTCTGTTTTGCAGAAATTCCAGCAAATATATAGTCGATAATTGAACGTGTTTGTGTGTGACATCACCAGTGGTCTGGGACCTTTCTTATACACGAGCCTGGCATTGCAGTTATCACATTATAACGGGTATGCCAGATTATCATAGTATTTAATGCAGCTTTTAACTCAGAACATTCACTTTACTTCACAATCTATGTAGATGTGGTAGAATTTAAAAGGGTACGTGCAGAGGGTATTTTTAAACAAAACTACAACCCGACCCGACTGAGAGAGAGGACTGCAGCTTAAACGCCAGCTTTGATTTTCACATTCGGGCTCAACAGTGCCTCCTGCAAATCTAAGTTGTTATGGACTTGAGTCCAAATAAAGTTGTCTCATTGTTACATCTTGTTAAATCTTGCTTTTTACAAATTCCGGCAATATTAATTAAATACATATTTAGCGGTACTCTATCTATCTATCTATCTATCTTATAGTGCTTTTTATATCTGTTTTTCAGTGTATCTGTTCACTCTCACATTGTACCTTTTCATGTCTTACTGATATATTATGTAGTGCCTTTTCATATCTGTCTTTTTATGTACTGTATCTGTCTAAGACCGTAGTTGTAGAACAGCAAAATTGCCAGTGTTAAATGAACACTTAAAGTATATATATGGAAACACATACTGTATCAACTAGTCTGTTATATAGTGCCTTTCATGTCTATCTATTAATTATACAGTGATTTTTCATATTTGTCTGGTTATCTTTATTTCTCAAAACAATGACTGTTCATGCTAAAAAAAGCTTTATCTGAAGTCCTAACAGCATTCTGTAAATTTAAAAACACAGTACAAAGTTTTTTTTTTATATTATTTAATTAAGTTTCCAAGACTGAAGGAGTGAGCAAGTTAAATTAAGGTTTGTCTTGCTGCTTATTTTTCCAAGCTAGTATTCATAGGCACAGAATACTAAGTTGCATTCATTTATTCACTATGCATTACAATTTTGTGCTTTTGAACACTGCAGCAATGCCAGGCTCAGAGTCCTTGTAAATGTGTAATGGAAAAACATATTTAGAAAATAGGTGGGATGGATGGATTCATGTGTTCACTGTGCTATTTTCCACCATTCATCTACATTCTGCCAAAGCCTTTTTTGACATTTATGAAAATGATCTGCTCTTCATTTATCAATAATCAATCCATCCATCCATCCATCCATCCATGTTGTAAATCTGCTTAATCTGACTGCATTATCAAAGAGAGTTTGAATCAGTCTTGGTTGTATTAGGTACAAGACAGAACTAACCCTGCACTAGGATCCAGTCCATTGAAGGACACAATCACGTTTGCACATCCACACATACACATTGTGAGATAATTTGCACTAATTCATTTAAGGTTCATTTACACTAATTAATTAACTTTGCTCACACATATTTGAAGTGTGAGAAGAAAACTACAGTAGATTACAGAAAAGCTAATGGGATCTATGTGCAAACTCCACCCAGTAGTGCTAACCACTGAGCCAATATACTGTATGACTAGGAAGCATTACGATTTATGAATGTTTAGCTTGACATTTACTTATAAATAAGGCTAAGTGCTCTGTAAATATTTACTTTATTTCTTACTGATATTGCAGTATGCACCTACCTATTTTGTCATCATGTGTAATGTCAGAATGTACAATTTTGATCACTTACACTCCACATTGATTATATGCATGCTTAATGACTTTTTCATTAATTCCGGCATACCTATTATTATTGAAGGAGGAAGTGATTATGGATGAAGTGCTTGAAGTGAGTAAGAAACATTTTTGGTAGCCTGGCTGATATCATAGTGGTAGGACACCAAGCAACCATGTCATGCATTCTTCAGAGTACCAAAACAAAAAGAATTACACACCTTAAGACCTTTTAAAACCTTCAATTTGAGTCATCATCACATAATAATAATAATAATAATAAATGAAAGATTTAAAAGCTTTTACTTTCATTTAGCAGTGGACAGCACAATGAATCATCTAGAAATTTTTGTGGGATGGTTTTATTTATTATGAAAAATTATAATCATAGTTGTTGCATTACTGCTAACAGGGCTAACATTATTAGTACGAGAGCTTAGATCCCCTGAAGACAGCCTTGAACTATTTTTAAGTTTCAAAGCATTTTATGAATGTAGGTTGCATTAACTTGTGACAATTCTCATATTGTAATATTTAGTTATTTTTGACAATTTCAGTGATGTGAAGCTGGCGCTTATTCATACAGCGTTAGGCATAAGTCAGGAACTATAATATATTCCTACTTCATTGCAATATAGCATGTACAGATTGAGATTCAGCATTCCTCCTACCCATTTGAATGAAAAAAACCCAAAAACCTCTGTTTTGTTATTAGGCAACAGTGGTACGATTTCAGATTGTCTGTTATTAGGTCAGATTTGTATTTATGATTCAGCTTGTCTAACAGTAAATCTTGCTGGAATGTGTCTTTATTTGTATCAACTGAAAAGTTTGTTTTATTCATTATGATTTGCGAAATTCTAATGTTGTGCAAGTGTTTATTGTGAAATTTGGCATGTAAAACCATTTTCTGATAAATTTATCAAGTGTTAGAGGTGTTTCATTCTTTCAGGTGCTTTGAATTGTAGAAAAATACAAGAATTAGTAACTCATAAGCTAATAGTCTTAGGCATTCTGTTTAGTATAAAGTAGAATGTCCTATCTTTAATATGGTTATGATGGTATTTGGTAAAGTAAACTGATTTGAGAGCTCAATTACAGTATGATTGTGAAAAATATGACTTTTTTTTATTCTGAAACATGAGTTTATGCCAGTTGAGTATGTATGTGCAATTCCAGAATGCAGACTTTATGTTTTTGATATTTACAACATATTGTTGGAGAGTATATTTATTCAAATCAAGAATGTTAGTTTGTATTTTTTCTGTGCGTTTAAGTGCAGATTATTTTAGTTTTGGTTATTAACTTATTTTAGGAGAAACACCGTTGCCTCCAAACTCCAGAGACCTAGGTGGAAATCATAGACCTGTTACTGTCACTATCACTGTCTGTCTGGTGGTCTACCTGTACTTTTATGTGTTCAACTTAAGTTTTTGCACATTATAAAAATGGGACACAATTTAACATGTTTTTATATTGATAGTTTACTCAGTTTTCATTTCAAAAGTTCAGAATTGCTGTTTTCTTGAACATGAGTGTATTGACTACGTATAGTAAATATGCTTTACAACTGACCGCTTTGTATTTCTTGGTTTTATATGTTTGTGAGTATGAATGCTCATCAATGGACTAGCGTCCTATCAAGAGTTTGTTGAAATGTACTAAGCAGTCACCAAAAAGAACTTGGAGATAAATGAATGGATCAATGAATTGGTGTCAGGTAAAGGTATACTAAGCAAAAATACATCCCTCTCTATGTTCACTTTCTGAGCCCGCTTATTCCAGCTCATGATTGCATTAAACCATTGTTTATATTGCCAGCATGAATTGTGTTATGGTATTGCACACTTTAGGCTTTAGCCTATGTTTCATATTTCTTTTTGAATAATGACCCTATTTTTTGCTCATGGTTACATTTGTTATATCTCTGTTAATCTGTAGCCTCAACACTCTACTTCTACTTACTATAAGCATACTTTCTTTCAGTAATCTCTTTTAAGCAGTACACAGTAGATACAGTATTAATGTCTTCAGATTATTTTAAAATGGTTAAATTATTACATATAAGTAAGATAAAGTAAAATAAGTTATTATTTATCTTCAATAAACACATTAATGAGAAATAGGTTTTAATATTTTATTCTAGAAAAGATTTGTGTTATTAAACTTCTAAAGCTGAAAAGATCAGCATCAAGTGATGGAGCAAATGCATATCTATTGTGTTTTTCTTCTAGTTGTCTATTGAGCTGTTCATATCACTCAGTTTTTATTGTCTGAATTTATTTTATGATATGAAATCATATGTAATTATTATTTGCATGACCTTATGTTGGGCTGGCGCCCTGCCCGGGATTTGTTTCCTGCCTTGCGCCCTGTGTTGGCTGGGATTGGCTCCAGCAGACCCCCGTGACCCTGTAGTTAGGATATAGCAGGTTGGATAATGGATGGGTGGATGGATGACCTTATGTTTATTCTAAAGTAATCAGCCTGAATTGCATTGCTGTTGAACTGTGCAACTGTTATGATGATTTTCACTTTTAAAAGTATCACTGGAGTTCTAAAATATCGGCATCTACTTCAACTCACACTGTTCATGATTGCGATATATGAGAATGTACAGGAATATAGTGAGATGTAGTTTTACTGTATAAACTAACAAATCAAAGCACTGTTATAGATTATTTGACCCACTTGATTTTATTCTTATTTTTATTATGTTATTTTCCTCTTAGTTTTGTCATGGTTCTCTAACATATTAGTGAATTTTATGGTTTTATCTTAGAATGTGTCCTTGAGTGTGTTGAAAGGCACACTCAATAAATTGTATTATTATTATTAGTAATAGTATTAGTAGTTGTAGTAGTAGTAGTATTGTTACTGTTGTTTCAGTATTAAATTTGGTGTTAAAAATTGCCATGTCACCATGTGCAGTAGTGTTGAATTAATTTGAAGATTATCAGTTAATAATAATAATTATAATAACATGACTTTACAATTACTAAATAAATGTTAATTGGTCTCATTATTTTTCTTTATTTTTGCAGACACAGAAGCTGAGAGAAATGCATTAAAAGAGCATGTATATCCAAAGTTGAGGGAATTCTGCAGAGAAAACTATGGGGTAGAATTTCAGGTATTTTTCTGCTATTATATTAATGGTTTCAGAACCATGTCATCAGTGCAGCATATTTTTACAATTGAAATAATGTCATTCATCATATCTAGTGGTTTATTATACTGTGTTGTAAATAAACATTAAGTGAACACTTTATAAAGCACACTGACCTGAGTGTAAGATTATCCCCCATTATTCTTGAAACAGTCTAAATTTGGGCTGTTGATCCTAATTAGCTATAATGGGCCCTAACAGTTCTGTATATAAATTAAAGTAGTATGGAAACAGGATCTTGCAGATGTTACAAAAATCCAATTTTATCTATGATTACACATTATTTAGGAAATGCTTCCATATTAAAACAAAGTTTAGATGTAGAATTTTATAAAAGATAGAATTTGAATATCTGTTTGCCTTAAAAGAGAGATTAGCCACATCTTAGCAGAAAGTTGCAATCGTGAAGGTGTTTCTTTATATTGGGAGTGTATTACAAACCCTAAAATTCAGAGGTCAAGGTTAATATGCAGCTGTATAACAGTATAAAAAACAGTATAGGTAGTAAAGCTGTAGCATTTAAATTACTTATATATAAAGCTCTAAAAGTCCCACAGATAGTGGAGCACAGGGACAGAAGTCTAATCAGTCCCGTTTGTCAAACATCAACAAGAGGGGAAGTTTGTTTAGATTTATTATTCGTTAAATTTAAGACAGCATTCAGGCTTTGAAATTTACTAAATATTTAGTAACTAGTAATTGTATTAAAATAAGCTTCACATTGTTTTGACTGATCCTCAGCACAAAAAGTAAAACTGTTATATGTAATAAGTGAATGAAAGAAATTTTGAGGAGATGTAGAAAAATCTGTATTAAAGTAGAACATACCTCTGCCATATATAAAATCATTTTACAATCCCTCCCTTTTAAAGATCCAAGAGGACACTGGGAGAAAGATCTCTCAATTAATATATCAGAAAAGGAGTGGAAAGTAGCAATGCAGAGAATTCATTCGAGCTCCATATGCGCAAAGCATACAATTGTACAACTCAAAATTATATATCGAGCACATCTGTCTCGACTAAAACTGTCCAAAATGTTTCCAGGGCATGATTCAACCTGCAAACGCTACAATCAAGTCCCAGCCTCACTGGGTCACATGTTCTGGGCCTGCACCAAATTAATATTATTCTGGACCAAAATTTTTAATTACCTTTCAGACAGCCTGGGTGTCACAATCCCTCCTAACCCATTAACAGCTGTGTTTGGGGTTCTTCCAGATGGGTTTAAAGTGGAGAAAGACAAACAAATTGTGATTGCATTCACTACACTTTTGGCATGCAGACTTATTCTGATAAACTGGAAGAACCCAAACTCTCCTCTTTTAAGTCAAAAATAAAAAAATAAATAAATAAATTAAAATAAGCTCATAAAGCACAGAGAATTTATTAATTTAGGTATGGTTGCAAGCCTTATATCTCACACCGTTTGCCTTGCTCTCTCTCTCAGGGGTGGGGATCGATATGTCCTTAACTCAATTTTTCTTTGTGTAAAAACTTGATTGATTTGTATGGATTGCAATAAAATTAATAAAAATATAATAAAAAAATAAAGTAGAACAAACCTTTAGGTGCAGATACAAGTATACTTTTAAACATATATTACATACAGTGCAAGACAAGTTCAATCCCTAATGTAAAAACGATAGCAAATTTGAAGAACCATTCAATAAATGATGTAAAGAAGAAGGAAATTGTAAAAGAAAAGTAGCTATCTATCTTGCACAAGAAAAAACAACCCTAGCGCTAACTGCAGGGCTTATGAGAACATAGGAGGTCAAGTACATTAAAGACAGCAAGTATGGCATAAAATACGCATAGAAAGAAATGCCAAATCCACTAATTCCTATTTTTATGAGGTCTTAACTTGTGAAGAAATTAGAAACCTCCTTGTTGTTACAATGTATATCAGTGAATTGCTAAATGATTTGGCAATTACAAATAGAGTGAAGAACTCCTACAACTAAAAAGGCTGGAAAAGGTTAAATTGGCAGGCTATAATTGACAGATAATATTTACTGAAGAATATGCAAGATGTTTAGTACTTTTAACTTTTTTCTTCTTGAAAATCATTGTTTACAGGGGAATTTCCTAAAGTCTGGAAACTAGGCAAACATCATCCCATTTTTAAAAAGGGTGATTCTGCCTATCTTAGTTACTGCAAGCTTATGTTTATGGCAGAATTGTTAAAGACATGATTTGGAAACATGTATCAAATAATGGCTCATTAGCATAGAAATACTAGTATTTTATAATGGAAAAACAGATGCATTTGATCACAGGGGATCATGCAATATTATGTTGAATTTTAAAAAGCCATTTGATAAGCTTCTTGTGAAACTACTAGTCAAACTTAAAGCAGTTGGAATTCCTGGTGCAGTGTGTAGATGGATACAAAATTGGTTTCAAACACAGAAGGCAACACGTCATAGTACAAGGTAATAAAATGAGGTAATATTAAAAGTGGGGTCTCTTAATGTTCAATATTTTTTTTATTTGCGTAAGTGGTATAAATAGGACTGTAACTAAGAACCTAGCATTCCTAGCATGGACTAGGAATCCCAAAGCATGTAGTCCCAAAACCAGTTCCAAAAATGACTACTAGAGGGGGATATCACAGCTAGTAATAAGGGCAAACAAAAAGTCTTTATAAAGAAAAAACATTTATTCTCATAAAAATACTTTGTCTCATTATGAAGTTCTGAAGAGCACAAAAGGCATAAATGAGCTGCCAGCAAGGTAAACCAACATGAACAATGTTCCAAAAAAACAATCAAAAGATGAAGTCAAAACAGAGGAAAAAGTAAAAAAAAATAATCACAATAAGCGTAGCAAAACACAAGTAACCTCACCATTCCCAGGAATATTTGAAGTGAACCGTCAGGAACTATGGGAGACCCTCCGTTGTTAATATGATGGAGGGCAATTCCTGGGGGTGATTGGCAGGTGGCATGACCTCTTGGGGGAACCATCCACAAAATACATGGAACATAGCATTGGAACCTTACGTACATGGACAAAATCAAAAGCAGAATAATGCACATAAATGACAAAAGTAACATTGACATAAATAAAAGAATTTGAACCCCAGCTGGAATCCTAAAGTCTCAATTATTTTTTGAATAGTGTATTTATTTTGAATTGATAAGACATGCTTGTTGGAATGTCTTACTGTAATTTCATTTTATTGTATTCATAA
Source organism: Polypterus bichir lapradei (assembly GCA_026402145.1). Classification (NCBI taxonomy): domain Eukaryota; kingdom Metazoa; phylum Chordata; class Cladistia; order Polypteriformes; family Polypteridae; genus Polypterus; species Polypterus bichir. The sequence goes on along the minus strand of JANRMT010062808.1, from coordinate 55,110,990 downwards.
GATTTCCACTGTCATTTTTAGAGCCAATACTTTACAGTTTTTAAGAGCCTTAAGGCAAGATGCCTTATTTTGCTTATCAGGTATATTTGAAGATTCTGAAACTGCAGTCAATTGACCTAATGTGTGCTATGAATGTACACTCTACACTGTCTCTCTACCATCGCTGACCTGCAATATTGGCAGATGGACACTAAGCACAATTTACAGGATTTTAGCTTATTTTGGTTCTGGAGTTAACTTTAATGATAATGAATTTTGATTCACTAGAATACAAAATATGTTTCTAATACTCAGTTGTCCTCACATTCTTGTTTTTCACTGACAGAAATAAAATTGCCTTCTGTTGTCATAGATAGGGTAGACAGATGCAAAGATACACTGTATGAAGTTGTGCATTATTGGTATAGTGCCACTGTACATACTCAGCTATTTCTTAAATACTGCAGCCTCTCTGATACTATGCACAAGATGCATCAGCCTTTGTGGCTGACTCTCAGAAAATATTTATTCAAACACTGATGTTGCCCATTCTTAATACACCCGTGGCACTGTGATGAATTAAAGATCGATGTTTTAGATTAGAATGCCAGAGTGTCTGGTGTCCACTACAATGCCATGTTGAAAGCCAGTTACATGTGTCTGCTTGCCCATTCACTATTCGAATTACACATTAACATTTTTAAATTACACATTAACATTGTCTACTGGTATCTGCCAGCACACTGCAAATGTCATTGTCTGCATAGATATTGTGACTGAATAAGTAGTCATTTACATGAAGGAGAGCTATATCTAATAGAGTTGCACTCAGTATATGGGTGAATATTATTAGAAAGACATTCTATATTTTAAAGAATATTAAATATGTATCTTTCTTATGTATGTGTACATTATTTATCTGTCTTTTGTGTAGCTACCTCTTTGACATGTAAAGCACTTTTATCTACATCCTTTATATGAAAACATGCTGTAGAAATAAATGTTGTTGTTGTTATTGGTATGTTTGTTGATATAAGTATTGTTAAATTTTCACCTTTATAAATATTTACCATTAAAATGTAGCATTTAATAGAAGAACACACATATTAAATGGTACAAACAATATATTTTTATTCTTCATTTGTACTATTGTAAAGAAAAAGCAGTAAACCTTTAATTCATGCTTCTTGGCCTTATGTGTGTTTTTTCACGAGGGATATTCACTGTTCTGAAGAAAGCAACTGCTTTATAACTTGTAGTAATATAACACTTAAACTTTGATTCATAAATTCAAAACTTTGATAAATATAATTTTCTTTCTGGAAAAATGAGTAAGAGTAAAGAGGAGACACTTTTATTCATCACTAGCTGGATTACTCGGCGTTGCCTGGGCAATTCATAGTTGAAATATGAAACAAAATAATGTACTCATTTTGATTTGATTGGAATATGATATTATGATATGATGGCGCGGTGGCGCAGTGAGTAACGCTGCTGTCACTCAGTTAGGAGACCTGGGTCCATTCCGACAAAACTTAATGTCTGACCCTGAGACTTACTGATGGTCATGGCAAAACAGACTTTAAGGGAGAACTGCAATCTCTTGAATTCAAAGGGGATATCAGAGAGTATTATGGGTATGCGCGGTATGAACACTGACTCCCCTCAAGCGCATCCAGTCAATATTGTCTCCTCAATAATATTGCTTTTTAATGATGTTACCTGCAGCCTGATTCCATTACAGAGTTTGGACGGGTGTAGGTTTTCTAACAACATCACTGGAGCACCCACTTTTAAAATAAGCCTGTGGGGTTGGTAGGCCCGGTGGTTTAAGCGTATTAAGAAATTCAATGGGATAGTTTGTAGCATCATACGCATTTAGCATCGAATCTACAGATTTGTATTCCATTAAAGCCCCTTCAAAAGAATTTAATAAGAAGTCATTGATCACGCTTGCTTGATCGTTTTTAGGGGTGAGAATAGCATATTTGCATATCCATTCCATAGGCTTATTATGGACTAGCAGAATACCCGCGCTTCGCAGCGGAGAAGTAGTGTGTTAAAGAAGTTATGAAAAAGAAAAGGAAATATTTTAAAAATAA
>JANRMT010062808.1:55008746-55073909 GCA_026402145.1 Polypterus bichir lapradei | reverse complement strand
GTATGTACGCGTGCTTCTCGGTTCATTTTAACCTCGCATTTCCTTGGTTTGAGACGTATGAAAAAATATGCGGTTAACGCAGAATCATGTTACGTTATTTTTAAAATCTTTCCTATTCTTAGCACAAGCACAGCTGAGAAGCTTCGATGCATGTACTCCATAACAAAAAATAACGCATTTAATCACATTTTCAATTCCAAGCAAAGGGGAACTTTTGTCAATGCATGATTTCCTGGTACATCGATTACACTGGTGCACACATCACAGCTACAAAAATGTTACACTCGGAATGAAGCGCGTTCCTGATCGGAGGAAAATATAATTTCAAAAAACTACCCGAGCGAAGCCTTGATAAAAGCATGGTTTTGTGCACAGTGAAAACCAAGCAAAATTAGATGCATTACAGAAAGCGGACTTTGTGGCTCTTACTGGGGATCATTGGAGTTCCGTGACCGTTAGTAATTCTAATTACATCTAATTACAAAATGTTCAATGATCACACTGTTTTAGCCTAATGTACAAAATAATTTTGGCTAAGGTTACTCAGAGTTTAAAGATTAAGTTGGTCAAATTACCTTTTATGTTTCTGACTTATTTTTTAAGAAGAAAAACTGCACTTTCTGTTGAAATTTTGGTTATTATTTAAAGACAATACCATTCTGAAAATGTACTTAAAGTACTTAAACTACCACTTTATTTTTAAGTCTGCCCAATTTTAACCAGGGATGATATTTTTGTTTCTGTTTTGAATTCAAATGCAGTTTAAAAGCATTTTTTTTTCAGAAATTAAAAGAGCTTGAGTTTACAATATTCATGTCCATGTCTATTATTTGATTCTGTCGCCCACTAAAACCCTTTTAAATTAAAAAAACACATTTGCGATTTGGGGGAAATTTACATGTGCGATTACATACGATTAATCAAGATTAATTATTACACAGCCTCTAATTAATTGGATTAATTTTTTTAATCGAGTCCCACCCCTAATATATATATGTAGATTTGTATATATATATATATGTGTATATACAGTATATATGTAGATATGTATATGTGTATATATGTATATATGTGTTTGTGTGTATATATATGTGTATATATGTATATATATGTGTGTGTGTATATATATATGTGTATATATGTATATATATGTGTGTGTGTGTATATATATGTGTATATATGTATATATATTTATATGTATATATATATATGATGTGTATATATATGTTTATATATGTGTGTGTGTGTGAGTGTATATATATATATGCCAGCAACACTCATGACAATGACAAAACAATTATATTGTCAATCATGTTACGTTATTATTAAAATGTTTCCTTTTGTTTTTAGTTCTCTGCTGCCAAACGCGGGTATTTTGCTATGTATATATATATATATATATATATAGATATATATAGATATATATATATAGATAAATAGAGAGAGAGAGAGATGACAACAACACTCATATCAATGACAAAACAATTACATTAACAATCATGTTACGTTATTTTTAAAATATTTCCTTTTCTTTTTCATAACTTCTTTAACACACTACTTCTCCGCTGCGAAGCGCGGGTATTCTGCTAGTATACTAATAAAAGGCAAAGCCCTCACTGACTCACTCACTCACTCACTCACTCACTCATCACTAATTCTCCAACTTCCCGTGTAGGTAGAAGGCTGAAATTTGGCAGGCTTATTCCTTACAGCTTACTTACAAAAGTTAAGCAGGTTTCATTTCGAAATTCTACACGTAACGGTCATAACGGTCGATAACAGTCAACAACATCCGCCATGTTGAACTTTCTTATTTATGGCCCCATCTTCACAAAATTTGGTAGGCGGCTTCCCTGCACTCACCGAAATTGATGTATGTACTTATTTCGGTTGTATGACCCCACTGTCGGCCGCCATATTGAACTTTCCAACGGTCATTGTTACTTATGGGCCCATCTTCAAGAAATTTGGTACGCGGATTCCCAACGTTAACTGAATCCTACTTACGTACATATATACGTCCATAGTCTGCAGCTCGGTCGCCGTGTGAGGCGGCGTTGGGTCCCCCATCCCAACGCCTCCCACGTTGTTGGCTGCCTGCCTATATATATATATAAAATATGCCTATATTTTAGACTTACTTTACGTTGTTCAGGTACCCATTTCCTTTATTGTTCCAACCGTACCCCCATTACCATGTCTATCGAGGTGATCAACATCGATCAAAGAACTGTCATTTACCGAGTGGTTTCCATGCCCGGAGATGGCACCTGTCTTTTCCATTCTCTGTGTTACATATTGCATGGCCATATCTGACTCAATCTTGATATCCGGAGGAACATTGTGTCATATGTATTGAATGACTGGGACAGGTTCAAGGTGTGGACTGATGACGGTACAGGAGATAATTATACTACACAGGAGCACTATAAGAGTAAAATGCTTAAGCCCTTCACCTAAGGTTCTGCATGTGAGTTGATGGCTGCCGCTGAATTGTTCGGTTGTCGTTTTCAAGTGTACCGAAATGGCCAAATATTTTACACCTTTGGACAACCGCTTATAATTATGCTTATAATGCTTGACAGATGCCGAATGTCACTTCAACACAACAAGTCCTGCAAATACTGTCGTAATTGAAACAAACCATGAAACTCGAGCCAATTATGACAGCAGCAATCCAAGCTGTGAGATTTGAGGCAAGATTCTTTTCACATGGCCAACTGTATGTTGCATGCTCAAGAGTAAGCTCAGCGCACAGCTTGGTCAAATTACAACCGGTGAGCCGAACTGACAATGTGGTATACAAAGAGATCCTTAACAAATAATTATTGGTATATTTTCCCTCAGTTTAAAAAGGTTTACTTTTCTTCTTAATAAAAATTTTAAGGCAGTACTTCGATGCTGCGAAGAGTGGGTATTTTGCTAGTATATATATATATATATGTGTATACCAGCAACTGGGAGCCCGATCAAATCGGGCTACAAATTCTACGTTTGTGAAATCCATACTTTCTATGCAAAGAATTACTTGTTTTTTTAAGTCCTTGAAATGATTTTATAATGGCACTGATTTGTGCTTAAAATAGAACTTTTCGGCCGATGTAAACGGGGCTGTGAGACGTGAACTTAGCTCTTCGTCGCACCTCATTTGATTTTTTCCGGCAAATTTTTAAAACAAACCGTATTTTATGACTCTAATTAGAGTTGGAGTAATAATTATGTTGGCGTGGTCATTTTAGATCTGAGATTGGCTAAAATTTAAACAGTGACCATTGTTAATACCCAGTCGTCATTACTTAGTTTGCCAATAGATGTCAGAAGGATGGATGCCAAAACCGAACTGCCCAAAGATACGTTCCAAGATTTACCAAGCAAATGGCGATACGTTCTAAATTAGTTACGGTTCCGGAGCTGTCGAAGGGTTTAAGTCAGTCGACGATGTTAGTCCTGGAAAGTACGCCCCACCAAACCAACGTTCCAAAAACCAACCGAACTTACTGTTATCTGCTTGAACCAACACCGACTTACTATATTCGGCCATTCAGCGGCATCACTGAAGCATTCGAACATTCTTAGCCAATCATGCAATATTGTGTCCGCGTTTGCCACATTATGTTCTAACTACAGAGGCAGAGTCCTATTGCATGGTTCTAACTTGTATTAAGTCAAGGTATTGACGCGAACACCATACATATAGATAGCATCAAATTATATATACAGGGGGTCCTCGGGTTACGACACAGTTCCATTCTTACAACAGTGATGTAACCCGAATTTTGGTGTAAGTCGAAACACACTCTAGCCTAAGTCACTTACCAATCTTAACACATTTGCAAAATCATAATCTAGAACATAAAAACACAAAATCTAAGCCTCAGAAAAAGGAAAAGGACATAAATATACTGTACTATACACTGTACTGTGGTAACAGAAAAACTGAGTGTAAAAAAAAATCCTTACCTTTATTTCTTCTCATGTCTCAATTTTTTATGGGCGCGAGCGTTGTAAACTCGAAAGTTGTATGTCGAGACGTTGTAACCCGAGGACCCCCTGTAAGGATATATATATATATATACTCGACATTAAGCCCGTTACAATAACGGGCGCTAGAACAGTAGTGCATAAATATTAGTAGGAACAGTGTATATTAAATGGCAAGGGACCTTGTATGTGGCTGTAATATGTGTCACTGTATTGTGTGCCTTTAATTTTCTCTCTCAGTAATACTTGTTTGTATTTCCATAAAATGCCTGTAATTTTGTCTGACAGTAATACAGTGGAACCTCGGTTAACGACCATAATTCATTCCAAAACTCTGGTTGTAACCCGAATTGGTTGTGAACCGAAGTAATTTCCCCCCATAGGATTGTATGTAAATACAAATAATCCGTTCCAGACTGTATGAACTGTATGTAAATATATATTTTTTTAAGTTTTTAAGCACAAATATAGTTAATTACACCATTGAATGCACAGCATAATAGTAAACTAAATGTAAAAACATTGAATAACACTAAGAAAACCTTGAACAACAGAGAAAACTAACACTGCAAGAGTTCGCACTACACCCGCTCGCTAAAAACACCTTTTTTAATGAGTTTTAAGCACAGGGGAAAAAAAGAACATTTGAAAAATCCATAATTTAATAAACAACCAAGAAAAGTAACATTGCCACAATGCACGCATGCGCCTGTGTGTGTGTGTGTCTCGCTTAAGCGCGTGCCTCTGTGTCTGTCTGTGTGTGTGTGTGTGTGTCTCTCTTGCGCCTGTGTGTGTGTGTGTCTCTCTCGCTCCTGTGTGTGTCTGTCTCGCACGCACCTCTGTGTGTGTGTGTGTCTGTCGCACGCGCGCGCCTGTGTGTGTGTGCATGTGTGTGTCTCGCGCGTGCCTGTGTGAGTGTGTGTGTGTGTCTCGCGCGCGCGTGTGTCTGTCGCGCGCACGCATGTGTGTGTGTGTCTGTCTCGCGCGCACCTGTGTGTTTGTTTCTGTCTGTCTGTCTCGCACGCCCCGTGTGTGTGTCTGTCTGTCTGTCTCACACGCGCCTGTGTGCGTTTCTGTCTCGCGCGCGCACTCACCTGTGTGTGTCTCTCTCTCTGCACTGAGACTGAACACGTGCCGTGTGGCCCTGCGCATGTGCACTTCACCAGAAGACACACACACACGGACACCTGGACGCACACAGGGGCTTTATTAAAGAGGATATATATATATAACACGCCTGCATGGATAATGGTATTAGTGTTCCTGAGTGGGTACAGGATTTTATAAGTTAGGAACACAAACATTGCTTGTAGTCCCTATATTAATTGGCTGTAAAATATTCCTACTTAGAGAAAAAAAAGAAACAATTTGTTAAATGTACACATGGCAAAATATCTAGGTGTATTTGGAGATGTAGTTAACTGTTTTGAAAGCTGTAGCATATTTAAAATTTTTTATTTCATCAATCAAAGAGTCAGTTCTCTAAAATTGTTGACTACATCATGGACTATTACGGATGGCATGTGATTGTGGGGTTTTGCTGGTAAAATGCAATATCAGAGAAATATTTAGTGTTCACACGCAAATACACACACACACATGCAGGCTGTGGATACAGCACACATAGCCAAAGCCAGCACACACAAAAAAAGGACATGTCTGTTATCCCCAGTATTCCTATAGTGGGGCGGAGTGGTGGCTCTGAGGCTATGCATCTACGCTGGTATCCCAAAGGTTGCCAGTTCAAATTCCAGTCACTGCCAAAAGAGATCTTACTCTGCTGGGCCCTTGAGCAAGGCCCTTAACCTTAAATTGCTCCGGGGTGCTGTACAATGGCTGACCCTGCACTCTGACCCCAAGGGGTATGTGAAAACTAACAAATTCCTAATACAAGAAATTATATAAGGTGAAATAAAGAACAAAAAAAAATTAAGGACATCAACCATTTTGTACTTTTACTTCCAATTCAAAAACATAGTTAGATAGCTAGACCAGACAGCTAAGATCATTCTCCCTTTTACTTAACAATTTACAGGATTGTTATTATTTTAATTGTTTAGATTACTGTTTGTGTAAATAATTATCTCGTGTGTACTGTTGACATCTATGCTGCTTCAGACTGAGCTTCACTTAATTCTTCATCTTTTATAAATCACATCAAATAAATACTGTGGCTGCAACAGACACAGCTTGACTCTATTAAGGTAAATGTAACACAAGAAACAGTAAAAACTCAAATCGCTTTTCGCAGCAGATCCACAGCCTGGGGTTTTCTTTCTTTGCGAGTATAGCAATAAAAATACAGTTTAGATACACTCATATGTTTTTTCCCTTCTATGTGCTTCTATCCTGTGGTGCAGCTGTAAAATGTTGTTAGTTTTGGCCACCTTTAAAGTCAAGCAAAAACGACACCTTTTATTGGCTAATTAAAAAGATTACAATAGGCAAGCTTTCGAGGCAACTCAGGCCCCTTCTTCAGGCAATATACAAACACAGATAACAAGATAACGCAGAAACTGGAATTCCCTGTGTTTATTCAAACTGTAAGACAGATATAGCATTGGAAAACCTTTAAGTGAGAGATCTTAGATGTAAAAAATTAATAGGCCTCTTCAGGCAAAGATTCATGTAGCAAGAGAGGACAACAATGTATAGTTAAAGATCTTTTGATAAGATAACTGTCCAATACAGTCTTTTGAAGTTTCTGATGAGTTTTTCAATTCAATGTGGATCTGTAGTCAGGTTGTCTGTGTCAGTCCGAGAGATGAAAATAATCCTCATATCTGGCCATACAACTCTTGTCTCTATTTCAACCATGTTGTAATGTGTTAAATTTTAGCACGAGTTTGACTTCCCATTCTTTTCTGACTTGCTGTTTTCTGAAGTTACCCATAAGCACTGTGACTTTAAAGTCCCTCACATAGTGTCCATGGCTGTTGAAGTTAGCTGCTACAAGAACTTGTTTGTTGGCATGCTTAATGTGGAACCTATGTAAGTTCGTTCTTTGGTGTAGTGTTTGTCCAGTTTCTCCCACATAGACTGCAGCGTCGGGACATTTCATACAGATAATTAGGTAGTCCACATTAGATGATCTGCAGGAAAATTATCCCTTTATGCAATGTTCTAGTCAGCAGTGTGGTATGACTACATAATCTGTACCATAAATGTAAGGACAAGCTTTACATCTTTTCTGCAGGGAGTGAGATGTGCCATTTTCTATTGGTTCACTTAGGGAGCTTCAGACAATTAGTTGCTGCAGGTTTGATGGTTAACTGTATGCCAGGAGTGGTGGTTCTGGAAATACATTTTTCAGCGTTTCATCATTGTTTAGCATTGGCTGAAGTTCTTTTATAATTTTTTGAAATGCATCAAGGTATGGTTGTATGTGACGACAAGGGGAATATGCTTCGTGTTGTCTTTGTTTTTATATTCCAGAAGGTTGTCTCTGGGTATGGCAGTAGCTCTTCTTATCTGAGTGTCTGTTGTTTTGGGGGCATAACCTTGTCTGGTGAAATCTTGTCTAAGCTCCTGCAGTTGTTCATCCGTCAGGTCTGAGAAAATACAGTTATAACGTATTGCTTGGCTGAAAATAATGGAGTGCCTTATATGCTTATGGTTAAGGCTATCACTTCTCAGGCAGGTCTGTCACCCCCACATCATGACATTGTTTGCCCCTAAACTGCTCATCACTGCTTAGGGAAAAAAATGAGAACAGCTGGGATCTTCTCTGCCCATCATGTAATCTGGATTTAGTGCCCATAAACTATATTCTATTTGGATTCATAGCAGATTATATGTCAGCAAGATATGACCAAGTGCACCACTGCTTTCACTTACTGTAGCTGTAGTGGAGTTTTACTCTTAAGGGATCTACCAAAAACTAGAACTCTGTAAAAAATATCTGTCAAGTTTGTGAGTGAACGAATACTAAAACAAAGGTTCAGAAACTTCATTGTAATGAACTTCCCATTCATATTATTATTGAAATGTAAAAGTAATTACTTTGGGTACAACCTTGCTATTTTCAAATTAATGGATTCCTCTATTTCTGTACTTTTTAATACACGGCCAGACTGATTGATTTTTCCAAGGAAGTATACCAATCCATTGGTCCATTTTCTGACCATGCTTTGTCCATTACATACCCAGTGGGGGATGGTGGTTATGGATGGAGTCTGTCTAGTACCATAAAGTACAAGACTAGGCCTGGATACAGTATCTGGCAATTGCAGAGCCATACATACAAACACACACCATCAATTTGGAATTGTCAATTAATTTGACGTTATCAGTTGTGGAATGCCATAGGAAACAGGATTTCAGTTTTGTATTGTACTTTGACTGGGGTGGGTTGGCACCCTGCCCGGGATTGGTTCCTGCCTTGTGCCCTGTGTCGGCTGGGATTGGCTCCAGCAGACCCCCATGATCCTGTGTTCGGTTTCAGCGGGTTGGAAAATGGATGGATGGATGGATGGATGGATTGTACTTTGATTTGTTTTGTATTATAAGGTATTTAAATTAAGATTTTTTAAACTGCAATGTTGTTTATAATGCTGTGCTTAATGTAAATCTCACTTTTAATCATGATAGTAATTCCACGTACAGTAGGTGGATAGAACCTTATGTGTGACAAATAAAGGGTAAAAATGGCATGCACATACTATATATTTGCATAATTAACATTATGTTTGTTCATTTGTCAAAGTTAATGTAATTTGGGTAATGTCAACCTGTCAAGCTGTCAGGTTGATATAAAACCTGTTTTGAGATGGAGCTTCATAAGGAGCTTACAAAACAACTAGAAGTATGGAAGCTGAACAGCACTAAAATACTTTAGAAAATATCAAGGTTTCATGTTTTTAGGATATCTAGAACTTTTTTGCACTATGTTTAGTAAATTTTAACCTTGCAAGTTACACTTCATTTTGAATTACATCTATAAACTAAATCCAAATGCATGTCCATTGGGCTTTAGTTCTGCACATACACATATTTCATCAGTTTAACTAAAACAAACTAATACATTATTTGATTATATGTCTGCACAACAATGGAAAATCTTTTCTAGAGTACCTCAGGTAGACTGATGTGTATAAGTATAATTTCCCCCTCCTTGCCTCTGTGGATTTACAATGGGATTATCATCAGTGTCTTTAGACCCTAACTGTTGTCCTCATTAAGTCAAGTGCCTAAAATGTCATCTAGTTGATAGAATAAGTCAGCTGTGACTGAGCTAAAAATGTAAGAAGTGGAAACAGCACCCAAGGTACTATAGTTTGCTAAGGCATACTGAATGTACTGTTTGCATTCGTAACTAACTGTACATATGTTAAAATCTGTTTTCATTTTATTAAAGGGGCAAATGCTTGTTTACAATCTGAAACAAATGACACATGAGTAATAGCCTTCCATGAATAAAACAAGATATAGTGATAGACTATATGAACATTTAGCATATACCGTAACCTCTTGGTTCTATTCATCTCAATTGTGTGTTGCACACAGTATCCTAAAATGAATGCCATTGTCTGTGCCTGTCAAAGCTCAGTAATGACAGAGACCATAAAGGTGATTATGTTTTGTTACAACTAAAGATCCTGCATAGTTTTTGCGCAGAAATGTTTGCAGCAAATGTCCAGTTTCATCTCCTGCAGAAGATGCTTCATTGGACTGAGATCGGGAGACTGTAGGCTGTTGGAGTAAACTAAGGTCACAGTCATATTCACAGAACCTGCTTGTGATAATGTATGCTTTGTAAGACAGGGCTTTATCCTGCTGGAAGCATTTATTTGAAAAAGGGGAAAATGTGACCATAAAGGAATGCACTTAGTCAGCAACTATGCCTGTGTATGCTCTGGCATTCAAATGATGCTCTGTTTGTCTTAATAGGCCTCACTAATGAATCTGGGTTTTTGACATCTCATTAATCAGCTGGATTCGTTTTTAGAATTATAAGATGTGTTCTTTTCTGGCTGTTTAAAATTTTTATTGTGAATCTGGCAATATTCTTTTTAGGTGGTCTCCTCCAACCTGCAGGGAAAAACTTGGGGGTTGGTGGCAGAATTGGCACTCAAGCCACCATAAAAAACCTCACATCTGAACTAGTGTGGTGCTGAGGTGTCACCCGTTACATGGCTGCACTCGGATCATAATCTGGGATCCTGAGTTGGTTTGTCAGGTGGTGGGTGTGGCAATGCACTATATCAGCTTGTGCTCCTAACCTCTATCTCTATCTCTATATATTATGTCCGTGCTTACTAGGCTGGCTGTGGAACTTGTGACTAGGAGGTTATGTGACACATACTGTTATCACTCCCCACCTACTGTATTTAAGGTGGCTTCACACAGCTTCAGACATGCAAGCTTTTAGATTTGCTTATGAACATAAACTAATATGTTTAGATAATTTTGAATCTGAGTTGGGACTTTTACAACATATATTTTGATTATGATTTTGGGTTTACCTTTCTAGATTTGGCAATCAGTTCACTCTTTTTCGTTAACCACCCCTAGCCTGCTCCTATTAACTTTATTTCATCTCATTTTTTATCTCTAATTCATCTAGACACACTTCTTTCAAGGGTGTCAATAACAGCCTAATGTGTGCCAAGAACATATTCTACATCATTAAAGTACCACCAAAAACCATAACCATTGACACCATACAGGAAGGATCTGGAGATCCAATTTTTGACCCTGCCATTTGCATGTTATAACCAAGGAATATTTTCATAATCTTCAAGCACATGTTTTTAACAAAATGTGTCTAATATAGTATCATCTAGTATCATCTTCCTGCTCTTAGATAACAAGCATGGAACCGAGCATGGATTTATACTCCTGTAGTTCAATGTGTTGACATGTTCAAAGATTTCAACCCAGTGTTGTAAAGAGCTGTTTTGTTAGTGTGTTTGGTATTTCTTTTAGCTCTGGCCATTCTCGTCTGACCTCTTTCATTAGCAAAGTGTTTTTACCAAACATTGCCATTTACTCGATGTCTGTTCTTTACCTCATTGTTTTCTGTAAACTATAGAGATTGTACTGTGTGAAAATTCCAGAAGGACAGCTGCAATAGCTGACAATATGAATTTCTGCTGGAAGTTGATAGATAACTGTTGTACAAATATCTGAACTGCTGAACTCACCCAAGTACACAGTTGCTCGCTGTCGTGGCAAAACTAGTTAACAGTGGAGTAGAAGGAGTAGAAGAAGTTCGGGCATTGCAATAGTGACTAGCTGAAGAGGCCTAAAAGGTTAAGAAAAAGATATCTGTAATGTTATGTTTTAATTAGATAACACAATGGCAGGAACATCTTTTTCAAATAAATCCTGAAGCCTATCACTGTCATTTTGAGCTTGTAGTTTTTTTCTGGTTCTGAGTTTTCCTACCACATCTGAAAGAACTGCAAGTTAGAATACTTACCAGCACTATATTGGCCATTGGGGATTCAGGTGTATTTCTGACCCCAATTACTTTGAACTGGATGAATTAGTTTTAGGAAATGGATAAATAAATGGATATATTCATACTTGGAACTGTATTCTAGGTTGAGTATCCAGATTCCAAAATGTTTGGGACCAGAAGTATTGAGGATTTCAGATATTTTTGGATTTTGGAATATTTCCATACCAGTATTGGCATACTACACGATAACGTGCAGTGAATACACTTGACTTGAGCATTCCTAGTTTTCCTACTCTTTCTCTGTACATTTAGCATTCGTTTGCTCAGAAGTTGATGCGCTTGCTGTTTCCTGAGCAGCTCTTCTTTTCTCCACCCTAGCGGCCCGCTTCTTCTCTTCTTTCGATTGATTGTCAGTTTGTGTTGCAATTACCTACTACATTTTCCTTAATTTTTCACTTTAGCTGGCACTTGTCTTTAATCTACCTCAAGAATGATTTAAGATATGAAGATTTAGGGGAAGTGACGGCGAATGTGGTAGGGAACGAGAACGGTGCCCGTATGCATGCACTGCACAGCCGCCCTGCTGGACGCTGCCAAGAGTTGCTTCTACAATAAAATAAAATAAAAATAAAAAGTTCAATAACCTTGGAGGTCAATCATCACCACGAAAGCGGATAGTAGACATCACGTAGTATACGTGTACCAAATTTCAGGTCAATAGTTCAAATGGTTTGTGAGCTACAGGTAATTTAAAATCCTGGACAGACAAACGGACAGCCACAGTAGTGTGTTATATAAGAAGATATATAATGAGATACCTTGCTGGCACCCTCAATTAAGTAGGGAAATGCAGCCAAACCAGGTTGTATGTATAACTAGCAAAATAACCGCGCTTCGCAGCGGCGAAGTACTGCATTAAAATTTTTATTAAGAAGAAAATTTTACCTTTTTAAACTGAGGGAAAATATGCCAATAATTATTTGTTAAGGATCTCTTTGTATACCATATTGTCAGTTCGGCCGTCCGGTTGTAACATGACCAAGCTGTGCGCTGAGCTTACTCTTGAGCATGCAACTTACAGTTGGCCATGTGAACAGTAATCTTGTCTCAAATCTCACAGCTTGGATTGCTGCTGTCATAATCAGTTTGAGGTTCATGGTTTGTTTCAATTATGACAGTATTTGCAGGACTTGTGTTGAAGTGACATTCGGCATCTGTCAAGCGTTGTAAGCTTACAACCGGTTTCATCGATAACTTCACATCCAGCTTTTGAGAGTTTAAACATTCATAAACATCAAAGTGTCCACTACTGAAATTGTCACCTATGAATGTAAGATGTTTAAGAGGCATTGGCGGTTGTCGAAAGGTGTAAAATATTTGGCCATTTCGGTACACTTGAAAGCACCAACCGAACAATTCAGCGGCAGCCATCAACTCACATGCAGAACCATAGGTGAAGGGCTTAAGCATTTCACTCTTCTAGAGCTCCTGTGTAGTATAATTATCTCCTGTACCGTCATCAGTCCACACCTTGAACCTGTCCCAGTCATTCAATACATAAGACACAATGTTCTTCCGGATATCAAGAGTGAGCCTGATATGGGCGTGCAATATGTAACACAGAGAATGGAAAAGGTTGGTGCCATCTCCGGGCATGAAAACCACTCGGTAAGTGACAGTTCTTTGATCGATGGTGATTACCTCGATAGACATGGTAATGGGGGTTGGAATGATGAAGGAAATGGGTACCTGAGTAATGTAAAGTAAGTGTAAAATACCTATACAATAACTATAATTGTAATAAACAAACAATAAAACAGCGGAGAAGCCGTGGATTAAACAAAAAGGCTGTAGTTATCAGCAGGGAGACGTGAATCCCGTGGCGAAGCAAGGAAGGGAATGTAGAGACTGGAGCGATGGACGGCCTTATATAGGCAGGCAGCCAACAACGTGGGAGGCGTTGGGATGGGGGACCCAACGCCGCCTCACATGGTGACCAAGCTGCAGGCTATGGACGTATATATGTACGTAAGTAGGATTCAGTTAGCGTTGGGAACCCGTGTACCAAATTTCTTGAAGATGGGCCCATAAGTAACAAAGACTGTTGAAAAGTTCAATATGGCGGTCGACAGTGGCATCATACCACCGAAATAAGTACGTACATTGGTTTCGGTTAGTGCAGGGAAGCCGCCTACCAAATTTCGAGAAGATGGGGCCATAAATAAGAAAGTTCAACATGGCGGACGTTGTTGACCGTTATGACCGTTACGCGTAGAATTTCGAAATGAAACCTGCTTAACTTTTGTAAGTAATCTGTAAGGAATGAGCCTGCCAAATTTCAGCCTTCTACCTATACAGGAAGTTGGAGAATTAGTGATGTTGGAAAGTTCAATATGGCAGCTGACAGTGGCGTCATACCACCGAAAAAAGTATGTACAATGGTTTCGGTTAGCGCAGGGAAGCTGCCTACCAAATTTCGTGAAGATGGGTCCATGAATAAGAAAGTTCAATATGGCGGACGTTGTTGATCGTTATGACCGTTATGCGTAGAATTTCGAAATGAAACCTGCTTAACTTTTGTAAGTAAGCTGTAAGGAATGGGCCTACCAAATTTCAGCCTTCTACCTACACGGGAAGTTGGAGAATTAGTGACGTTTGGAAAATTCAATCTGGAGGCCGACAGTGGTGTCATACCATCGAAATAAGTACATACATCGGTTTCGGTTAGCACAGGGAAGCCGCCTACCAAATTTCGTGAAGATGGGGCCATAAATAAGAAAGTTCAACATGGCGGACGTTGTCGACCGTTATCGACCGTTATGACCGTTACGTGTAGAATTTTGAAATGAAACCTGCTTAACTTTTGTAAGTAAGCTGTAAGGAATGAGCCTGCCAAATTTCAGCTTTCTACCTACATGGGAAGTTTGAGAATTAGTGATGAGTCAGTCAGTCAGTCAGTCAGTCAATCAGTCAGTCTGTCAGTCAGTCAGTCAGTGAGGGCTTTGCCTTTTATTATTATAGATAATTCTTATCACAGGGCTTTTATAATAATAAGCATTGGCAAGACAAACATTAAACCTCAGAAGTGATGAATGTAATGTAAAGACTGTATTTTAATTCATTTTTAAGAGAGCCAATGCTGCATATTTGCACTGAAGAACTTTTTTGTTTTTTTGTCAGCTTATATTAGCTACCTGTTGTCATTTGTCAGGGAAATTGACTTCCTGTTTCGCTGAGAGGTGCTGCAGGCAGCAATTGCCACACAGAATTACATTAACTTAATGATATTACAGCTCTTTGGGCATTTAGAATACTGTGATAAATACTTGATATCATTTTTATGATGAACTGCATTAAAGCACATATTAAACATGTGAGGGCACAGTGGCGTGACGGTAACGCTTGTGCTTCGCAGTTAAGAGATCACATCCTAGGTGTTCCCTGCTTAGAGCATGCATGTTTTCCTGGTGGGTTTACTTGGTGTGCTTCGGTTTCCTTCCAAAGGCATGCAGGTTGGGGGATTTGGTGATCCCTACAGTGAGCTGGCGCCCCATCCAGGGATTGTTCCTGACTCACGTACAATGATTGCTGGGACAGGTGCAACCCTGGATGGATGTATGGATGGATGTATGGATAATTAAATATGTATAATGAAGATTTTTCAGAGCTCTTTAAAAGTTTTGAAGAATCAGTGTTCTAAGCTTACAACTGGTTTTCCTTGTATTAAAGACACTTATTTTGTGGCAATTGGTTATGCAGGAAAGGAAATGGAAGGTTTGGAATGGGGGAGTGGTTCCTTTGATAGAGACAGTACAGCTGCAATAAGAAAAGCCCATCCAGGAGAACATCCATTAAATTCCCAGGACACTCTGCTACAATATCTCTAAAAAGTGATTACAAAACCAGCGGTGCTTTTAGTGCAGAAAACCTTTATAGCAGGTGTGACGATGCTTCAAGAGGCTGGATATATGAATGGGCATCCACTGGTTTAACAGAAATAACATGTAAATGTTGGGTTCAAGATCTGGTGGTTGGAGACACAAACATAGAATTCAGTGGATGTTCTGCTGAGTGGGCTTTCTTTATTGCAGCTGTACTGTCTCTGTCAAATATACCAAACTTTCAGTTCCTGTCATTCCTTTTTCTCTTTCCACATAACCAATCACCACACAATAAACGCCTGTGAAAGTAAAACTAGCTATAAACTTAGAATGCTGTATAATACTACAAAAATACAAAGTGTCCCATTTCTACTTTAGTGTAAATAAATGTAAATTATAAGATAATAAAGGTTGACTTCTGTCATGTTAAATATTGTAATTAAATTGCACATTAATTACTACAGTACTACAGTTATGTATGGTCTTTGGATTTTGTGAGACGGTTTCTCAGTGAAGCTTGCAGTACATGGGTGAAAAGATCAAAATCACGTGAATTAAACATAGTTAAAGTGAGAAGTACAGTGTCCTATCGATCAAAGTGGCTGTACAGCTACAAAGCTCCGCCCATTGACCCAGGCTATTTGCATATTGAGAACTTGAAAATGAAAATGCAATGTGGAAATGCTTTTTACTTTCATTTCTGCAGCTTCATTGCTTTTCAGGCTGAAAATGAAATTGCAAATTGGGGTTATTTCATTTTCATTTTTGCGTCCAGACTTTGAAAATGAAATGGCAAATGAGGTTATTTCATTTTCATTTTAATTTTTGCAGAATTTTTGTGTTCAGACTTTAAAAATGAAATTGCAAATGGAGTTATTTCATTCTCATTTTCATTTTTGCAGCATTTCTTGTGTATAGACTTTGAAAATGAAATTGCAAAAGAGAGATTGCATTTTCATTTTACAATTTTAATTTTAATTTTCATTTTTGCAGAAAATACCTCCCATATGCACAGTGCCTCTACTAGTTTTTTCCTAAATGCAAGATCTGCTTATTTAATATAGGAACAAAAAACATAAAATCTCATACAAAGCAAATGTACAAAAATTGAGAATCATAAGTAAGGGGATCCATTCACCAAGACGCCATATGCTAAACCAAACTCGTTGAACAAATAGAAAAGCGGAATAAGCTTTCCTTAAATCTCTAAGTTCACCCCTCAACCCCCTTCTCCACAATAGCAAAGCATTCTTCTTTCTCATTGATAATGTTATAAAATGCCATTCAAAGAAGACAAAAACACAAATCTCTACTTCAACACCATGCATAGTTTAGGAAAAGGACAGAAACTACTCATTTCGTAAAAACTCCTGATATTCTCCTCTACTAAGGAATTCTACATACAGTACTTTGAAATGTAGGAACTCCCCTAAAATGTATTTAAATAAGCAGTGACATAAAATGATTGGAAAGAATACAGATGTTCTAGCTGTGGTCAAATTAAGTCACTAATATATTTTCTAATTACTATAATAAAGAGAATTAAATGAATTGAACAATATAAAAAACACTCATGGACTTTTGGATGCTCACAGTCAGAAAAAGATAACCACAATGCTGCTCCAATAGGAACAAAGAGAGAAATATGCATTTACAGTACAGATGCATCAGATTTAGAATTTAGTGTCTTGTAAGTTTTATTTGCAAAAAATTAAACTACTAAAAACATACTTAAGTGTGAAGCACTAGTGTGCCTACACAGATAAAGCAGCTCACCTGTAAGCAACTCCATCATTGCTTATAATTGATAAAGGAGTAATTGATAAAGGAGAAAGTGATCATTTGTTATATATGATGATTAACACATGCTTATTGTGTCCTAAATCCAAGAAAGATTTGGTACTTTATCCCTTAGTGTGCCCATACTACATACTCCAGTATCTCAGTCTCACTAAAGTATGATTTCTCTCTACTTTTCTAACCTCTCTATTGCTTCCATGTCCATATAATAAATAATGGCAGTGTGGAAACACTTATTGTATTTATAAATTCTCATCTTGTGTGCCATTGGAGCATACAAAATCAGGAGGGTCTAAGGAGAAGGGTTCTGTGACTCATTTTACCTGGGCCTGTTAGAGGTCATGTTGTTAAAATACTCAAATTGATTCAGTTGTGCAAAGTGGATTTACAGGATTGACATACACTTTGACAAGGGAGCTACAGTATGTTGAAATCCTATTCTTTAAAGGCGGACTGGGATTGGAGGAATGCAATAATGATAGGAAGTGTTGGAGCCTTGGGCACAAGAGTTTTTCTTTTTCTCTAAATATTTTAAACTTGAAATTGGCTCAATGTTTAAGTGGGTTTATATTCACATTCCTAGAATGTACAGCATAAGCACTATAAACAGTGTGACAAGTGCAGCAAGGTAAGGAGAATGATGAAAATAACCACATATAGCACTATATATAGTGCTCCATCATTATTTGTTTAATATAACTTGTTTAGCATTGTCTGTGCTCTTGTGAACAAAGTAGGCACATCTCATTAAGTTCAGTTCTACTTTATACTTTAATTGTGGTTAATGTCAGAGTAAATTCTCTTAATTGAATTCTTCTTAGCTACATTATGTTGACATCCTTGTGGCCTTCTGCTGCAACATCAGACTGAGAGACAAAAGTCCTTTCTAATCTTCATCTGCAATTCATATTGTGGATCTGTTGTTTTCAGCCAGTTTTTAATATCCTTAGTGTCATTTTTTTGTTAATGATGCCATCTGCGTCATAACTGTCAGTGATCTATATTGATGACTTTGGACATGCACACAAGCTCCTGCCAAAGGTAATGTTGCATTTCTGCAAGCTCCAACTAACCAATCTTATAATAATAATAATAATAATAATAATAATAATAATAATAATAATAAATTTTATTTACATAGCTCCTTTCCCATGCTCAAGGAGCTTTTGCTATGAAACGTAATCATACATGTCTGAAGGGTGACTCTCAGCCAAACAATTTCCCATTTGATCTTTGTGAATTCACAAGTTCCATAAATATGGTTTCTTTTAGAGGAGTTTTTATCCTTAATACAAATCATTAATGGACAGTCCTAGCATTCTTATTGGGAGGCACAGACTGAGATCTTCCCACAAAGACTGGTCTTAATGGCCCTCTTCTAGATAACACAACTTGTTTACAGTCAAATTTTCACATACAGTATAACATTTAAGCATAAAAAATAAATAAGTTAACAATGGAGTGCCATTTAGATTTATTATGTTCCTATTTCCTAATGTTTATAATTTAATAAATTAATTACAGAATTATTAAGATTACATCAAGCAAAGGAGTGGGTCACACTATTTTTAATGTAATAAACATACAGGATTTCTATAAATGAAAGCTTTTTCAATACAGATACCTGTTCATTTAACACCATGTTTGAAATATGAAATGTTTTCTCTACTGGCTCACTAATCAGAGACCTTGATTGCACTGCCTTCCATTGTGTGCCAAGCACCTTATTACCAGCATTCACTACTGTCCCTTTATACAAATGCAAGCTCTTTCCTGCTTGAGTTCAAGCACCTTGAAATTACTTTCCATATGTGATATCTGACAGTCTCATTAAAAAGGGTTTTTGGATTGCTGCAGTGGTGAAAGATACAACAGTTAGAGCGATAATTTTACATTAGCACCACAGAGATGTTTCAAACTGATTGAAGCATGTACAATAGTACTGCATAAAAAAAAACTAGAACGTTGCAATCATAGAGGACTTGAGGGGTGCATTTATTCATTCGGGTATGTTAAAATGAATACAACAATTTTAATAGTAAAAGATACAATTCATTTTTATTATGTGGTTAATGCTGTATTACTTCAGTTTACATTCAGCAACTCAGTCATTCAATGAAGATATGCATTGCCCTAAAATATTAGTTAATATGTTAGAAAAAAGAAGCATTTTTCTTTTTTGCAATATTTCATTTAACACTGACAATATATTTGACCCAGTAACTCAGCTGTTATAAATGTGCTTTATAAATAAAGTTTGACTTGACTAATTCAGTAATAACTGCATCTGTCTCTGCATTGGATTCTAAAACTTTGCTTTACACTTGCGGATCAGATTTACAAAGCTGGTCTTAATTCCAGAAGAAACCCAAATAGGCAATTAGAGGGTCAAACAAGATACTGCATTTTGTAAAAGAGATCAAGGTAAAGTAAAAAAGGAAAAAGTAAGAGAGAACACATAAGTAACAACAACCTCCTGACCCTTCAGAACTGCACTAATGCTCCTTTCTTAAATCCAGTAATTAACCACCATTACTCTCAAACCCTCTTCACCCAATTCAAGGTCATGGAAGGTCAGAGTATATTCTAGCTGAATTATGAACCAAGCAGTAACCACAGTTGTGCAGGATGCTAGTGCATCACAGAACACACTAGTGCACTCACCCTCATTCACAGTCATGTTGAATTCTCATGTACTGCATTTCTGGTCAAAGTATTCTGAGAAAAGCAAGGTCACTGTTGGTTTGTTGCTTAGTCCACATAAATTAAAGAAAAGCTCTATTTTTTTTGCAAATCAAAGGAAAGCTTTACATTTTAAATGTTTATTGCATTTATCCAAATGCAGTCTGATGACAGAATTGCCATTTCTGGCCAACTTGGTTATTTTTTATTTTATACTGTAGAATGAAATAAAAGGTCAACAATATGTCACAACTAAGCTAATTTGGATGGCATTGTTAAGCACACTCTCTGAATTGCATCTTTGATGAGAAAGAAAGTCATATTTCTTGCTTGTCGGATACTGTATGAACATGGTATAACACTGAGATATCCATGTTATTTACACAGTCAGCAAGCATGTAACATTCAGTACTGGAAAAACATTACAAATATATAATTAAAATGAATATTAATGAACTAGCTGCTAGGTGCATGGCCATAATGTTTTTGGGTATCAAAATCATTCATGGTTTTTAAAGGCATGCTGTATATTCCATATTTTTTCACATAGTGAAATTAGAAAGAACTCACCAAAGAGGAGATAACCATCGTCCTGTTCTCACAATTACACTACAAATCTTCATTCCAAGGTGTATGCAATGGTATGACAAACCTAAATAGATTTGAAAATCATGTTAATTGCGCTGGAATAATGGCATAGGTAAAGGTGGTTTTGAAAATACCTCATAACTCTGATGTGTATATTTATATTTACATCAAATTAGATAACTATAGCACTCAGTCTGCAAATGCAAATTCAATGTCCAGAACAAGTAACATTGTTAGACCAACATTTGTTTAATAATTTCGACAGCTCACATGAGGCAAACATTTATGGTCAAGCTTGAAGGATGTACTCAAAGTTCCTTCTATCTGTATCAACAAGAAGAATTGTTGTCTCTTTCATGTGTTTTTTCATGTGTTCTACCAGATGCATTTTTGTGATAATAGTGGATGTTTCTAGACTTACACTTTTCAGAGGTTTAGATTTTATGTATTAATTCATATTTGCATGGTGGCTCAATACTTGACACATACATTAATTTGAAAATGATTTAATAAAAATATCATTTTAATTTTAACCATAAACCAGAAATCTAACAGTGGCTTAAATTAAATATTTAAGCATATGGGTTGCTCATACTTGAAACAGGAAGTTAACATATAAAAGACAAAATCATTGAGAAGAGAAACAATTTCATCAATTATTTACAAGAATGATAATGATGCTCTGATCCATTAGCTGCAAATTCAAACCAGCTGATGTTCTCTCCAGATGACTCAGCCAGTGATTGGTAAATTGATTTATGTCAAAAAACAATTTTCCAGTATCTATTTTTCTGAGTTTTATGATAATTTAAACATACATGATTTATAAACATACATGTAACTTTGCTGCAGGACCATCCTATAAACAGATAACAGCCAGGCAGACTTTAGAAGAGAGAAAGAAGACCAGAACATTGTCTTTCACATTAAAAAAGGTGGAGTAATTAAATGAGAAAACAAAATCTGAAGAGTCTTTTTCTGCTTGCGTAGGAACAGCTGACATACATGTTGTACAGCTGAACTTGAAGTAAAAGAAAAGAAATGTGGATCAAAAATGCAAAGAGAAGTTGCTTAGTAAGTTCAACAACGGTATTTATTTTTATTTTTTATAGCATATTCTCATAGAGAGAATGTAACTCAAAGTGCTTTACAAGATGTCAAAGAGATAGTTGCAAGAAAAGATAGTTAAAAGGGGAAAAAAACAAATTAATTTAGGTAAGAATAATAATGAATAAGTAACAAAAAGTAAATCCATACAAGCTTACATAACATAGATATATACAGGTGAAATTCCGTTACAACGAATATCATTACAACAAAATTTTCATTACAACAAAGTATTTTTATGGTCCCGACAGTTTCCCCATGTGACAGAGTTTAGAGAAATCTTGTTACTATGAAATACATTCAGCAGATACTTTCATTACAATGAAGTGCCCAAAAGACCTTAAAATGCCTGAATGAATCATCACAGAGCAGTTAGTTCTATGATCGAACACAAACATTGTACATTTTTCTCATTCTTCGAACATTCCTCAAACTGTTTTTTGCTGTTTGTTTTCTGTGGTTTTCAGTGATGCCTTTTGCTTATTGCTCATCAACATTTGAAAAACATCCATGGAATTTAACTCATTGTCACCCTCCTATAGAAACATTTCTATTAGTATGCCACTCATTCAAGAAAAAGCAAACTCACTGTTGTGAGGTTTCTAAACTCTTTTGGTACACGCCAAAGAGCGTCCCAAAGCACGATCACCGCGTCTGTGGAAGGTTGTTTATCCTTTGCCAAGGCAACAGCAGAGTCACAGCCCTGCAGCAGCTCGCCGCCAATGCAAGTCCGAAAAGATCTTGATGGGTGATGCAAGGAACATTACAAATGCAAGGAACAGTATTACTTGGCTGCTAACCTGGTCACAGCCCTGCCTGATTGCTGTGTTGGTGTATAGGAGAGTGGCAGATCCCACTACAATAAAAAACCGTGCTGTTCCTGTTTCAAGCTGAATACAGCTGGTTTTGCTAAAGTACTGAGACTCACCCTTGTGTTTTGGGGTGCAAGACTTTAGAAGAAGATTTTACTGTCAGCTGGGGTTGGCTAATTCGCTTTCGGGATCGTTTTGGAATTACAGTCAAAACAGTCTTTGGAGAATAATTTGCAGTTCCAATTGAAAAAGCAAATGAACGGTGTGTGGATGAAATCAGGAAAATAATTTCAGCTTATGAGCCTGAAGACATCTACAATGCTGATGAGACTGGAATCTTCTACCAGCTGCTACCGTGTCACACTTTAGCACTCACTCAAAGGTGATCCTTGCTGAGCAGGAAAAAAATCTAAACAAAGGTTGACAGCTCTACTTTTCTGCAATTCAGCTGGCAGCCACAAAGTTATTCCTCTCATCATTGGCAAGTCGATCAACCCTCAGTGTTTTATGCATATTACATTCCTTCCCGAGTATAAAGTGAACCAGTGAGCTTTTCGGATTTTCTTCCACTGCGCTATGCTGCAGCACTGTGAGACTGCGGTTGCCCTGTCCTGGCAACAGACAAACAATCTTCCACAGATGCAGCAATCGCTCTTCAGAAACCTCATAATATGAAAAAGAAGAAAAGGAAGATTCTGCTTCTGATTGATAACTGATTGACAGCTTGCTTCCACATTTAGATAACGTTCGAGTTAAATTTCTCCCACCCAATTGCATGGCAGTGCTTTAGCCATTGGATTTGGGCATCATTTGCACCCTAAAAGTGTATTATTGCAAGGAAATGCTGAGAAAAATTCTTATCAGCATAACTTATAGACAGGAGGAGTTGAAAACTAATGTGAAAGAAGCTATTGAAATGATTGCAAATGCCTGGACGCAAGTTAAATCAAGCACTGTAGTGACAAATATAGAATCTCATTACTACAAAATTTTTATTACAATAACATTTTTTTTTGGTCCCTGGCACTTTGTTGTAATTGAATTTGACATGTAATTAGCAGAAAAGTAGTGGTCTTATATACAATATCATATTGTAAGTTTATACAGATGAGTAGAATGATAAGGTCAGATGGCTAGGAGTACAGACAAAAACAAAAAAAAATCCAATTAAGCTGGAGAAAAAAAACAAAATCTGCTGGCGTTCCAAGGTTCTTAACATAAATGTGCTTAAGTCATTCCACATTGTTTACAGGTTTCTTCCCATAGAAATTGATGCAGTTGGGGAGTAGCAGCTAGTGCACTCATGTTCATTCAAGCATCACAGGTAACTGCATAGTGCTTTGATCAGATGGTGGTGGTGCCAAACACCACCACATAATAAACAGAACAGAAAGCAGAGAAAAGTAGAGATGAGTAATCTTTATATAGAATAAAGAATAGAATGTGATCATTCTATGCATATACCATACAGGTAGTCCCCAGGTTACGGACATCTGACCTATGACTTAAGAACGGGGCCGCAGCTGCGACGCATGCGCCTCAGTAACTGCCACTCCGTCATCTTCGGCCTGGGGACGTTGCCAGTGGTGGCTGGAGGGGAGCGATTTCGCTGCCTGCACAGTGTAGTGTCCCTTGAGCGGCAAGCGGTTTCACTGCCTGCCCACCACACACGGGTGCCCGGTTCGTTCTTCGTGGGCGGCTGGTAATGCTGCGAACGGTGGCTGGATGGAGGTTGGAGGGGGGCGATTACGCTGCTCACTGCCCGCCCACCACACGCTGCTGCCCCGTTTGTTCTCGGTGGGTTGCAGGTAATTCTGCAAGCGGTGACCTGGTTGTGCCTGAACAGAGGCCATTGAGGGTGAACGGGGTGGCGGGGGGTAGCATTGTACTGTGAATCAGATGGCTGCCTATTGAATGGGGGCGATTCAATACCCGCCTTTGGCTGGTGGGCGGATGTTGCAGGCAGCATACTGTAGTGGAAGTGACTGTGAGGTGCGCTGGTGATGAACCGCCCGTCGATGCCCCCATTCATTCCCAATAGCAAGCCTGCTTGTACTGTTACATACATAGCAGGAAGTTGTCTCATGTCAGTACATCAGATGTGTTGATGACCGGTGCCTTCCTGCTGTGATAGCGTGTACAGTGCTGTGCAGAAGAACTCATCTTAATCTTTTGTCTTCATCCTTCAACAATGTCTCTGTAACACAAATCTGATGCCAGTGCTGGTGATACAGTAAAGAAGAGAAAAACCATCACCATTGAAAATAAAGTAGAAACAATAAAAAGGTCAGAGAGAGGTGAAACTCCATCATTCATTGGCAGAGAACTTGGTTACAGTCGGTCAACAATAGCATTTATTAAATTTATGCACCTGTTCTGACTTACATACAAATTCAACTTAAGTACAAACCTACAGTCCCTATCTCGTACGTAACCCGGGGACTGCCTGTATATTCTTTTAAGTCTATTAAGAGAACAACTCTGCATATCTCTATTGGTAAAGTATTCCAGATTTTTGGTGTATAACAGCAAAACGCTACCTCACCACTTCTTTTATGCTTAGCTTTTGGAATAATAAGCATACCACTATCACAAGATCTGCAGTGTTCCAAGATATAGAAAGGAGCCAAATTAGTTAAAGCTATAGATAGATAGATAGATAGATAGATAGATAGATAGATAGATAGATAGATAGATAGATAGATAGATAGATACTTTATTAATCCCAAGGGGAAATTCACATAGTCCAGCAGCAGCATACTGATAAAGAACAATAATAAATTAAAGAGTGATAACAATGAAGGTATAACAGATAGACAATAATTTTGTATAATATTAACGTTTTATAATATTAACTGCCTAAAACTTGGGACTTTTTCTTTTTGTCCTTAATTAATTAAAGGACAATCTTTTCCTGAGAGTGGTCAGAGATTGAGCTTGGGTTTAGTACAGCACCTCATATTTTGAATTAGAAAAATAACAAGTAAAGAAGAATTTGACCATTTGACTTTGTTGCTTAGTAAACATTACGTTTGTTAGCATCAGTCTGTTTTACATGTAAAATTGTTAAGCATGTTTGCCTTATCTGTTTGATAAACATCTTATGAAACTTTTATTAGACTTGTGACAATGATTTTCTTTTATGTATTATGGATAAGCATTTCATGCACATATTTTTTAAACAAAACATATTCAGTTTAACTGAAATATAAATAACACTTTAATATAGAATATAAGGCCTTTACAGTACACATCTGATTAAGCGGGATCTTAGTGTAAAAAAAATTAAAGGGATAAAGGAAAAAAAAGAATCTGTATGAGAATTGATCAGTTCTAGTGACATGACATCAGTGATCAATACTGGCCCTATCAGAGCATCCCTACATAATGATACAAGTTGATATTCATTTAAATTATCCTTCTATATAAAAGCGGTCGGGATTGTCCTTCCGTCCCGTGAGTGCTACGCAGGCGCGGAGTTTCACACACGCCCCGTCCATTTTGCAATGCACGATGGGATTTGTAGTTTCGTTTTTCCAGGTAAAAGATGATTTTCTACTCCAGACTGTGCGAGTAGCACGGAGTTTCACAAACGCCCCGTCCATTTTGCAATGCACAATGGGATTTGTAGTTTCGTTTTTCCAGGTAAAAGATGATTTTCTACTCCAGACTGTGCGATATCTTCTTTTTCTTTCTTACTATATAAAAGCGGTCGGGATTGACCTTCCGTCCTGTGAGTGGAAAAGCATAGCGGTATTCCGCTTATCACAGACTTACTACTTTCAGCTTGCGGTACGAAGCGACATGATGTGAGCAGAATTCTGGTGCTCCTATCGTTCCCTTGCTTTGTGCGCGATGCGCTGGAAAAATAGACAAAATTATGTATCTGGAAATAATTAATGTTGATGGAGTACAAATGCCTCACGTAGTAAATATCAGGGGGGTTCAAAAGGGCGACCTCAATATAGAAAAAAAGTTTAAATTTCATCACAAAAATAACAGAAACTACGAATATTAAAGTAATACCGCTCAAATGCAATATAACCAAATTAATGAGTTTGTATAAAATATCAAATTGATCTACATACTGAATTGCCTTAAGAAGTGGTCAACTTAAAAGTCGGTCGCCTTAAAAGGCGGGTCAGCCTAGTAAATTCTAATTTCTAATGATTACTGGCCACGGTGAGACCCCAAACATCAATATATGCTTTCCATTTTTCTATTAAAGAACATTTTACAGAGATGATTATATTTACCTTGAATGAGTGTCTATCTTATACCCATATTTTTTTTCTGCCTCTTTTTGACCTTATGCCGATATATCTTTTGGGATAACCTTGCTAAATACAAATGAAGTGGCTCTTATAGCTCTGTTAGAGATGCCAACTACCTGAATGTTTTTAAATTCATGGGAATATACAAAATAATAGTATTTACACAGCACACTTGTCTTCAGTATCATCGGTGCTGTGCTGAAGTCACTTCTCTTGAGCTTTTATTGTTCCATCTAAAATAAGTTATGTAGCTTGCTCAAGGTCATTGTAAGAGGCAGGTGAGGAGCTGGAATGTGATTCATGAGGATTTCACCTGTTTTTATTTTAGTCTGGACCAAAGGTCACACTAAAGGATTTTGTAGTGTACCTGTATCACTTTAAAAAGTCTACCCCCACCACCCCCACGTCCAGAAGTCTTAAAAAGAACAAGAAGAAGGAGAGCTGGTAGTGTTAACCTTGTCTTTTTATTTATGAAGTTAGGGGATGAAATTAGGCAGGCTAGCTTCGATATAGCATCTACAAGTTGCAAGTAGGCCTTAATAGAATTTAGTTTTAGCAGACTGAGGGAAGGAAGTATAAAAGGATTTAATAAGGAAATTAGCGAGGAAGCATAAAAAAGAAAGTTAAAAACAAATCATGGTTAAAGGAGACATTAGTACAGGTGTGCACCTCTGATAAGTAAAACGGATCTCTTTAAAGCCAGTCTGCAGCAGGCCTTTCAGTATAAAATGATTTACTTTGTGCCTCAACTTTAAACTAAAAATGATAAATAATATTTTCATAACCTGTATGAACAGCACTGAATTTAACAATAGTTTTTATGTGTTATCACTCCCAGGCTTCACTTGAGCCTCTGCTGCTGCTGCTTTAAACAATGACTAGAAGTAGCTATGGAGTAACCTCTTCTATTGTTTTTAAAGTGTGCCCTTAGCAATAAAATGTTTAGACCAAGTATATAATTAAATATTAAAGTATATATGCTTTGGAAAGGAATATATATAACCTTTTGATTGGACTAGAACTTTTTATTAATATTATAGTAATATAAATATCAATATAACATTAATTTAAAACAATTAATATAAATTATTCATAATAATTAAAATGAATTATCTTTACAAAGAATAAGACATTACTTACAAAATAATGATGCAATTAGAATTAATTGCCCATTATATCTGAAACAATGTGACAAACAAAAGGAAATTTTTAACCAGGAACTTTTTGATATCGATGGATTCTAGTGACTCAGTACTAATAAAACAAATGACACTTTGTCCATTGGGCATACTGATGGTACACAGATGAATGCTAGCCATTGCTCTATGCAAACTTAAAACACACACAACCAGTCCTCCTCTTTAACACAAATCCAGTTCCCAGAAAATTTTGAAATACAGTATAGCATGTAATCTGGGCCTTATACATGCATCAGCGTCAAGACTGAGGTGTGGTGCCCAGGTTATAAATCCTTAAGTATGGGTCAGCTACCTATTCATGTCATAAATGGGTGCTGCAAAGGAGATGTCAGCTATGTTTATTTTATTGAATAAATTAGTATAGGCTGTTATGGCTAAACTGGACAGCTTTAAAATAAGTGACAATATTTCATTTGTGCCATACCATTTTCTCATTTGTAAAATACATATTATTTATTAAAGCTCATGGATTTTTTTTACAATTGTTTAATATACTTGTACGCCCCTTTGAATTATAAACTAGGTTGATTATTTTATGTTCTTCCATGTATGTTCATGTTTTCCCTGTCTTTACTATAACAAAAATATTCTGTTAGGTAGATTGTTACCTGTAAAATGTAAACTATTCTAATGTAAGTGAACATGTAAATGTGTTCTGCTGGGACTGGCTCCAGCTTCCAAATGGCCCCAAATTGAATAAAGGTATACCTCGTATTTAGAAACTGGCTGTAATATAATTGATTGTCCTTACTGTACACACTAGAAAAAAAGAGGCATGAATCTATTTCTCATACTTGAGTTTTATCGTTAGCTACTGTAATTGTTCAGAAACCTTTTATCTTTATACATTTTGTCACAATGTGATGTAGAACAGATGTCATTCTCCAACATAGTGTTAGAACAGCACATCACTGGGAAACTGTTCTTTTCCATTATTATCATCACATATGTAACTGGATATATTCATCATATATATATATATATATATATATATATTTTTTTTTTTTTTTCATTACAAAATTTTTCATTTTAAGGGGTAGACACTGTCCTTTTCAAATGAGCTTTTTCTGTCTATGCCTGACTATTACTCCTTAGTAAACTAGATAGAAGGTGTACTAACACACAGCTCTGACAAAATGAGCAAGCACCATAGTTTACTTAAAAAAATATAT
Organism: Polypterus bichir lapradei; assembly: GCA_026402145.1. Taxonomy (NCBI): domain Eukaryota; kingdom Metazoa; phylum Chordata; class Cladistia; order Polypteriformes; family Polypteridae; genus Polypterus; species Polypterus bichir. The sequence goes on along the minus strand of JANRMT010062808.1, from coordinate 55,045,008 downwards.
CTTAATTTGATTGTGCCTGAATGGGCAATGCCTTTTGTCATTGTATTGCCTATGCACAGTATGATATCGATATTGTTTATTTGCAGTATTAGAAGTCATCATAATTACCCAGCATAACTTTGTCCACTTTGTAGAGGAAAAGTTGCTTTCCAGTGTAGTTATTTATCTGTAACTCTTGCAGCTTGGTCCTATAAGACAAAGACATGCTTGTCAGGGGACTACTGCAAGAGTGTCAGCTGTTTTAAGCTGTAATTGGAAACAATGAGCATTCTCTCACAGTATGCTTACAGTGTGTGTGAAGGAATAGCAGAAATCAAAATTGCTCAGCAGTATAATATAATTGTAGCCATAAAGCTAGCTATTTTCATCCTAGCTTTTTTCAGAGTTTTTGTTTTAGAAGAAACGGCTGTTATAATAAAGATGGAAAATATTGATAAGAATAACACTTTATATATAATGCAGGAATGCAACAGCAAGTTCATAGTTATTCTTTTCTATGAAAACAGTTTTGTATGTAAGAATATATTTAGACAGTTTAGACAGTGATAGAGTGTAGCAGCATTTATGGCTTTCACAATATAGCCTAGTGACTATAGTGTTAGTCTGAAATTGCTGATATGCAGATTAATAATGAACAAATCATTTAATCTGTTTTAACTCCAGTTGTACAACAAAATTATATAAACAGCTGTATAGCATATAGCTTGTTCTTAATATAGTACTTCAGGTTAGTTTTTACAGTATAAAAGAACTAGCTTTTACCCACGACTTCGTCCGCACGGGACTCTGTTTTAATATACTTTTTTTTTTCGGAAATATATATATGAAGTTATAGTTATTGCCCGTAACTTTCTTCGCATGGATCTTCTGACGCTGTGGGAGTGTAAATATTTAGTTGCTTTTTAGAGGAGTTCCTTATACACAATATTTTTTGTTTCTTTATTGGGCGGCACTAATATTACCAGGCTCGTGGGCGAACTTACACGTGAGCAAGCTACGTAAAACTGACCGTGGGAGAAACAATCTTCCCTTAAATCTACGCCAGCATATTTCAAAAGTTTGGCCCTGAAACTTATTTATTGTCATGGCGAAGCATACTTTGAGGGGAAATTGCAGTCTCTTAAAGTCAAAGGGGAGGTCATTGGATATTAGACGAATGCGTGGCACGAACACTTTCTCTCCTTGAGCACACCCAGTCAAAATAATGGCTTCGATTAAATTTTTATGCAGGGCTTTGACTTGCAGTCTAGTGCCATTACAGAGTTTCGATGGTTTTAAATTCCGAAGGAGCATTACGGGTGTGCCCTTCCGCAGAGTAAGCCTATGGTATGGAATACCCGGTGGTTTAAGAAAATTTAAAAACTCTACCGGATAGTTAACGGCTTCATCTGCATTACAGACAGTGTCTATCGACTTGTAGACAATTTCTTCTCCGACAAAGGACTTCAGCAACATGTCATTAATGAACGCAGCTTGATTGTTTTTTGGAGTCAAAATGGCCCATTCACAAAACCATTCTGTAGGCTTATTCTGTATTTGAGCATCCCCTTCCTCATTCCACGCATGTGCACCGTGTCGTTCGCTTCTCTTCTCAGTGGCAAGAAACGTATTGGAGTGTCCCAATTCACCCCCTTAGGGATGGAATTTCAAAAAATCCCTTCTTAGCGGTTATCCATGTCATTATAGGAATGCACTGTCAAAATTTCAGCCCTTTAGGTCCAGCGGTTTGGTCTGTGCATTGTCTGTCAGTCAGTCATGGAACTGTTTTATATATAGACTGATTTATATATAGACTAGCAAAATACCCACACTTCGCAGCGGAGAAGTAGTGTGTTAAATAAGTTATGAAAAAGAAAAGGAAACATTTTAAAAATAACGTAACATTATTGTCAATGTAATTGTTTTGTCACTGTTATGAGTGTTGCTGTCATCAAGGATTTGATTATCATTATTTCTTTCAATTAGGTTCGTATTTGGAGGACATGTTGTGTTCAAGTTACATTCCATGTTTGTCAACCGTTGTAAAGATAACAGGTTTCATTCATCGAAGTGTTCACTACCCAAATCACTACTCGTGAATCAAAGATGTTTAACACGCATTCCCGGTATTAAGTTGTGGAATTGCCTGCTAGTATTTAGAGACAGCGTCTCTATGAACTTGTGGATTTGCCTGCGAGTATTTAGTGGCAGCGTCTCTATTAAGTTGTGGATTTGCCTGTGAGTATTTAGCGACAGCATGTCTATTAACTTGTGTATTTTTCTGCAAGTATTTCGCTACAGTGTATCTATGAACTTGTGGATTTGCCTGCGAGTATTTAGCGACAGCGTGTCTATTAACTTGTGAATTTTTCTGTGAGTTTTTGGCGGCAGCATCACAAAGTTGTTTTTGTCTAGCTGCATCAGAAAATGTACCACAATGTCTGACACTCCTCATTTTTACTGTTTTCTCACAACTTGGATTGCTGTGGTCATAATCGGTTTGAGTTTCATGGTTTGTTTCAATTACGTTAGTATTTGCAGGACTTGCGTTGAAGTGACATTTGGCATCTGTCAAGCTTTGTAAGCATACAACCAGCTTCATCAATAACTTCACATCCAGTTTTTGAGAGTTGAAACATTCATAAACATCAAAGTGTCACTGTTAATCTAAGATGTTTAAGAGGCATTGGCGGTTCTCCAAAGGTTTAAAATATTTGGCCATTTCGGTAGACTTGAAAGCGACAAACGAACAATTCAGCGGCAGCCATCAACTCACATGCAGAAACATAGGTGAAGGGCTTAAGCATTTCACTCTTATAGTGCCCTTGGGGAGTATAATTATCTCCTGTACCGTCATCAGTCCACACCTTGAACCTGTCCCAGTCATTCAATACATAAGACAATGTTCCTCCGGATATCAAGATTGAGCCTGATATGGCCGTTTAATATGTAACATAGAGAATGTAAAAGGCAGTCTGCATCTCCGGGCATGGAAACCACTCGGTAAGTAACAGTTCTTTGATCGATGGTGATCACCTCGATAGACATCTCACTACCCAAATCGCTACTTGTGAATCTAAGATGTTTAACAGGCATTCCCGGTATTAACTTGTGGATTTGCCTGCGAATATTTAGCGGCAGCATATCTATGAACTTGTGGAATTGTCTGCTAGTATTTAGCGACAGCGTCACTATGAACTTGTGGATTTGCCTGCGAGTATTTAGCGACAGCGTCTCTATTAAATTGTGGATTTGCCTGCGAGTATTTAGCGACAGCATGTTGTGAACTTGGCCCCGGACACAGGCAGACGGACATCGTTGGCTCCACCACACACTATTTATTTACAGACTAATATTTACAATAATTACGTGCTCACACAACCCCAGTGCCTCTTGCACCGATTCTCCCACTGTCCAGGCCACACAGTCCTGTGCCTCTTTTCCTCCTGGCCGCCTCCAGTCCTCACTCCAGCTCCGTCCACTTCCATCCGACTTCCACTGATGACTGGAGAGAGGCGGCCCCTCTTATAGGAACCCGGATGGGCTCCAGCTGCTTCCCGGCAATTAGTCTTGGCCACACCCCTGTGTGGCAGAAGTGCCGGCTGCGCACCCGGAAGCCGTCCGGGTGTCCCTTGTCGTCTTCCCCCCGGCACTTCCTGGTGTGGCGGAAGTGCCGGGCTCCCGGGATGATAAGGCACTGGGGCACCGCCTGGCGGTGGCCACGGGCCCCTACAGGGCTGGGCTTCCAAGCCCCCTACCCGAGGCCTCCTGCATAACCAGGACGGACGCCCCCTCTCGGTCTGGAGGAGGCACACGCCCTCCTCTGGTCCTTCATGGCGTCCCGGCCGGGCTCCAGCCCCGGCCGGGGACCACACGGGATAAACCGGCATCGGGGCGCCGCCTGGCGGTGGCCACGGGTCCCTACAGGGCTGGGCTTCCAAGCCCTCTACCCGAGGCCCCCAACATAACCAGGACGGACGCCCCCTCACGGTCTGGAGGAGGCACAAGCCCTCCTCTCGTCCTCCTGAGCCCGGCCGGGGACCACAATGTCTATTAACTTGTGGATTTTTCTGCGAGTATTTAGCGACCGCGTGTACGGACGGCCTTATATGGGCTGGCCGTCAATTACGTGGGAGGCGTGGGGATGGGGGACGCAATATAGGCAGGCAGCCAACTACGTGGGAGGCGTGGGGATGGGGAACGCAATATAGGCAGGCAGCAAACTACGTGGGAGGCGTGGTGATGGGGGACGCAACGTCGCCTCACACGGCGACCGAGCTGCAGGCTATGGATGTATATATATACGTAAGTAGGATTCAATTATGACCGTTACACGTAGAATTTCGAAATGAAACCTGCTTAACTTTTGTAAGTAACCTGTAAGGAATGAGCCTGCCAAATTTCAGCCTTCTACCTACACGGGAAGTTGGAGAATTAGTGATGAGTGAGTGAGTCAGTCAGTCAGTCAGTAAGGGCTTTGCCTTTTATTAGTATAGATTACTGCCTGCCAGGTCAGGTTCTAAATTCTCAGCCCCTAATAGTATACAGCATTTACTTAAAATTAAAGAGTTAACAAAAAAAACTTATGAATCCTGGTAACACAATTGTGCTGCTAGGCCACAGTACCAAAATAACAAACTTCAAATTTTACTGTGGTCCCTCCTCAGTATGTTGACTCGATTCTACTAATAGAGCCTCATGGGTATCTTCAAAATATTTTCCTCCAGTTGTTCAAAGCTATGCCATCAGTTTAAAAGCCCCTCAGAACATAACATGGCCAGGGAGCAGGTATCAGCATTAACCACTGTCCCACATTTCTGCCTATATTGTCATAATCAGACTTGATTTGTTGTCAAAGAGTGTAAATATTGGTACATTATATGTGGTTAATTGAAACACTCTAATGCCTTTGTGAGTTTATATCTTTCAAAGTGCATTTTTCCTGACCTGTATGAGTGAAAAGTTTGTTCAGAATTCCCCAATGGGTGAAAGAACTATAAAAGGAAAAACTAATAAAAATGAATAAGCCTTGGAGACTTTAACCAGCTATAATTTAAAAATTCTTTTTTTAATGAAGGCAGTAATATACAAAACATATTGCTCCTTTGTGGAGTTCTCATGTTCTTCTTTGGGTTTGTGTAAGATTTATTCATTTGCTCTACTTTCCTCTCACACTTCAAAGGCAATCTGTTACATTCATTGGAAATGCTGTATGTGGGAGTGTGTATTTGTATATGTGCATCTCCTCAGGGACGGAGTTAAACTTGGTTCTTGTTGTCCTGGAGAGCAACTGTAGTGCCCTATGGCCTTCCTATGCATTGACCAGCTGTGACCAAGACAAATTCAGTGTCCCGGAGCATCTGGTCTTTTTAATCCAAAAAGAGAAAATGACATGTGAGATTGCTAGCAGACTACATAGTGGAGATGTGGAATGCCCACTGACCCCAGTGCCAATGATTGTCTATTGTCACTCCTTTGTGTTTGTGTGATTTGATGTAATTACTAATGTTTATTTCACTCTGCATGTGTTTACTTTATACTATAAATATTGTTGTGGTGTGACCTTTTGTATACAAGTTGATAAATATTTTGAATGTCTTTATTTTGTAACTTAGACAAAGCAATGTAATATCAGTGGTATATCATTGATAGGAACAGTGGAGGTTTGATATTTGGCTAATCAGCCCCCCGCTCTCCCACCCCAACCCGTCCTTTTAGAACTAAGTCTTTGTAATTTCATGATGGGGTCGGGGGAAGTGCCTAAAACCAGTTTGGCAAGTGATTCTCTGCAGGACTCCCTCAATCAACACCCATAGGAAAGCCAAATTAAATAGCTGGCAATTATCAGCTCAACAAATGGTTTTGGGGCAGGTGTGAAAGGTATTCTGTTCCCCCATTGGTCTGAAGTATGGCTGCTTGGGATTGGTTTGAATCAGAGGCCATTCTGTAGCACAATGCCCTATTGGTGTAAGGATTTGGACAAAGAATGCATAACTTCGGTTGCTTTACCCATCCCTATCTCTCTCTCACCATCATGATGAAGGAGCATCTCACACACCATGAACTGAAATGAAAACCACACTGCAAAGCACAACTCTGCAACCATATTGAGACAGGCATGCGGTGTGTCCTGAAGAAAGCCATAAAATGATGACTTAACCAGAGATATTTAAAGTAACTGCAAGTCTGTGTGCCGTATTCGAATGTACTTTGCTTATTGTTATTTTATGAATATTATCAATAATACATTATTTAAGTTGTAACTTAACTCCTGCTTGTCCTTTTACTGTAAGTAATTACCTGAGGTTATAGATGTAGAAGGGAAGTAGGGGAGAAGTTGTAAAGTATAATACCTTATAAACAGTGGAAAGTCTATGGGATTGGAGAAATTCTGACAAAGGCAACACATTAAAGAATACAAAAGAGCAAAGTAGAGTAATTGAGAGCTCTACCAAGACAAAACAAATATATACATACACCAGTCAGCCACAACACCTGCCTAATATTATGTAGGTCCCCCTTGAGCAAACAAAATGGTTCTGACCTGCTAAGGCATGGACTCCATAATACCTCTGAAGGTGTCCATTGTTATCTGGCACCATGACATTAGTAGCATATCCTTTTAGTCCTGCAAGTTGCATCATGTGGCCTCCATGGATTGGACTTGTTTTTCCAACACATCCCACAGATGGTTGATTAGATTGAGATCTGGGGAATTTAAAACACCTCAACTCCTTGTCATGTTCCTCAAACCATTCCTGAACAATTTTTCCAGTGTGGCAGGGTGCATTATCCTGCTGAAAGAGGCCAACTCTACCAATGAATACCATTGCCGTAAAGGGATGAATGTGGTCTTATATCTCTTCGATGGTTTGCAGATACCTGGGAATCCCCCAGGGAGAGTTGGAATTTGTATCAGGGGAAGTCTGGGATGACCTGTTGGCCTGCTATATATAATTCTGGACCTATAATAGTTCCCAGTGAATTTTGTCTATAGAATTGTTCTTATAGAATAATCAGAAAGGATGCCCCACACGTGCTATCACTGCTTCTGTGAGGACTGTCCATATAGCTTGTAAGTGGCTCAAACATCATTTTTACTGAGTTGCACAAAATTTGAAATCACAGGCATGTGATTGAGTACTGGATAAAATTCAAGGTACTACATAAACAAAACATAATTGTTATTTACTGTCATTCTGATGGTCAAAAAACCTTTAGTTCTGATGGATTATTGTCCTAATACGGTAAATACTCTCAACATATTGTTGAGCTGTGAACAATAATTACTTTACAAAACATTAAGGTAATAGCCATTTGACAAAAATGACATTGCCTTTACTTCTTTTGTATTTTCATGTGTTTTGTAGAAAAAGTCTTATCAGGTAATGGTTTAGGATTTATTTAATGCATCAAATGATCATCACGTGACAGCACTAATGTGCAGTCTGTTTACGAAGCAACATGCTGCAACACTCTCAGGGCAAATAACAAATCCATTTTTCTAGCTGGTGTGTTTACCTTTACTTTAGCACTTATGACATGAACAGTTCTTACAATCAAGGCAGTGGCAGAGGAACTGGGTAGTCTGTTTTCTGCATTGGCAATCCTGAGGGCATTCAGCCTTGCTTGATGATGATGGGCTAGATGAAATAAAAAAACAAAAAAAAAAAAAACAAAAGTAGAGCTGTTTCCAACAGTACTTACAAAGCAGCACCTAGAAGTAATAGAAGTAACCCCTACAATCAGAACTCCTGCAGGTCCACCTAAGTTAAAACTTTTATTTGATATCAGCTTTAGCTGTGGCGTTTCTTTTTTTCTTTCAGGACCAGGACAAAGGTGTTTATCTGTAACCTCTGCATATTCTCACTTTTTTCAAATGGGCTAGGTGATAATTCTATTTTTTTCAAGGTTATTTGATGCTGCATTAGTGAATAATGGTATTTATGTGAGTGCTGGGTTTGGGTAATGCTTTGCATCAAGTTTTATAGAGATAAATCTTTGATTAAAAGTGCATGTCCATACCCACACACTCACCGAAGCTGGGCCAATTTAGAGTAACAAGATAAAATAAAATGCTTAGCATATGGTAGGAAAGTACTAAGTGAAAACACCAATATGCACCGAGGTAAACTAGAAAGTGTGCAAATAGTAAATGGGTGGGAATCAAATCTGTTGTCAGAAATCCATAAGAGAACAACACTAACTACTGCGCTATCCTTGTAGGGCTTTTAACGTGGAAAAAAAGAGCGGTGGCCTTTCTCTTTCCACTGACAAAGAAAAGTTCAACTATCCTAATTCACAAATGTGTTCTTACAGAATACAGATTGCCTAAAAATAGTAAAGGATTTTAATTCTTATTGAGTTAGGAGACTCAGCGTGCAGTGACTTCATAGGATCATCAGAGGTTCCCAATGTGCATGAAATTTTTAAGGTTTTACCTGACCTTGGAAGTTAGCATTGATTGAGATATAAAGAATGGACCCAGTTAGTCCATAGTTGCGAAGTGAGTTGGACCAAATTAGCAACTAGATTTGATATGATATTTTATTATTTTAAGTATTAAGTTAGAGAGGGGGAGGGGATGAAGGCAAATGAGTTGAGTACCGGAATTACATTTAAAACATGAGTTAAGGGTGGGCCGCAAGTATAGTTATATAGGACTGGTTTGGACTACAGTAGGTCAGAATGAATGTATTTAAGCTTAAGAACACTATGTGTTACAAATGTTATTTTTATGTTCTTATAAATATCATTCTGTACATTTTATTGTTTATCTTTGTTTATCTGTGTAATAAAATCTACATTTCAATCCTCTTTGACTCATTTGTAACAGAGCAGAGGGTGTGCTCTTTTTATAGTATAATAGTATTTTTGAAGGCCTCACACTGCTGCATGAAAGCATTGTCCTGAACTATAATCCCTTACCCACTAATTGTGTGTGTGGAGTTTGCACAGATTCCCCACATACGTGTAGATCTTCCATCAGTTTTCCTCACATATCCCTAAACACATTCAGGTGAGATTAACTGCTGAGTGTGGGTGTTCCAGATTTGCATCATTTGCAGTACTGCCAGAATAGGTTCTTACTCTCTATGTCTATGAGTTGGATTAAATGAGTTTCTTTGTATGCATATGTGTATTTATATACCACTTGAATAAACTCCAGCACATTTTGTTTTGTTCTTTTAATAAATCCTTTCTAACATTTTTCTACTAAAAACATCAATTTCTGGTACATATTTATTTCAGGAAGAATGTTGCTTTGTGGATGGAGAAAACAAGTCTAATATAGGATTCATAGGGTAAATATTGTCACATGAACAGAAGAATACAGTGAAATTCTTACTTACGGATACTAATCATATAAAACCATAATTTAAAGTTTTACTTCAGTCATTGGTTCACAGCATAGCATTTCCTCATATTCCTTAACAGTGTTTTTTTTATAAAAGAATGAGAAACAACTTAGTGAAACTTAGCTAAATTCTTAGTTTATTGCAGGTGGTTTGCATTCTGTTGTCCTTGTGGAGATCGTAATTCTTCAGCAAATCTTTATGTGTATATCATCGCAAATAGTGACTATGCAGTTTTTAGTTTAACTTAATTCTTTAATATGAAACTAGATTGTTTAAAAATATGTATTGTTAAAATGTAATAATAATAATAATAATAATACATTTTATTTATATAGCGCCTTTCCCATGCTCAAGGCACTTACAGAAAATAAGAGAAAACAGCAGGGTATATAGCGTATAGCATTGTACAAACCAAATAAATAAATAAAGAATATTAAGACAGTAAATTCAGAGAAAGCCTAACAGACAACAGAATTGATGGTCTAGCACACACACATACAGGTTACATAAGCATTTTGACAGAGAGGTGAACTAAGAGAAGGGGAATGAAGTCAAGTAGAGCTAAAAGCCTTCCTGAACAGATGAGTTTTGAGTTGTTTTTTAAAAGAATTCATGGAGTCAGCTGACCTTATTAATTTCGGTAGGTCATTCCAGAGTCTGGGCGCTATACAGCTGAAGGCCCTGTCACCCATGGAGTGTAGATTAGTGAGGGGCACAACAAGATTGCCAGAATCAGATGATCTTAGTGGGCGGGCAGGCACATAGTGATGAAGAATGTCACTGATGTAGTTTGGTGCGAGGTTATTTAAGGCTTTGTAGGTTATTAGTAGGATTTTATATTCGATTCTGTAAGACACAGGGAGCCAGTGAAGACGGAGCAGGATGGGTGTGATGTGCTCGCTGCTGCTGGTTCGAGTAAGGACTCTTACAGATGAGTTTTGAATAAGCTGGAGCTGTGATATAAGATTAGAAGAGGCACCTGCCAGCAGCGAGTTACAATAATCGATGCGGGATGTGATAAAAGCATGGACAAGTTTCTCAGCATTAGAAAAGGAGAGGAAGGAGCGAACACGGGATATGTTACGGAGGTGAAAGTAAGAAAGTTTCTTAATGTGATTTATGTGGGCGGAGTAAGAAAGGGAGGAATCAAAAATGACACCGAGATTCTTTGCAGTGGAGGCAGGTTTGATGAGATCACCGCCAAGATGGACTGGGAAGGAGCTCATTTTATTAAGTTGCATTTTAGTCCCAATTTGCAGGAGTTCAGTTTTGTTGCAGTTTAATTTTAAAGAGTTCTGCTCCATCCAGGTTTTAATTTCACTAAGGCAGGTTGTGAGTTGAGAAAGCTCTGATGAAGTTCCACTTTTAACATTGAAGTAGAGTTGAGTATCATCTGCATAAAAATGATAGCCCAGTCCATAGCTACGAATAATATGGCCAAGGGGAAGCATATAAATACAGAAGAGAAGAGGGCCGAGGACAGAGCCCTGAGGAACTCCTTGTATGACTGGCGCCAAGCTGGATCTGCTGTTGCCAAGACTAACAAACTCTTGCCTATCAGTCAGATAGGACTTGAACCACTGGAGGGCAGTGCCAGAGATACCCAGCATGTTCTCCATTCTGGACAGTAGAATGTCATGTCTGACAGTGTCAAATGCTGCACTGAGGTCTAACAGAATTAATATGCTGGTTTGTCCAGAGTCTGCTGCCATAAGCAAATCATTGGTTACCCGTAGCAGAGCAGTTTCACAGTTGTGCTGCACCCTGAAACCAGACTGAAAGGGTTCCATCAAGTTATTAGAGGTTAAGTAATTGGTGAGCTGGGAGGCTACAACACGCTCAAGAGCTTTAGACAGGAAAGGTAAGTGGGAAATAGGCCGGAAATTGTTAAGATTGTCAGCATCAAGACCAGGCTTTTTTAACAATGTACAATGAGAAACAGCATTTACAGAATCGGGTTGCAGTCTGAATTTCTAACAAACCAGTCACAGAGAACTATTAGTTAACTATGAAAACTGCTGAAAAAAACATGCAGCGTTCAGAACATAGTCCCAATGGCTACTCATAAATGTGTATTCAATGGTCTTCAGTGAAATGCTCTTTCAGTAGGTCTACCACTAACCACTTTATATTTAAGCATCCTTATTATTAAAGCAACCCGTGGCAGTATGTTTAGTTGAAATGTTATCTTTGAAGCCCCCAGCTTGTTTTGTCATTGTGTCAAATAGGGGCACAGCAATAAGGAGAAGAGACGACCGCAGGCGTGATGCTTTGCTTTGACACAGTCTTGTTTGAATCCCATTTTGTCCTTAGCAGGGAATAGACAATGCACGGGACATTGCTGTTGGTTATTTCACTTGTTGTTTTCTGTTTTATGACATGTTTTTTGTAAAAATGTTTTGCTCCATTAGTGACTCTTAATTTCAGCAGCAAATCATCTTGGCATAGTTAACGTTTGACATTTGGAATTTCCTCATATAACATTTACATCCAGTTATTTTGCTGGAGGTTCTGTGAATGTTGATACTATTCAATTAAGTTTATGTGACTTTGTTTCTAATTTCATTTTCAAGGTCATTTTCTTTTTAGATAATGTGCTGTTTTGGTGTCATACCCTTTTTGTGTCTGACAAAATATAAAAACAGCTGTAGTTCTATATACAGTATGGTAACTTAAGCACCTCTCCTAGAGCCCTTAACTAAGATTTATTAAGATCATTGTTTTCTGAGTAATAATACAGAATACACTAGAAGCATAAAGACAAGGAACACAAAAATCAGAATTTGTTATACTAACAACAAATGCAAAATATTGGAGATTCTAGAACTTAGTCTTCTGGTGTTGCTGAGTTTACATGTTTGTCTAGATTAATTAAGTAACCACTCTAGATTAAATTTTACAAAACAATTACAGCATATTTGTGTGCTTTATTTGTAGGAATGAATGAATTTGTGTGCAGGTATCTGTTTATTGTATGCAGATGTCTATTTTAGTCAAAAGACTAGAACAACAGCAATTACTATTGTAATTTTTGTTATCTTATTCTGTGGGGTGAGAAAAGAAACACAGTAACTAATTAAATCTTATTTGAATCAAAAGTCAGACTAAACCCTGGATTAACTAATTGGTTCCTTTCAAAAAACTTGACTTCATTACATATATAGTATATGATTGTAGACTTTCTGAGAGAGAACAGCATTGTCAGATAATGTATAAGCTGGATGACCAAGTGGTCCTCAAGAATTGCTCTGGCAGTCAAAGCAACTCAACTCAACTTGTTTGAATCACAAGAAAGACTCTGATTCAGAATATCAGAATATAAAAAGAAAATACCTACTCAGATGCAGGATAGGTAAGCTTACCCTAGGATGTTTAGTAACACATCTTTAATTTTTTTCATGACTAGAAATGCATGGGTTTTGGTCTGGTTTCTGGGTTTATCATGGTGTACCTTCTGCAATACCAAGTTTTACCAACTCTTAAATAATAAATAAACATAAGCACTTCCCTTTGGCTTTCTAATTATATGCAGAAAAGTACAGAGCTAAGCTGCAACTTTTCTTTCATCATTACGTTAAAATCCTTCTTGTAGATTATCGCTGAGGACTCCTGGGGTGGCTCAGATCTGCATAAACACTTACTGACAGAGTGAGCTGTCTAGAAAAAGTCAAATCCAACTGAATGTACTAACCATGCAGAATGACTCCTGTGGCTACCAAAGTAAAAATAACAAAAATTAATGGCATGGAATAAAAGAGCTGGCTAACTGTGATAATGAAGATCACTGCAATTATTTCTGCATCCACAACTGATAAATGATGATCTCAAAAAGAAAGAGAATACATGTTAGAATATAATATAATTTTTCAAAGAACAGAATTAATTTCCACCTATGAAAAAAGCAACACACAGAACAGAGTGGTACTCAACTAGCACTCAGGGACCAATTATTTGGGCAATTATAGCTTACAGACTTTTTTACATAGAGATGTGCTGTTGTAGTTACCATTTTATCCAAAAACAATTTCAAGGATACCAAAAGATACAAAAGTAATTGATTTATTTAAATAATCATACAACAAGGAAGGATGAACAAAGGAAAAGTGCAGTGTACCAATAAAAACAGACAAGAGAGACAAGAAAAATAACACTTGCTACCTTCTGTTGGACTTGGTTTGCCAAGTGGTGTGTCCTTCCCACTTATAACCACAAAGTATTCCTAAACTCACTTCCTGTCTCTCTTTGTCTCGCTGTAATCTGGCTTTGCCTCCTTGTGATGGTCCGGGTTGCCTCCACTCTTCCTGGGTGCTTCCGAGAGCCCCTTCAACCTGTAATTGTCGATAGTCATGAATCAAGATGAGTTGGGCAAATGAGAACACACACATTCAGCAAGGGATTGATGCAATAGTGTCAAGTGCTTTTATGAAAATCCAGCTCAGATCAAAAGTGCAGGTATCACATAGCATAAAACCTTCCCTAATTAATAAATAATCCTATAAATTCAGTGATGTCCATGAGTTAAAAGCAAATAAACAATCCCAGCACAACTCCCTTTCTGTCTCCAAGGCTCACCTGTAGCTTGCTCAGCCAGTTGAGACTTTAGCAGCTGCAGTCCTCTACACTGACCCCTGACTTGGCTGCCTTCATCATCCAGACTACTTGGGGTAGGTTGTCCTCCTGTCTTCCTCCTCAGTCTCCTGGCGTACCTTGAATCCCTGAATAGGACCCCAGTCAACCCTGGAGTGGCACATGCTCACGCAAACCAACGCCCGTTCGGGACTTGATTATATATTTAAAATCGTGCTTCACCATGGACCACTTATCACACTCCCATCAGTTCAGCATTTGCCTCCATCCACTTCCTGACAGCAGACTTAATAAGCTTTTGGATACGCAGTGGACTTTAACACCTTTTCAAGGGTCATTCTTACTCAAGCTCGGACATTTCTTCTGAGGTCAGGGGCATATCGTCCTTTTCAACAAGGTCACTAGACTGGATCTTGCTATATCAACATTAGTCTCTTCACAGTTACATTTTGAGAGCAGTATCTGCAGAATCAGCCTCTAGGTTTTTTTAACCTTCTTCCTGTAGTCTCAGTTATTCACTCAATAAGGTCGGTAGACATTCTTAGCACTCTTTGGGATTCCTGCCATCTTATGCCATGTAGTTGTATTCCTGTTTCCTCCAAGGTTGTACTTCTCCCTTTAAATTATAAGTGCACCTTTCTCCAGCATTTGTAGGAATGTTCCGCTTCTTCCTTTTGCGCTTTAATGGTGACATGTATTGTACCTGCCAGTTCATGTTTTCTTCTCTTTTTAAAGGCTTTGTTGTACCCTGTCCTTGCACTGTCCCCCTTTCCTTCCTGCACTGCCCTGTTTCATGGATCCACTAATCACAATATGCAAAACAATGCATAATCTAATAGACAGTGAGTTAAAAGTGATATTCAGTCAGCTCACAATACACTCTGATCAAGAGGAGAGCAGAAGAGCAGAGTAGTCAATTCCCAAAAGAAACTATGGCAGATGAGTTGCAAAAGACAGATTACATAAAATATTTAGCCTTCATTTCAAAATTGGGAATTCTATAAGATTAAAATCTCAAACTATGATTCATTAAGAGGTGCCAGCCAGTCTAAATATGCTGTATGTTAGGGTAGAGGATTATTTGACAGAGTAATAGCTTTTTGGTTTTTATCAGGCAGACAGATGAATTTGATTTTGCCTTCATCATGCTACCAACACTGTTTCTGGTTTTGTGTAAATATTTTCAAGTGACATTCTTTACTCTTGTTTGTTTTTAAACATAAAATTACTTGCTTAATTTAAAGGTGTAGTAATAAATGATTAAGTATTGTACTAAAAATCTTTAGAAAATGAAAGATGTATTTGTTCTTCCAGATTATAAGCAATGGTGTAACACAGTGTCCCTACTTTCTATCTTATAGGTAGTGGACTTGTACTGGAGAGCAGAGCCAGAAGAATGGGATAGCCCTGAACTCCAGAGGATGAGAATGAAGCTGCTTGAAGAATGCCTGAAAACATCTGCAGGTCCATGTTTTGTTGTGGGTATATTAAAGAAAAAGCCTTTGTGCTGTTTTGTTTTATCATTTTTTATTTCAGCAGTGATTCTATGTGATAATGCCTCAAAAAAATTGTTTTGGAAGTACATCATTTCATCCATCCATCCATTATCGAAAAATCTTAACCTTAGATGTTGGCTCACAGGGAGCTAAAGCAATCAACCCTTTCATATTAATGGTAATAATTAGATGCACATATTTTATATAACAGCGAAGCATTATGTGAGCTAAAGTATTATAAATACATAACCTGTTTCGGAAATATTAAAGAAACATGTATGCCTCTTTTTAAGTACACTAGACTGACTATAATTCCTATTCATTCCTTAACTTTCATAATATTACATTTACAACTTCTGTCAGCCAGAAATCAAGTAAAGTTATTAAGTTCCACTGATAGTTTCGATTATATAAAAATGTAATTTTCCCACTGACGTATGTAGGGGGCATCAGGATTCTTCCATTTGAGCAGATTCAGTCAATACACTTATGTAGGAACTAGTGGTCACTTTACTATCAGATAGTTTAAGCCCATCTGAAGTAACTCCAAAAACACTGTTGTAAGAGAATTTGCAATAATTGTAAATCCAACACTATCTGATAGTCGATATCGAAAAATCTTTTCCCAGAAGGGCTTTAAATTTGGACAGTCCCAAAACATATGCTAGAGGAAGTTTGGAGCTACAGTACTGGCCATTGTTCACAATTATGGTCCAATTACTTATACGTTTTATCTAAAAATAAAAAAAGTATAAAATTATATAAAATTATCAAAAATATTGAAAATCTAAAATACATTTGAGAAGTTATATACTGAGATTGTTATTTAGTAAAAATCCATCCCCTAATCCATTATCCAACCCACTATATCCTAACTACAGGGTCACGGGGGTCTGCTGAAGCCAATCCCAGCCAACACAGGGTGCAAGGCAGGAAACAAACCCCTGGCAGGGCGCCAGCCCACCTTAGTATTTAGTAAAAATAATGAATAAAATTAAGATATGATATTAGGTAAAATATATCTTAAAATTACAGTGTTATGGTGGTACAGTAAATACCTTTGCCGCCACACTGAACTCCAACTTTGGATTTCAGTGTGATGTGCACTGTTCCCATTGGCGTCCTCAGGGGACAACTTTTTAATTTATAATCCAAAAACATGCTTCTGGGTTTTTTCTAACAATTCTTCCCTTCAGTTACAATCCTGTTTAATCCAAATAAAAAATCAACATTGTCACACTATCATTGATTATGTGACTTGTGTCGATTGTCAAACTGACATTGAGTATGTGTTCTTTGTGATCTCTGTAAATGACCTAGCATGTGGTCAAGGAAGAATTTTTCCCTTTTATCTGTTGCTGCATGCCATGATTCATAGATGAAATTTTCTCACCAAAGTAAAGTACAATAGATGAAACCTTATCATGCTCAAAAACAGTACTTTTCATTCATGTTTTTTTACCACAGGCTTTATGTAAAAATTACTTGGATATTAATTGTCATGGCAGCTACACTAGATTTAGTAAGCCCAGCTCACAATCACACATATGCTAACAACTAGACTAAAGAAGTGTCTTCTCTGCTACCAATTGATCTGAAAGATGAGACCTTCTATGTAGAAATCAAATAGTAAATGGAAGTTAGCTACAGGCATGATGCACAAAGCGTGGTGTAATTCACTTAAACATTGTTTATTGCACACACATCTCAACTATGGCTAACCAAAAGATAAACCTCATGTTTCCAAATGTGTCAATGGTATGTGGATCAGTGTCTCTAAATTGTGTATTTATTATGTGATAGATTGGTGCCCTGTCTAAGATGTTCCTTGTTGAGTGCTTGTTGCTGCCAAAAAATCAGAAGTCATAACCGACGGCAATAACCAGGAAGATAAAAAAGTTTCTGTCATCAAAACCAAAATGTGATCAAACATTCAAAGTTAGAAAGGCAATAACAAAGTTTCAATACTTGCCTGTACACCACAGACAAAACATGGCCTAATATGATCTAACAAGGTCAGGGTCACAACCTTTATGAATGTTCCCCTAGCAATCAGAAGATACATCATGGCAATGTGATCCATAAAATGGCATCACCAATAAGAAAAGGCAAAATGGCAATGGAAAGTAAATACATTTTAGACTTTGTTAAGGTGCAACAAACATAAAACCAAGCTCAGATTTGTAATGTTTGTGTTTTCAAACCCTATAATCAATATGTAATTAGCCAGGAACTCTGCTAGAATTTTCACAGTAACTTTTTGAAAATCAGAGATCATAACACTTGTGTGACTTGGCCTGGGTAAAAATATAACTTTCCGGATTAATCAATATTTTTCATTTAAACGATTCAATATTGATTCTTAGTCTCAAGATCAATCTCTTGAATCTCTATCCTGCTCAATTACTGTATGTAGATTTTTGCTTATCTTCATTATTGGCATCCGATCCAGTAGATGTCGCTAATGCACATAAAATGGTGTGTGCCTTTTAACTAAAATCAGTGTATTTGACACTTAAATCAGATGTGCGAACATCGAGGGCAGTAGGTTCTTGTGTGACAACGCACATGACTAGGCACCTGTGGTGGATGTGTTGCTGACAAGCTGGCTGCCAGCCAGTCACACGGTTAGCAACCTTGCTGCCTATATGTGGAGCTGTTGAGATAACTCAACAGCTGTTGTTCCAAAAACCTTTCTAGCATTTCCAATGCACTGTTCCATTGCGTGACCACATCAATCACAAGTTTGTGTGTTGGCAAGTCCAATAAACATTTCTTCTCTTTAAACAAATGCCTGCTACTATGGAAAAAGTTTGCAATGTGCCTCACCCAGCAAAACAAGCAGGAAGTTGTTGGAATTTTCAGAGCAGCATGCGATACAAAAGTGAGCTTGTGCACAAAGTAGCTGGCTTGAAGCAGCTCCATAATAGCGGCGTAATCATTCATGATGGCCGATTCTTTTTCTTTCTTGGTCCATTCATTTAGTGCTCCTGTCAACAAGCATCAGTTGTAGATGCTCATTTTAAAATGCTTGCTTTTTGTCTGAGGACTGTAAGGACACATTTACAAGACTAATTAATGTGACTACTACAAGTGAGCAACTGAAGAATTATAGAAAGACATGTCTTTACGTGTATCTTTAATGTCGACTGATTCAAGATTATATTAATTGTCCAATAGGGGAATAAATTTGGCTAGCAATTTAGTTAAAATTTGTCTACATGGAGATTCATAACACACGAATAGGTTATTGAATAACATTTATTATTTAAGAAGCAATATTTGATTATTTTATAATATTATTCGCAAGATGATATAAATGTTTTATAAACCACCCCTGCATAATAACTCTGATATGTGTGGTGACAGATATGTTAGTTAAATTATGGTGAATTTTGAATGAGTGCAGTGTTGTGAAACAGGTTTTAAGAGCAATGATATTTTGTTCCACGTCTTCTAAATACTATTTTTACTGTTCATTATCAATCAAGTATTTTCTTCTTAAGTGTCATTCCATGCTTATGCATATGTTGTGAAGTCACTATGTAGGCACCCTTCAAATAAAGTGTTACTGAAATTTGTCACATTATATTAATGTTCTCTGTGCATGATTAACTAATTTCTAAAAAGCCACCACTACAAATATATCATCCATCCATCCATTATCCAACCCGCTATATCCTAACTACAGGGTCACGGGGGTCTGCTGGAGCCAATCCCAGGCAACACAGGGCACAAGGCAGGAAACAAACCCCGGGCAGGGCGCCAGCCCACCTCAGGGCGCGCACACACACACACCCAAACACGAAGCACACACTAGGGACAATTTAGAATCACCAATGCACCTAACCTTCATGTCTTTGGACTGTGGGAGGAAACCCACACAGACACAGGGAGAACATGCAAACTCCACACAGGGAGGACCCGGGAAGCAAACCCGGGTCTCCTAACTGCGAGGCAGCAGTGCTACGCACTGCACCACCGTGCTGCCCACAAATATATCAGTACATGCTAATTCATTCAAGGTAAGATCAATATCAAGTCAAACTGGGGCATTGTGAATCAGAATCAAGTCAAATCAGGACATCAGTGCTGATACCCAGCCCTACATGTGACAGTGAATTGGATTTGAGAATGTATATACTGTATATGTATATAAGGGCCAGTAATCAATTAAAACAATTAATAATTAAACATATAAATATATGTGATTAATAGCAGTTAATCACATCTAACATTAAAACTTGTAATTGTAAGTTAATTAATACATAAATCATGAAATAAATAATGCAGAATTATCACAAAGGAATTAGAGAAATTAATGACAGTTTAAACTTAAACAATGACATTAACCCTGAACTTTTAACAAAATACTACTTGAGCAAGTACATCCTGAATTTCAAAGCCTTCCTAAAAGTCAAGTTGAAAAGAAGACAAAAAGCAAGCAAGGCCAATGTATTAATTCTCAAATTGGGATAGCATATGAGACACAAATGTGTCAAAGAAAAAAATGATTGAAATGACTATTGACTTTGAATGCACTACTGAAGACTGACTTAATTGAAAGAAAAAGCATTTATAAAATGGGCATACATTAAAACTCCATAAATACTATCCTCAATTGCTCATCACCATCAATGACTTGATGATTATACTTTACAGAAGTGTTTATCAACTGTCAAGACCTGTCTGAGGAGGACGAGACTACCTGATGAAGCTGAAATAAAAGCAGCTCTGTGATCACCACACAATTTAGCATGTGTACAGATTTAATGCTTTTGTGGTTGGTAGAATTGTGTCTTGAGACTTTTTGGGTTAAAAGGAAAACTGGTTATAAAATACTTCTCTACCTACACCTCTACTCCTGGCACACTTATAAAGGTCTCAGTAGCTACTATCTCCCTTAAAACACTGACACCGTGCATTAATTGGATGGTTGTGTTGCGTTCTTTGCATAAATTAGTGAAAATACTGCAAACTTCAACATTCTTAAGGATATTCATCACAATTGTATTTCTTAGAATTTTGTGATTATTTTAGGGCTATCAGCACTGTAAGCTGGCTGGCTGATTAAATACAGATGTACTAAAGACTTATTTTGGGTTTAGTGCCACTCAAAGATAACGTTTTAGCACTTTTGTAAAATGGTATTGATTGGATCTTCTTACAGAAACACAAAATGAAAAAAAGAGTGTAATTTTTACCTTCGCAAGTTTTCTCTAGTGTTGTACCAAGACTGACATAAAACCCCCTCCTAACCGCTTTCTACACACTCCCCTGCACCTATGTCAGTTTTATAAATCAAGAAAATGAACACCAGTGCTGCGTATTGACATTTTATTTCATAAAATTTTTAAAAATAGTATAAAATGGCACTGGATGTACATGTAATTCTTTAGGTACGTGCTTAACTAATTTGTATTATTGTTTTGTAATATTAAAAAAAAAAGAAAAATACATGAAAATGCTGCCCAAGTGTTTTTCTTGTTACCGGACCAGGATGAGACAAACAGGCCACGTTAATTGCAATAATTAATGCATTAATTTTCCCAGACCTTATATATATAATGGCAGAAACAATTTATTCACAAAACATACTTCATATATGCAGGATGATTTACAATTCTCAACCTGTTCGCCATCATGTTCAGCACATGTACCATATGTGGCACGTAAATTCTCCACTAAAATTGTATATAAGTATATACACAATAGTACCATTAGTGTTAACATAATTTTGACTTACCCTTTATATATATCTATTCTATATACAGTAGAACCTCGGTTCACGACAAAATTCGTTCCAAAACTCTGGTCGTAAACTGATTTGGTCATGAACCGAAGCAATTTCCCTCATAGGATTGTATGTAAATACAATTAATCCGTTCCAGACCATACGAACTGTATGTAAATATATATATTTTTTTAAGTTTTTAAGCACAAATATAGTTAATTAAACCATAGAATGCACAGTGTAATAGTAAACTAAATGTAAAAACATTAAATAACACTGAGAAAACCTTGAACAACAGAGAAAACTAACACTGCAATAGTTCGCGCTATAGCACTACCAACCGCTGGCTAAAGTACTTTTTTTAATGAGTTTTAAGTACAGGGAAAAAAAATGAACCTTTGAAAAAATCCGTAATTTAATAAACCACCAAGAAAAATAACATTGCAACAATGCACGCTATGAACCGATCGCTAGAAACGGAAGTGAAAACAAAATCAAGCCCAGTGCATTCTTTAACTGCCTTCCTACCTTAATGCGTCCAGCTCTCTCTCGCGCTGCCTCTGTGTGTGTGTGTGTCTGCATCTCGCGCTGCCTCTGTGTGTGTGTGTGTGTCTGCATCTTGTGCTGCCTTTGTGTGTGTGTGTGTGTGTGTGTGTCGTGCTCTCTCAAGCTGCCTGTGTGTCTGCATCTTGTGCTGCCCGTGTGTGTGCGCGTCTCTTTCGCGCTGCCTGTGTGTGTGTCGCGCTCTCTCTTGCGCTGCCTGTGTGTGTGCGTCTGTCTCTTTCGTGCTGCCTCTGTGTGTGTGTGTGTGTGTGTCGCGCTCTCTCGCTCTCTCTCTTGCTCGCTACACAGGAAATGCACAGGGAGAGACTGAACATGTACAAACCGAAAGGGAAACTGGCTTGTTCGTATATCGAGTGTGTGGTCGTGAACAGATGCAAAAGTTTGGTGAACTTTTTGGTCGTAAACTGATTTGTACGTGTTTCGAGACGTTCGTGAACCGAGGTTCCACTGTGTGTGTGTGTGTGTGTATATATATATATATATATAAACAGTACACAAACTCAAGTAATATATTATGCAATAATGAAACACTCAATTGAACACAATATAAACTTTTTCCTTCTTACAATAAGAAATTACTGACAAATGGATTCTTTTGCATTTGCACCAAATGAGTAATATTATGGTTGTTTTCTTTTATCCTCCTAACTTTTTGGCTACCATACAATATTATGCTATGCTTCCATACCTAGTTGAAAGTTTAGTAATGAGTACAAGTATCTATCATCTTATTAATTTTTATCAATGTTTTATTGTCAGGTGAATTAACTTGGTTAAAAATGTATGTAGGGAACTCTGACATTTGTTCAGGGTATTCTCTAATTATCTTATCAACTTTGATTAAATATAGAATAAACTACCTATCCATATGTCCTTTTTTATTTAACCTGATTTTTTCATAGCATGCTTGTGTGTGTCTTTTACTTAATTTTATTTTTAAAGACTTGTGATGGAAAGTGGAGGAAGATAATAAAAGAGAGAAACACAGAAGTCCATGATAACCCCATTTTTTTAAACTCTAGAATTAGTAACTGTTTGATTTAGGAAACTGTTCTTCATTCCCTATGTACACTTCAGGTTCTCCAGCAAATTGTCTCCTCCTTAATTTATTACATTATTGTGGATGTTCACCTATGCTACACAAAAAAGCTAGTTGTGTTTGTGTCTTTGTTTTTGTGTAAGTGCTAGACATATCTTAGTAATAGCACTCTGTGTGTATAGCGTTACCCACACATGGGCAACTGCCTAAAGAAAAATAAAATATCTACTGTATATAGCAGCTTTATTGGATCTCACATGTATGCCTTTATCTGTGCATTGATAGCTGCTTCAAGCAGAATTAATCTTCCATGTAGCTGCTTTATAGCACCCCATGAGGTTCCATGGTTCTGTTGCCTCAAGCAAAAGGATATACTAACTTGGAATGAGCAGAATAAATTAATGTCTAGAGACCTGTGAATTGTTTTTATTACTTTACTCTTATGAACTTTTCTTCCCATTAAAGAGCTCTCAAAAATGTCCCTGTAACATAAGATAAAATGACCTTGTAATGGACAGTAGTAAAAATACATGATATGTTTGTAATTATCCCAAAAAGCTGAAGTTTCATTTGAGCATTGGCCTTAATCTGTCATATTAGTTGTGACTTGTACATGTCAACTCTTACTACATACATTTCATCACCAACATCAATAATTACCATTTCCAAGTTGAAAATTCAATGTGACAGGTTTGGTCTAGTAATTTTTAAGTATTCCTTTTAGTTTGTATATAGACAATATTCTTACATCATAAAGAAAGTGAGACCTTCATCATTTTTTATATCAAAATAAAAGAAAGAGAAATGAGTTACATAAGACAATGGTCAACTGTGACACCTGTTCTGCATGAACATTTTACAGTGATTCAGACAGAAACTAAAAAGAGTAAATGTTAGAGAGTGACCACTTAGCTAAAGAAAGCACTTAAAGACCAATGACAAATAATTACAAATTACTCAACTTGCCTTCTTTTCTGCCAACTAATAAAAAAAACACACTTCTTACTACTTCTCCTTCACCTAACCCCTTTTTATTTGAAGTCTATTTTTTTATTATTATATTTTATTATTCAGACTAAGGATGTAAATAAAAAACTAAATATTTAGCCAATTTGAAGCTGAAAACCAGTTAGGTAAATAATAAAGTGATTTGTGCCTAAGCTCCACCTCCTCCAATCCTTACCCCCAATTACAATGCGCTTTACAGAGCAAACTAAATTTTAGCATAGCCTCCTAGTCAAATTGCAGGTCAATTCTATAAATATAACTATTCTATAATAACTATTCTATAAACATAGCAGCTATTTGCTCCTCCTGGAGCGACAGCACAGCCTTTTAATATTTTAGCTTTCTTTTACAATATATTCTATAGACTGCTGCTTTAAATGTGTCATAGTGGTACACAGGAGTGTAATATCCCTCAGTACAGGAATAATCAGTATTTGAAAGCATTGTCCAGTTACATGTTGCCGTTTGGATCTGAGAACTGGCATGCAAACTAAGAACTGTTGTTCTGCATGTTCTGTAAATGGGTCTTATCTAGCTGATTAAAGTTCACCCTGTTCATGTTCAAATTCCTATTTGCTCCATTCTTCTTTTCACTCATTAATTTGAAATGGCTAAAAGAAATGAAAGCAGGAAAAATCAAGTACAGTACATGTGACAAGCTCCTTTATAATCCACTTTATGAATTTTCCCTAGCAAGGAGTGAGCAAGAGGGAGACAGACAGCACACTGTGAGAGCACAAGAACAAGAAAAACAGAAAAAAAATCAAACAAGGAACATATTTTAGTGCCTTTGTGTTATGCTATTAGACATTCCAGAGGCACAATGCAATCCATATGACCTTCCAGTGCAGAATTCGACAAAAATAAGATGAACATTGAATCTGCCTATTTTGAGCTGCTTTAATTTGACATTAACGAGTTCAGCTTTTGGTGTAAACAATTATATGCTTCTCATTCTTTATATAAAACCAGTTTTATTGGATTTTACTTGCTCAGGCACTACAAATCAATGTGCAGTCCTCCAATCCCTGGTTATCTCTTTCAGGACTTAAAACTCTAAACCTACTGATTTATTAATAACAGCTAGTCATTTTAATATGTCCATAGACCTTTGTCATCACAGTTCATGGGGTACTATGATGATGGATCTTTTCAGGTTACCAGGGAAAGTCACTTCCTTCATATAAAACCAATTTCCAAGAAAGGTTAATTTAAAAAAATGTAAAAAAAATGAAACACAGTGTCCTTTGACTAACTTTATGTAAGAGTTAGCTTTCACTATGAAAGAATAGTAGTGGTTATCTGAATTTAAAACACTTTTTACCTGTCTGTAGTGCAGCTGAATTAAACCTTGTCTGCTGTGCTTGACCATTTTGCAATTCAAGGTTTGTTGATGAACAAACTGGGCAGAACTTTCAGTCTGAATTGAAGGCACAGATCTGTACTCAGTATTGAAGATTCTCCTTCGAAGATGCTTGGTATATTTTTGTAAAAAAATCTTTAAAATTAACACATAAAAAAATGTAAAGTGTGCTTGGTATTAAGTTGATTAATAAGGTTGCCATATGAGTGTTTGTGTGTATAGACTAGTGTTTGTGCAGCTTTACTGGTAGTCAAACCCTAATTGATCTGTTATAGGTTATACATGCTGCTACCTTAAATAGTTAAAAATGTTTAAAGTACACATATAATGGCTACATATACTATAGTCATAGGATAGAATATTCAGTGATTAAGAAAAATACTTTGCCCTCAGTCATTGAGAATTTTCTTCTTATTATCATATTATTTCATAAATTAATCCATTGATTTTCAATCACATCTGCCTGATCGGGGGTCACAAGTAGCTAGTGCCTAACCCGAAATCAATGGGTGCACAGCAGGAGCCAAACCTTGAAGGGATACTTGCCCTGTGTGCTCAGCACTGAGGACAATTTAGAGTGTTATATGAAAATATTTCAAATCATTATTCTGCATACATCTTTATAACCATCCCCTGGCAAATGTGTAATGTTTTGTTTATTTTTAATAAAATTCAAGTAGTACTAAGAATGAGAAAACAATCTTTTATTAAGATGATAAATGGTTCTTACTGTTTCATGAAAATTACTATTTTCAACACTCTTTTAGAATTTTTTTTTTTTTTTGCTTTTTGTCAAATAAAATTGCTGTATAAAGCAATTTGATAATCTTTCTCCTGCAGCAATCAAAGTGCTTTGACAACGTGTACCTCAGAAAAAGGAAAAAAATCCCCTTTTATGTCAGCGTGCCATGCTCAGCCTAAAATACAGTCATTACACTTTGGAAACCCTGCTGGAATAATTGCTTCGAAAGCATTTTGCCTTCCATCATTATATAAAGAAATAATAAATGAAAGGTCTCTGTAAAGTAGCTTTTGTTAATGGGATGTCATAGCACAGACATGACACTCCTTGTCATTTAATAGGCACACATTGTTAGATGTAAGTTGACTTTTATACACATAAAGTGGAATAAACAAAAGGGAGCCATGAAAGCACAGCACTGATGAAATAATAAACAACAATTTGCTTCCACCTACACTAACAGGTACTTTCTCGTTAAAAGTACCATTTTAAAGCTCCACTTCCATTTTTCCAAACTTTATACATCCATCCATTATCCAACCCGCTATATCCTAACTACAGGGTCATGGGGGTCTGCTGGAGCCAATCCCAGCCAACACAGGGCGCAAGGCAAGGAACAAACACCAAGCGGGGTGCCAGCCCACCGCAGATACATAATAATAATAAATATAAATCCTGCATTGGTCTACTTGGGTAAAATGGATGTATGGATAGATGTGTTGCTTTTTTTGTTGACAAAAGTGTAAGAAGATACTCGATTTTTCACTTTCATCCTTGCTTGCTTATTAGTAGCTAGGCACTGAAGGAATATTTCAGTGAATCAAAAAACTATATAGACAATAACTTGTTCTGGAATTATTCAGCCTTAAGACATGCTAAAATATCTGAAACGGTTTAACCAAGACCTACAATATATTACTAAAGTTCTAATATTGCTCACTTGAATTAAACTAAAGGTAATTAATGACTGATTTATTTACCCACTTATTTTTAAAACTTCAAATAGGCACCTAAAACATTTTCCACTGTTGACTGTAGAGTATCACCTGTCATAGTTAAACTTGTGAAAACTGTTGCATTTTATATCTCAATACAGAAGTTGCAAGCAAACATATGCGTTCATAAAGTATTTTCATCCATCCATTATCCAGCCTGCTATATCCTAACTACAGGGTCACGGGGGTTTGCTGGAGCCAATCCCAGCCAACACAGGGCGCAAGGCAAGGAACAAACCCCAGGCGGGGCGCCAGCCCACCGCAGGGTGCACACACACACACACACACGCACACACTAGGGACAATTTAGGATCGCCAGTGCACCTAACCTGCATGTCTTTGGACTGTGGGAGGAAACTGGAGTACCTAGAGGAAACCCACACAGACACGGGGAGAACATGCAAACTCCACGCAGGGTGGACCCGGGAAGTGAACCAAGTTTATACATTGAAAAAAATTTCCAATAAACGTTTGATAAAAATTAAATTTAAAATTGTCTGTTAAACATAACAATACATAATAATCCATCCATCCATCCATTATTCAACCCGCTATATCCTAAGTAGAAGGTCACGGGGGTCTGCTGGAGCCTAACCCAGCCAACACAGGGTGCAAGGCAAGAAACAAACCCCGGGCAGGGAAGCAGCCGACTGCAGATATATAATAGTAAAAAATATAAATACTGCATTGGTCTACTTGGGTAAAATGGATGTATGGATATATAGCTATAACACACATTAGTCACATTAAGTACTTTCGAGTTCTCAAAAATCATCAGGTTGTTTTTCATGTTTACCTTTTTACATTGTCTGGCACACAATGTCCAAGGTCACAGGTCTGTCTGTAATGAATGAGGCCGTACTAGTTCTTCTTGTTTTCACCAGCCATTTGGCTGTGACAGATTTACATATTTAAAAAACTAGGCACCCAGTAACCCCCCAAACCTTACTTAAGGATGGCATGGCATCGTGGCATATCCTTAGTGATTAGTAAACTAAATCCAGGATATTACAAATTAGATTTGCAAAAGCCAACTTCCCCACTGGTGCACAAAGCAACAATGGACAGCTGACACATGTGTATGTGGAGTTTTTTTTTTCTTTTTGTGATTCTTGTGGGAAAGTTTATTTACAGCTCTAAAGCTCTCCACATTCATTTAACACACTGAAAGAAGTTAGAAATGTAACATTATTGATGTAAATAACCTGTTGTAAATAATTTTGCTAGAATAAAAGTAAAAATTCAATGTAGCTGTATTAGAAGCTTTCTCACTTTATTAGAATTGTGGAACTCATTTTAAAAAATCTAATTTCTCCATTTGAGCCTTGGGTACTAACATGGGCATTTGGACTTAGCAATAGAAAGTGCTGAGTGGGAATGTTCTAATATGATTTTGGAATACAATATAGACAAAGGGAGCTAATTGTATCTTGCTTAAATACCAATTTTCATTTTTATGAATTGTGTGCATATCTTGTGAGCAGTTGAAGTGGAAGGTTATGCATGCAGAAAAGGGGCATGGCTTAGTAAAAACAAGCAGATGAAATGGGATGGAATGAAATGGCGCATGGGAAGTTGTGGAGTTCTTGCAGTTAAGCATATCTGACACAAACCGCCTTTTTTTCTTATTCAGTCCAGTTTGCTTCTATAATATGTCAGTGGGGAAAAAGTTATTTATTGCAAATATTTTTAAATTATAAAGGTATTGTACGTTATTTATATGCCCAAGTTTCCATGGCTTTATGTTACTAAATGACACACAGTAGTTTTAAAGGTGTTGCATGGACATTTTGACCTTCTGCATTCTTCCCTTTTGAAGAGTTCATTCCTTGCATAAAATATGTATGAATTTTCTATAAAATTTTAAAATTATTTAAAATATTTTAATCCATTTCCCACAGTCCTCCACGACAGCTCCCTTGGTCAGGAGGAGCTATAGTTGCCTTGTACCACTACCGGATAATCACCTTTTGCCAAAACGTTAGTCATCAGTCAGTCATTGTCAGGGGGTGCTGGAGTCTTTCCCAACTGGCATAAGGCACAAGGCAGGAATAAACCCAGGTCAGGGTGCCAGTCCATTGCAGGGTGAACACACACACACAACCGAACCACACACTGGGGCCAATTTAGCATCACCAGTTCACCTAACCGTGCATGTCTTTGGACAGTGGGAGAAAACTGAACTAATAAATATCATTTTAAAAGTGAAAAAGTGCACTTTCATATATTTAGGTGTGTTTGTACCTGTCTGTCTGTTCACATGAATCATCTTGGCTTCCAGAAAACCACTTTTGTTGAAATTTGACATACTTCAAAAAAGGATTGTCAGAACATTTTAATTTTCATTGACATATATCTAATAAAATGCTCTTTACACATGTTTAAAATGAAAAAAAAAAACTCATTTACAAGCATGAATGAATTCAAAATTACTATTATCTTTAAGTAAATAAATAGTAACTGTAGCTTCAGATTACTTAACTGTTTCATACTGAACTAAAGAGTTTATTTCAGCTTGCATATTTTGTACTTTTTCTGCTCTTACTCAACTGATACCTGCTCCTGTTTGCAAAACAAATTCCCCATAAAAGTGAATGAAATGCCAGCACAGTTGCAAACTCATTTATATCTGAGTTGTTTGCAGGAACCTCTTCCTTACCAACTTACTCCTGCTGCTTGTAGATGTCCCAAATACGTTTTATGACTGTAAAAGTAGGAAGTGCAAGCAAAAAAAGCAAAACATCACTAAACTTATTTAGGAAATTAATTGAAAAAGAAAGGAACTTTGTAATACATTGTGTGATAGATAGATAGATAGATAGATGATAGATAGATAGATAGATAGATAGATAGATAGATAGATAGATAGATAGGACAGTGACAACAGTCTGTTGCTGAAGCTGCTCCTCTGTCTGGAGATAATCCTGTTCAGTGGATGCAGTGGATTCTCCATTATTGACAGGAGCCTGCTCAGTGCCCGTCGCTCTGCCACAGATGTCAAACTGTCCAGTTCCATGTCTACAATAGAGCCTGCCTTCCTCACCAGTTTGTCCAGGCGTGAGGCATCCCTCTTCTTTATGCTGTCTTCCCAGCACACCACCGCATAGAAGAGGGCGCTCGCCAAAACTGTCTGAACATCTGCAACATGTTATTGCAGATATTGAAAGACGCCAGCTTTCTAAGGAATAAACGTGTACTTCAGTATTTATGTTAATCAAAAAAAACTCACAGCTGCATTTTCAGCAAAATATGATGATTTAATATTTCTCTAATACTATAAGTTATCGCCTATCCACTAAAATGACCTACTACCCAACATGGTTCATTGTAGCCAACCATTTCAGATTGCGTTGTCAGCAGACAATAATAAAATAATCAAACAAAATTGTTACACTTATTTACATTGTTTTCAAAATGCATGGTGAAGAAAGAAACTGATCTTAAAACTGTCGACACTCCAGTTATTTCAGTTAGGTAAAAAAACAACTATAAACTCATTTCGAAGAGCATTGCAGTGTTTTTCACACATCATTGAATACGTAGTACACGGCTTGAATTTGATGTGGGGAAAGGAGAACATGCAAAGTGACATACAGTGAATGCAGCGATCAAGCCACAAGTGAAAAGAGCTGCAGTAGACGATGGCACACTTGCAGAGATTTCAGACACTGTAGACCAGTAATGAATGTATATGCAAGAATAAATGGACTTCTTGTGAAAATGAAAGGACCAATGCAATGTGTTATTTTACTGTAAATGAGGCTCCTTTTAGGATTCTTTGAGTACAGCCATTATTGAAATTCTGGCTTATGTTTTAAACTACATACATATACAATCGCATGCATGAATTTGATGGCAGATGTGTACATACAGAAAGAAAATCTATAATTTATTCTTGCATTTGTATCATGAGGTCTGTCATTTCTGTTTTAACATTGCAAATGAGCTGCAATTACTCACAGATCGCTCTCTCAAAAAATATGTCATCTTGTGTGTTCTCTGTTTCACATGTAAAGCTGATATGAGCTGTGCACTTCGTTTACTGACAGCTCTCCTGCTATATTATACTCTTGCCACATTTAATTCAGAAATGCATTATTCAAAATAAGTATTCTTATTTATGAGCACTGAAAATGAAAATAACCCAACTAGTCTGGAGCTTTTGATGTAAGTAATAAAAATATAGACTAGAAGACACTATTTCCTATTTGGAGAAAGATCGCACTCGATTGCCAGGGAAACACAGTGTGATGGCTGATGTGAATGTGAGCCTTTCACAACCAATGTGAGAAAAGTAACTGCTGCCAATATTTTCTCATCACTTTCCACAGTGCTTGAAGTCAGCATTTCCCTTTTTGTGGTAAGTAGTACTGTTATTTAAAATGTATGTGTACTGGTGCTTACTGCTACTTTGATATACGGGATGTTTCACTTTTGACAAGCTTTCACACTTCCAAATGAGACCCCACTGCTATATGTATATTAGAGCGAGCTGAGATCTCCAACAGGGAACTGTGATTAGAAATAGTTTATTTAAATATCATTGCATGCTTAGACCCAACCCCGACGTTGCATATAAAGTATGATACTGAAGAAGCAAATACAACAGGGAATAATGACTTATTTTATCCAACTTGAAGCACTGACTTTGAATGACAAATAACCTGCTTGTCCAAAAAACAGCACCTGCTCCCTACCGAACTGTAAACAGACGGACGTCGCCAGCCTACTGTGAAAGGACAGAAAAGATGTCAACAATATATGCTGTGTGCCAAGAAATTATTTATTTTTATGTTCACTCAAGTTGTAATAGGCTACCTGTGGCTTTTAGGTGTAGGACAACAGGAAAATCAACAATAATAAAATAAAATAATAGCAATAAAATTTATTGCACTTGTCATTTCAACAGATAGCATATCATAAATATTTCTAGTAATGCATTTTTATGACAAATACAGTCCTTCGTATTACTGAATGCATTGCGTTATATTCCAATAGATGGTGCAATGCAAACGTTAATGCTAAAGTCTTTGTTGACTACTTAGATTTCAACCAGACGAAGAGCACATTTATATGTATATGTGTGTATACATCTATACATATAGATATATAAAATCCAACATCTATCTGCCTGTCTGTATGTCTGTCTGCTTTTCACAAGAGAACTACTTAACGGATTTAGATTGGGTTTCTTTCTATTATTTGCTTGAACATTCCAGTTGATTTTGCGACTTCTCTCATCGCGCTAAGTATCATAGTTTGCTTGCAGTACTGATTTATTTGTGCAAATCCGAGAGAGAGGTTGTGGGCAGAAGGGAGCGGGGCAGGGCCTTCCTGACTCACACATCATCCTCCGTTCGAGTCTACCTCTCACCATGTGTTGGAGCATACCTTGCCTCCACTTAGGTAGGGATACCTGTTTGTTCAACAGACGTTATCATCTACAGATTGTTAAGGAGTAACGTTTGATGTTTTTGAGAGAGAGATCAAAGCTACGTGTGTTTTAGAAGGTAGCTGCTGATTGCCAGAGATATCACGGCCATGTGCTTTTCTCTGCAGGTTGGGGACGCTCTCCCAACAGAGCTGAACATGATAAGATATAGTGCCAACATTTGACGTTGGAGTGTACCTACCTTCCACTTGGCCAGAATTACATTGTTTTTATATTTTTTAACTGAATTTTAAAGTTTGTCCTGTTTCACTATTACGTGGGTGGGGCAGCGGGGGACAGCTAGTACATATTTATATATATATATATATACACACACATATATATTATATATGTGTGTGTGTGTAATTTTAATATATACCTTTGTGCACTGCAGCCCTGCAAACATCGTTAAACAGGAAAGAAGCAACATAAGTAGCATAGTGAACAATGTTGTTTGTGAACTGGAGTTGGCTAAGGGAATACACTAGAAAGTCATGTGGGCCATTTTATATTAAAGTTTATCCCACATAAGGTTAATAGCAGACATTTTTGGTTGATTAAGTACTGGATTTGACAGGTTTTACTGTATAATGCAATGAAATATCAAAATTCTTGCCTTATGCATAGTGCTACCTGGATAGTTTCCAGCTGTCTAAAAAAATGTAATGGAATTAGTAAGACCAGAAGATGGATGAATGGATGAATGATTTGTTCTCTTACAATATTAACATCAAAAAAAAATCTATTGGCAACTGTAAAGAAACTAAAAATAGAATTTTAGTGTGTAAGCAATTTATAAAATAAAAGGTAACAACATTTATACAGCAAGGTATTTTTTTATACAGTAGATGTAAGACATCATAATACTGAGCTTGGCATATCAACTTTATGTATCAGTTCTAATGAATGGTGCCAAACATTAACCATTAAGAGATCCAGATACAAGGGTAATGACAGTTGCTCCAGGTTATATGTGATAGCAAACTCACAAATGATTGGGGAAGGTGTTAAGCTCTAAGAGGAATATTGCAATTTAAAATGACTTTTTTATAGTGGAGAGACTGAATGGCTTTGAACAAAATGACAGCAACTCCTTACATGGTGCAAGATGCATGAAATCATTCTTGAGTCTTCACATGATATTGCATACAAGTAGTTGAATTTTGCATTGCCTTCTCCACATTCATTGATATGTAGAGACATGGCAATGTGTAGGAAGCAGAAAAAGTCTTTGAATTGAATAGTCTGCTGCTGGGGTTCACATAACGTGCATTTGCACATAAACACAAATGATTGTGTTTGTAAGTGGATCTTTATTCTTACAAATTTTTGAACTATTTAATTAAACAAGAGTCACTCATAAAGTCCCTGATCACAGTGTATTTAGCCGATTGACTAAAAAAATTGGACATTAAACCAGTTTGGCAGTAAAACACAACCTCTTTTTCATGTCTTGCTTTAGTTATTTTATATGCCTTATATAATGTAACTAAAAATATACTGTACTAGTTAAGCTGTTTGGGATAATGTGATCATCAAAAAGTGCTATCTTTAATTCAGTATTTGTTAATTGATTGGTAATAATCTGTCAGTGTTTGATTAAGCAGCACGTAAATGGCAAACTAGAAGCTCAAAGCAGGCCAGAATCCTCACTGACCTGGTTAGCAGAACTCCAAGGCAGGCTGTGTTCCTACACTACAGGCTTTCTTGGCCTACACCAGGCCAACTGGGGCTTTGACTTCAAAAGTTCAAAAATATAAGCATTATCCCTTAATAATCAAAATGCCCCACAGGGGTGTGGATAACCATCAACCCCTGGCTTGTGCCAAAAAATGAAACCTTGGGAGTCTTTATTAAAGATGGATTTATTAACAAAAAAGTGGAAAAGCATTAAAAAAAAGACAAAAGGATTTACCTAAAAGTAGGGCTTTAATAATTAGTCGACGTAATACGACAACGTCGACTGCAAAAAATCGCCACCACGGATTTTTTATTGTTGACGCATCATAAACAGAACCTTCAATAAAGGCTCCAGTCACAAAGAACCACATTGGTTTTTGTAACTGCAATGCACAACATGAACATCTGGGGGCAGTATCGTTTGTTATTGTTTGTCAAGACTGCACACAGTCCTACCAATGAAGAAGAACGTCTGAGGAGAAGAAGAATGCAGAGGAAAATAAACGTGGTTGCAATGGCAAGCAGAATAGAGAAGGGGGAAGGAGATGGAAAAAAATTGATTCAGAAACTTTCTAAAGTGTGGGAGCACTTCACCGAAAAAGAAAAAAAAGTTGAATGCAGATTATGCAAAGCAGAGCTTTCAAGGCAGCACCACCATGATGCATAAGCATCTGAAACGCAAGCATCCTGGAGCTGTGATGCTGCCGTCTCTTGAGAATTTATGCTGGCGCTGTTAGTTAGTTAGTTAAGGTCAGATAAGGAGGGGAGGGAGAGTGTGAACGAGACTGAGAAAATAAAACTGAAAAAAGTGAACTTTTACAAGTAACAAATTTACACCCAATCTGTTCGTTTTCAAATAATATTGCATTAGTGCGATAATGTTTTTTGATTGGTACTGTTCAGGTCATACAGTGATTTCTTTAAAATGTCACATGTATTTGTCTCGCTGACACCAGAAGGCGTGAGCTTATTCAGTGCTAGCAGGAGCACGCAGGTGGCTGGTTGCTTGTGCTATAACAAGCTTGACCTGGCAGTGATCAAAGCACATGTACTCTGCAAGGCATGTACGGGGTCCACTGAGTAAAGAAGAGCATTCATGGCTCACTTTGCAGAGGAATATTTTTTCCTCTGCATGTCCTGTGCAGACTGGGCAAGATCGGGGGGAAAAAAAAACACGGTCACTGATTAAAACCGCAAGAAGGTACGTGAATGAATATGAATAATGTTGCATCCGTGCCACAATGTTTTCCGAAATGTACTATAAGGTCATAAAATTAATAATTCCAAATATCATATATACCTATTTCTTTGTTTTTTTGTCAGTGTGGCTTTGAATAAAAAAAATCAAGTGACAAGGAGATATGAATAAGGCAGATTCGCCAGCATTTGTGTGTCAGTTTTTATCCATCCGGTTCAGAGAATTTCCAGTTCGATTGTCTCAAAACACCACTCACATCTACAGTTATTCCCAGTTGCAGATAAAAAGTAACAGTGTCAGATCCCTGGGGGGGGCGGTAGTATGTATCGTGATCGTGACTGAGAGAATAAAAATTAAAAAAAAGGTAACTTTTACAAGTACAGTACTATACAATTACAGTGGCTGTTACAGACGTAAATCAAATGTATGTGTTTATTGTATAATATTAACAATAAGAGCAACTCACTACTCAAAACGGTAAATATATGAGGCAGTCAGGATCAGGGGGACTCTTGATTATAAGTCAGCAATTCCTACCGCTTTGCCACAGAAGCTATTGTATCATCCTTGAACCTTTTGTGAAAGTGTTTATTTGATCTTTGCATTTCAGGCTTTACACATTATATAGTTTATGTCTACATTTTGTCATTTATTACTAAAATATGAAATACATTTCTGTTTTAAGGATGTATTTTTTGGTTAAGTTAAATGTACTTTTTGTTTAAAGACTATGTGCACTTTAGTTTGTATTGTTTAATGTACAGGGTGGGCCATTTATATGGATACGCCTTAATAAAATGGGAATGGTTGGTGATATTAACTTCCTGTTTGTGGCACATTAGTATATGTGAGGGGGGAAACTTTTCAAGATGGGTGGTGACCATGGTGGCCATTTTGAAGTCGGCCATTTTGGATCCAACTTTTGTTTTTTCAATAGGAAGAGGGTCATGTGACACATCAAACTTATTGGGAATTTCACAAGAAAAACAATGGTGTGCTTGGTTTTAACGTAACTTTATTCTTTCATGAGTCATTTACAAGTTTCTGACCACTTATAAAATGTGTTCAATGTGCTGCCCATTGTGTT
>JANRMT010062808.1:54937558-54994149 GCA_026402145.1 Polypterus bichir lapradei | reverse complement strand
TATCTATCTATCTATCTATCTATCTATCTATCTATCTATCTATCTATCTATCTATCTATCTATCTATCTAAATAAACAAACACACACTAGGGAAAACCAATTCACCTAACCTACATGTGTTTGGACTCTGGCTGGAAACCAGAGCACATAGAGAAGCTCATGTGGATCCAAAGAGAACACGCAAACTCCACGCTGGGAGCATCAAGGATGTAAACCCTGGTGTCCTTGTTGCAAGACAGCAGAACTTCCATTGTGCCACTCATACTCAAATAATATGGAAATACAGCCATATAGGCAAAAGCAAACATATTTGATACCCTTTATTATTTGAAAAGAAGTATTAAATATATTTCCAAAAAAAGACAATCACGGTTAATATATTTCGAATACCATAATATTGCTTTGTCTTGTCAATATGTCTTAAATCTATGAGGTTTTTTTTTCATTAAATATAAACATTATTCCTATATTTTATAGTCTTTGATATGTTTTGCCTTGGTGTATGAACAAGTGAACTCTGCTGCCTTAATATAAAAGATCATTAATCAGGTCAACAAATATCATGAATTTTGGAGCTGTCTTACAAATTGTGACTTGAAGGTAATGAGGGAAACAATCAAAGGCAACAATAATGTTTTAATGCTATGACTAAGTGCATGATTATGAAAATGCAGACTCTTTGCCAGTTACCAACTAAATCAGTATATTACACTTTCCTTGGGATTAATAAAGTATCTATCTATCTATCTTTCACCAAATATATTTCTGCAACATGATGCAATTTAGAACTGCACAGATGCCAACAATTTTGTATTACACTTTATCGAAAGCAAAAAATGTTGTATGTTCTATTAATTCAGTGACGAGTTCGCTTTTTGCTGGCTTTTATTTTCCTTTAAACTTGCTTGATTTTTGTTGATTATCAGCTCTAAATTAATTGGAAGGTAAAGGTCCTCATTTACAAAATAATCATAAATTATTTGCAACACATATTTCCAAATGTACATTATCAACCTGAAGTTGATTTTCACATTGTCACTGTCTACTGTTTACAGTTTCTTCAGTAATTTGGTGTCATCTCATAGCCCAAACATGTATATTAGATTAAATATTTATTCGAAGGGTGTGTACATAAATACAGTGGTACCTCGGTATATGTCCGCTTTGGAATAAGTCCAACTTGGTATACGTCCTGTTTGGATGCGAAAAATTTTGCTTGGTATACAACCTTTGTTTGGAATATGACTCGCATGCTAGAACACCGCCACGACTGCCCACGAGCGTCAGTACACCAGTTGCCAGCATTCAGTGAACAACCCGTGCTATAACTATGTAAATTTTCACGTGATTTTGCGTTTTTTTCACATAAATTTGAATTGATTGTTGAAACGTATGAAGGTGGCATGCGTATCCAAGACATGGTTGCTGCAAAACAAAGACGTTATTAAACAGTAAAGTAAGGTTACATTTTCATTTATTTCATCTAATTGCTTTTGTATTTATGTATTTTAGTATTAAGCAATGTTTAAATTATTTTATACAACCCCATCAATGTATAATATGCCAATAACAATAGGATTTTTTTTCATGGGAACGGATTCATCATTTTCCCTTTATTTCTTATGGGAAAAAAATTGTTTGGTATACGTCCTGTTTGGTATAAGTCAAAGGATATGGAACGGATTAAGGATTTATACCGAGGTACCACTCTAATTGTATATGCTGCCATCTGGAGTTGATTCTGGTACCATGCCTAATGTTTCTGGGAAATGCCCTGACTCCCTGTTATCCCTTTATTGCTATAATCAGATAAACAGAATAACTGGATATATTTTACATTAAACAACTATGTTATTCATAATAATATGCAGATTACAATTCTGCTTACTGTATTTGCAGACAAATGCAGGCCTTTCCTACAGTTCATCCATCCATCCATCCATCTTCTTCCGCTTATCCGAGATCAGGTCACGGGGGCAGCAGCTTGAGCAGAGATGCCCAGACTTCCCTCTCCTTGGCCACTTCTTCTAGCTCTTCCGAGGGAATCCCGAGGCGTTCCCAGGACAGCCGGGAGACATAGTCCCTCCAGCGTGTCCTGGGTCTTCCCTGGGGCCTCCTCCCGGTTGGACGTGCCCGGACCACATCATCAGGGAGGCGTCCAGGAGGCATCCTGATCAGATTCCCGAGCCACCTCATCTGACTCCTCTCGATGCGGAGGAACAGCGGCTCTACTCTGAGCCCCTCCCGGATGACTGAGCTTCTCACCTTATCTTTAAGGGAAAGCCCAGACACCCTGCGGAGGAAACTCATTTCAGCCGCTTGTATTCACGATCTCGTTCTTTCGGTCACTACCCGTACATAGCTCATTACCATAGGTGAAGGTAGGAACATAGATCGACTGGTAAATTGAGAGCTTTGCCTTTAGGCTCAGCTCCTTTTTCACCACGACAGACAGATGCAGAGCCTGCATCACTTGGGACGCCGCACCGATCCACTTGTCAATCTCACGCTCCATTCTTCTCTCACTCGTGAACAAGACCCCAAGATACTTGAATTCCTCCACTTGGGGCAGGATCTCGCTCCCAACCCTGAGAGGATACTCCACCCTTTTTCAGCTGAGGACCATGGTCTCGGATTTGGAGGTGCTGATTCCTATCCCAGCCGCTTCACACTCAGCTGCGAACCGATCATGGCCTGATGAAGCAAACAGGACAACATCATCTGCAAAAAGCAGTGACCCAATCCTGAGTCCACCAAACCGGACCCCTTCAACACCCTGGCTACGCCTAGAAATTCTGTCCATAAAAGTTATGAACAGAATCCGTGACAAAGAACAGCCCTGGCAGAATCCAACTCTCACTGGAAACGGGTTCAACTTACTGCCGGCAATGCGGACAAAGCTCTGACACCAGTTGTACAGAACCCAAACAGCCCTTATCAGGGGGTCCGGTACCCCATACTCCCAGAGCACCCCCCACAGGATTCCCCAAGGGACACGGTCGAACGCCTTTTCCAAGTCAAAAAAACACATGTAGACTGCTTGAGCAAACTCCCATGCACCCTCCAGGACCCTGTTAAGAGTGTAGAGCTGATCCACTGTTCCACGACCAGTTTAACAGTATAATTTTCTGTAATAAGCAGCCGAGAAATGTAATAAATATAAAATAAAATTTATATCTATACTAATAAAAGGCAAAGCCCTCACTGACTGACTGACTGACTGACTGACTCATCACTAATTCTCCAACTTCCTGTGTAGGTAGAAGACTGAAATTTGGCAGGCTCATTCCTTACAGCTTACTTACAAAAGTTAGGCAGGTTTCATTTCGAAATTCTACGCATAACGGTCATAACTGGAACCTGCTTACGCACATACAGTATATACGGCCATAGCCTGCAGCTCGGTCGCCATGTAAAGCGGAGTTGCGTCACCCATCACCACACCTCCCACGTAATTGACTGCCTGCCCATAGAAGGCCGTCCGTCAGCGGCAATCCAATAGACACGCTGCCGCTAAATATTCACGGGTGAAGGACTGTGCTTATGCAAACGAAGATGATGGTTAGGGATACACTAGTGTTTGGCACAAACTCAGCGAAAGTGCGAGAGAAACATTTAAGTGCCGGGTCTTAGCTAACATTAAATAAAGCCGCGGACATTGCAAGATCGCACGAGATAGCACAAGCACAACTGAGAACCTTCGATGCATGTACTCCGAGCGGCTCACGTGAACTGACTGTGAACGCAGTACGCAGAGAACAGGCAAGAGCTCCAAAGAGCGCTGAACAAAAAATGCATTACACAATTAAGAAGGTAGCAAAAGAATATGAAGCGAGTGACGAATACAAGCATATTCATAAGTGCAGCTACTGCGGAAACAAAGCACGGTGTAAACCTTAAGTTTAAATTAAGTTCATAGACATGCTACCGCTGGCGTTTGTCATGCCTACGACGAATACGATATTCACGAGATACAAGTTTAATGAGAAGACGCACGGTATAAACAAGACTTTTGATCACTTTGTAACGGAGTTAAAATTGCTGGTGAAGGACTGTGCTTATGCAAACGAATAGGAAAGCAACATGTAAAGCTTAAGTTTAAATTAAGTTCATAGACACGCTGCCACTGGCGTTTGTCATGCCTAAGACGAATACGATATTCGCGAGATACAAGTTTAATGAGAAGACGCAGGGTATAAAGGAGACTTTTGATCACTTTGTAACAGAGTTAAAATTGCTGGTGAAGGACTGTGCTTATGCAAACGAAGATAAGATGGTCAGGGATAGACTAGTGTTTGGCACAAACTCAGCAAAAGTGTGAGAGAAACTTTTAAGTGCCGGGTCTGAGCTAACATTAAATAAAGCCATGGACATCACAAGATCGCACAAGATAGCACAAGCACAGCTGAGAACCTTCGATGCACGTACTCTGAGCAGCTCACGTGAACTGACTGAACGCAGTATGCAGGCAAAAAGCAAGAGCTCCAAAGAGCGCTGAACAAAAAACGCATTACACAATTGAGACGGCAGCAATAGAATATGAAGCGATTGACGCATACATGCATATTCATAAGTTCACCTACTGCGGAAACAAACCACACTGTGGAAAAAGTCAATGTCCAGCTAAAGGAAGGCAGTGTAAAAAATGTGGTAAATTGAAGCAATTTGCTAAAGTTTGTAGGACTGGGAAAGGTAAACCTGTGCATGCAATGTGTGATGTCTCAGATAAAGAGGAAGACAAGCTGTTTATTGATGCAGTAGGACAGGAACAACCCTCTGACGCTGAACAAGCCTTTGTAGACATATCAATTGGAAAGCAAGGTGTAAAGCTTAAGTTTAAATTACGTTCATAGACACGCTGTCGCTAAATATTCTCAGGCAAATCTACAACTTATTACCGGGAATGCCTGTTAAACATCTTAGATTCACGATTTGGGTGGTGATCACTTCGATGAATGAAACCTGTTATCTTTACAACGGTTGACAACGAGGATGAGATTGTCAGGGATAGACTAGACAAACACGGAATGTAACTTGAACACAACACATCCTCCAAATACGAACCTGATTGAAAGAAATAATGATAATCAAATCCTTGATGACAGCAACACTCATAACACAAAACAATTACATTGACAATCATGTTACATTATTTTTAAAATGTTTCCTTTTCTTTTTCATAACTTCTTTAACACACTACTTCTCCGCTGCGAAGCGCAGGTATTTTGCTAGTAATAAATATAAAATTCACAAAAATTACATGCAATCTAATTTTTTACAGATGGACACTAAAATGAAGGAAGAGAACAACAAGAAATGGCAGAGCATTGCAGAAGAACTGAAGAGAATTTTCAAAATATCAGTTTCTTTACTTCAAGAAAAGGGGACCATGAAGAAAAGCCAAGCTAAAAGATACCTCTGTTCCGGTTAGTACACATTCCACAATATATATATATTGTATATATTATTTATGAAAGGTTACTGTTACTTCAATATTAAGTATCAATATTAAATTTTATTTCTGCAATGGAGTTTGCAGTTTTCTAAAGAAGACATTTTTCTCCCTATGCATGTTAACACTCACTGCCAATACAATGACACCATCATATCATTTTGTTTTAGGACTGTAATAATATGATTTTAGTCATTGGAGAAAATTGACCTGTTACAGTAAAATACATTATTATATATTTCAAAGCATTATTATTCAGAGAATTTCCTGAAATGTGACTGATGAGGATTTGTAAATGTCATATTTCCTATTTCTTAATGAACAGCTGAAGAGTCAGCTCAGGACAGCACTAATCTCTGAAGAGAAACCAGACTCCTCTTTATCTTCCCTAGTGATGACACAAATCCAGCAAAATGCTGTGCTTTAGAGTTCATATAAATATTTTAAACAAAATTAATCTTCCCTGCCTGTCCTTAAAATAAACTGAAAAAAAATCATATTTTAAAAATTGTAGCCTAATGACAGATTGGTTTGTGTGGATGGTTAATAAATTTCTTGTAATATTCATATTTTAATGACCGTAATTAAAACAATTAACTTTATATATGAGAGCTTGATTGTACAGTATGTGCAAAAACAAATTAGGTAGTAAATTATAGAAATGTATCGTAGGAACTAAGTCATACTGAAATGTTTTTGGATAACTGTTTAAAAAATTACAATCAAATAAAACTATTCAAAAATGTCACTATTCTGGGACAGCAGTTAACGTGAACCAGCATTTAGCACTGAGCTCAGTTTGGTTGGGACATGCATGTTAGGTAAACTGGTTACACTAAACTGGTCTGCTATGAATGAATGTGGGGTTGTGTATAAGTGTGCCCTTCAGTGGACTGACATTCCAACTACGATATTTGGTATCACATGAAAGATTGGGTTTAGAAAATTAATTAACAGGTCATGGTGATTTCAAGTAAAAGAAAATATGATGTAGTGACTTGATATAGATTTTAAAGAATGCCCTGGATAACAAATATACCACCCATAAACAAACAACTCTTCAAAAAATATGACTCCAAAGCTTAAAGAAGATTAATAATCTTAATGGGCTAAACCAAGAGTTTAACAAAAAGTCAAAGGTCATAGTTCAGGACAAGATCAATATATTGGAAATCAATGAAAAAAACAGGCATTTTTAATCTTCATTATAACTGGAATTTGATGCTTATAGCAGTAAATGAGAGAAGGTGAACTAGATATAAATAAATAGTGGAAATGATTCTCTAATGCTACAGAGAATAATCTGTATAAAGGCTGGTGATTAATAAGAAAATACCTTTTAATGCATAGTTCTAGAATTTCTGTCTTACAATAAAAACAATATGAAAAACATAATAAGTACTAGAAAGCCAATACGAAATTTGAGAAAAATCACGCAACCAAAAGTGGTACTTTACCTGAATACTTTCATGAATTTTTAAGTAAACTACGGTTATAATTACAGATAGATGATTCAAATTTGTATAGATATTTATAATGAAAAAAGCAAACAGATTTGAAATTGCAGAAAAATTACTCAAACAGAATTAGTATTTTATTTAAACAACCATCTGAATTTTTTCATGCACACTACGGTTTTAAATAGTTAC
Source organism: Polypterus bichir lapradei (assembly GCA_026402145.1). Classification (NCBI taxonomy): domain Eukaryota; kingdom Metazoa; phylum Chordata; class Cladistia; order Polypteriformes; family Polypteridae; genus Polypterus; species Polypterus bichir. Next base: position 54,987,048 of record JANRMT010062808.1, on the reverse strand, counting down.
TTAATTGAAATTTTGTATAGGTATTTACAATGATGACAAAAAAATAGATATGAAATTTGAGAGAAATTGCACAACCGGAAGTGGTACTTTAATTAAACACCTGCCCGAAGTTTATCATATAAACTCTGGTTCTGAATGTTGCTTTAAGTTAAAAGAAGATAATTATTTTCAATTATCGTAACTGCCCTGTCTTTGGCAGTTTCGTGATTTTTAGCTCAAATGCACCCTTCTCAAAATCGTATATCATGCATTATTTCAAATTACCATAGTATTAAAAGCTTATATATTAAGTTTTCCTTGCCATGTTTATGAGCATAAATTATTTTAATTAATTTTAATTAATTTTAGCACAAAACAATACCCAACAGATATACAAAACTGATCAGTTGCATACTCAGAACTTAAAACTGTTAACAAGAGTACCTTTTATGCCATTGTGACGGTTTAATTTTTATTTTTATTGCCAGATGTGACGATTTCCAGACATATGTCTGAACAATGATCTGAATTACTAAAATCCTAATTCTTCAATTGCTTGTGCTTATTTAAGTCACCAAATTTATAAAAATGCCTGCTTTGACCATTAAACACCCTAATTTATAGCCACGGAAATAACCATGTCATTAAGATAACAAAGGGTTGTGCATTGATGTTTTACATTACATTTACTCTGTCTCATTTGTATCATGGAAATATAAATGTCTACACAATATTAAAAACTGTATTACATATAACACATATCTTTCAATAACTATTATTAATTTAATTTTAATTTATATAGCATCAGTTTAACAATAACATGTAAACTTTAAACATGCCATGTAAATATAAAGATGTAATGGGAACAACAAGCTGCTACGTCCCCGTTTATTATTGTGTTTCATTTTATATTTTTTTATTTCCTCCATCATTGTCATAATTAAATGTAGCTAAATGCCGTTTTACATATAGTAACTTATTGCAACAAATATTATATAATTCTAACACTTTTTCTATGGTGACTATAACTCTTTTTACTTTGCACATAATCTAGGTAATGCATATGTAATCATGAAAAAATTCCACCATCAAATTTTTGACATCCCTAAGATCCAAAATATTATTTTAATATAGATGATTTAATAGAGATAAATGATTGTGGATCCATATTATCAATTAGTTATGATGAGAAACACAGAGATATGATATTTGAGAAATATTGCGCAACTGGAAGTGGTTCTGATGACTTTTTCCTCTATCTCTGTATAAGAGAAAGTTGAGGGGAGCACATTCCCAATTTTTGACTCCAGCTAATAATGTTGGATATTGCACCAAAATTTATTATCATTAAATATTTCAATGTTGCATTTATTAATTGTTTTCAAAATCATTAGACAGCATATGTCTTACAATTTTTCACAATTTTTTTTAAGATTTATGCAGCTTTTCTAAAATGACAGTTTTCAGATTCATTTATATTCTTTATAAATATTATGTTATTAGAATCAAAGTATATCTTAAACTAAAAGCTGATGAACTAATCTAGTCAAAAATAACACTTAGGGCTGGGCGAAAAAACAATAAAGATAATTATCATGAAATAACTTTTCCTTGATAGAAATATGACATGGTCGATAGAAACTTGATACCATCATTCCATGCATGTTTTGACAGACAATACAAAAAGCCAATGATAATGAGAATAGCACCATGCTAATCAGTCATGTGGCTGGAATAGAGTTACAGTCACATCAGGTTAAGTTGACACACACAGCACTGAGTGAAGCAGCAGCTGGCAGTAGCACATGTGCTGGGTTGCAACAGCCGTGCACTATAGAGTTAACTTGTGCTTGCAAAATGTGCTCAAAATGTCACTCACTCTTACAAAATGCATTTTCCTTGCACATGGACTTTTGGCCGTAATTTAACTCCATAGTGCACACCAGTACATCAGTAGTGGGAGCGAGATAAAAGAGAAATTGAGAGCGGAAAATGTTAACAAAAACTCAGCATTACAGAAGAAGACACCCCATCGGACATCACTGAAAAGGATGGTCTGAGGAATTTGGTAGTGTGGTGATATTATGGCTATTTAAAGCAGCAAAGTAGCATACACTGCAAATTATGTTGAAAGCATGTTCCCACAAAGACAAGTAATACTACTAACCTTATGTACCAACTCAAACAGTGCCAACCTTTGGAGCACGCACAGTGCTACACTTAACAATCCCAGAAACAAGCAAGTGTTGCACTAATGGGGATTTCTTGTGCCTCTCCTTTTTTTTTGCCTTGGATTAGAGGTCTTCGAGGGACTGAATTTTTAAACCCGTGCATGCCCGCTCCCTCAGTACGCCACCGCATACCCACCTGCTCTCCTATACACTTGGCCTCATTTTTACCTGCCCCTGCCTGCAGAAACAAATTGCTTCCATTAAGAAAAAAAAAATCATCAATGGCTAATAAGCCTGTTTAACATAATCTTATAAAAGGAGGTGGCTGAGTTTCCCACCTTTGGCCCAGTTGTCCTTTTCACTTCTTTTACGACGATTCTGCTTCACCAGTATTTAATACAGATCTTCCGATGGGACTTAATAATTTCTGAACACAAGTTTGAACGTCTTTTTCACAAAAAGTATAAAAAAATGAGCAGTATAAGCAGCTTATCTTATTTAAAGCTTTGTAAGTAGGCAACCAATTACTATTCTACATTGAATTGAACTACAATCTATGTTAATAATTGCTATTCATTCCGCAAAAACGTGGAACGGACACGGAAGGTAAGAGCTGTCTACGTACAAGTCACGCATATAAGTTTAAGCTTAAAACATATACTTTTCTAGTCAGCATACTACTGGTATCTTAACAAACATTCCCCACTTTCTCACTGTACTTTTTGCTTATCAATGCAAGCGCAGTGTTACCAAGCAAAGCACCACGAATGTACAGGCATTTCCTCATCTGCTCTCAAGCTCTGTGAGGAAAGACCAGTGAACTTCACTGTACTCTTTGATTTAGTGCAGTTGCATTAAATCCCAGTTATTACAAATTATTGCAAATTTCTTCTTTTGCTGCTCCTTTGCAATCCTCTTAAATAAAAGATATAGAGACAGGAGCTTTGGGCTGAGAAATGTTGCAACTTTGTAGAGCATGTGGATAAGAGATGGTCCTGGACAGTTTGTTCTGGTGCTGGACAGTTCTTTCATTAATATCTGATTTTAAATAAGTTGTCAAATCTTTGTGTACTAAGACACCCATCTACAACATTACAGCACATCTATTATAGTACATACCTCAAACTCAGAACACATAATTGAGACTAAGAAGAATATGACCATTAATGACTGTACATTTTCTTGTTCACTGTGTAATTACTATTTTATATTTTTGCCTTTTATAAAATTATTTTTTTCAACTTAATAGAAACATGTTCTGTAACCAAAACTTGGGTTAATCTTTACAACCTATTACACAGGTCATTTGCCTCCTAATCTCAACAATAATTAACCAAAGGTATAATTTTGTTTTATCTAAAAGTAACCAGCTTATAGTTAATGTATACTGTACATAGTAGGTGAAATTTTAATTCATACACTGTTTCATTAAAATGCACCTTTTTGAAACTTAACTATCACATAAATCATGCAGGGAGCAGACTTGACAATTACATGCACTGCTATTGCAAGTAAATGAATAAAAATATTATGTTAAGAAAAATTAACTCTTTGAATGAAGAGTATGTATTGTACTGCACTGTATTTTTTAAATCTCTAAAACAGCTGTGAGCAACAGCTTCAGTTTTGAGAGAAGAAAGTATTTGTGACTTTATGGTCATACTGTATGTCATTGCCTTTTCCAGGCAATGTTGTTACATGTATCAATAGCCACTACTATATTATTTAGCTGTATTGAAAACACAAACCAAAAACTCCTTTTAAAACAGGTCAGTCACAGAGGAGTAGTCAGATAATTTAAAGTGAAAGGTTTTCTGCTTTTAAATTTTCATTTAATAAGGCAGGTGGGCCATATGTTTTGGTTTGTGCTAAATTGTCACCATTTTGTATGGCAGAGTTTGAATCTCTCTCCCACATCTTTCACATAGCTATTGTGCCAAATACCCTCAAAGATCTTTTTGGAGTTCTACCAAATGATTATCCGGAGAGCATCTGAATTTTATGGCCTTTCTTACTTTGCTACCACGCTGTCTTATCCTTACACATTGCATACAGTCTACACCTGCATTGCATTTCCACAGGGTCAGGGATATTGTATATTTTGTTAAACTGGAAAAAGTTAGGTATACCCTTTAATGGATCATCAGCCAGTTTTGTTCCTTTATAGGTCAGTGTCATATTTGGACACAATCAGATTGTGTATCAGTGAAGATAAAGATTATAACTGTAATCTATCATTGAGATAAAGTGTGCATTCAAATGACATGAAGTGTATTCATAAAGTATTATTCATAAGTATTTATAAAATAAGGAGCATTACCTTTTTCACTTTCTAATTTCACTTCATAATTTTTAATTTGCAATGTGCATTATTAAGTGAGGGATCTCTAGCCTGACTTTCATTTGCTATGAAACATAAATATACCATATAATAAAGCAAATATGTGTTCTGATTATAACTAAACCCAAAGAAAGTAAGACCTCCTCAAGGATGATGTTTTTATGAAACGCATTTTGTTTTTGTATATTCCATCTTGGGTTGACATTTAGGCTTCATACATTCTTTACAAATGATATTGTGTAAGCCTTTTTAGTGTTTTTGTTCCAATTCTTATTTCCTTATGTTTTTCAAAACATTGATTTGTTTTTGTAATGTAATACTGCTCTAGGTCATAAGAGACCAAATTAGTTATATATTTAACACTTTTTACAAGAGATAAAAAAAATTTCATAAATTACAAAACAAGTTTGTGTATCCATTTGGGAACCACTTTGGGATTTAAAATTGTAGAAAAATTCCTGGCACTAGAAAGCATATTGTTCCTCCTCTGTTTTCTCTTCATAAAGGTACAACAAGGGTGACAAAATGTATAGACAAGCATTTTAATAAACTGTTTTTGAGTATAATGCATGACATTAATAGTTTTAAATGTATCTTTTCACAGCAATTGAAGATGAGCTTGACTTTGCTTTGGGAAAACAAACAGCTGCCTTTCTTAAAAAGTGTGTGTGCTACATTAGGAAAATAGCCAATTTTGACAGGCATGCAAAGCTTCCAGAGATGGGTCGGTATATGGACACTATAGTGGAGAATGAAAAAGTGATCCGAAACCAAGAAGCCCATGAGAAACTCATTAAACTCAGGGATGAATTTATTCCAACCATCGTTGCATCTTCCAACCTTCGCGTTTATACTTCTGTGACACATTGTGATATGAAGCTTGGATATTCCCAGGAGGTAGAAACTCATTATGTCGAAGGACTTTGTAAACAGTTTTATGAAGACATGGTTGATATTATACAAGCCACAGTCCAGCAGAACTTTGATACAGAAACAGATCCTCTTTATGATGAAGTACTTCAGCATTTATCATTGTGCAAAACCTATGCTTCTTTCTATGAGTACCGATGTGAAGCATTGAATATTATACATAGGTATATTTTGCCTAGCAAGGCAGGACGCATAAATCCCTTAATTGTCTATGGAGGACCATGCACAGGGAAAACCTTGCTTCTTGCAGAAGTGGCAAAGCAGGTAATTTTTCTTAAATGTTTATGAAATTTATAGTCTGTTAATTAAATATGTATTGGATTAGATAAAACAAAACGATACAGAATTAAAGCATGTTTCATTTGAACAATAAACTACTTTTCAGTCATTTATAAAATAAGAAGCGTAGCAGATTTGGTCAAACTTCATGAATTTTGCCTCATCTGTGTTCATTATAACAGTGCTTGTTTCGCTATGTTTTGAGATGTATTCTGTGTTAAAGACTGCCATACTTTTTTATTATTGATCTATGTGTTAGCAGGGACCTAATAAGAAAATATGAAATACCCTCATCATGATCGAAAGCAATTCGTTTTTGACCTGAAGTGATATTTTTACATTTTTATAAATATGCAGATGTACTCTTTATCAGGAAAGCACATTCTAAGTGTCTCTCCAGTCACAAATATCTGCCAGAAATAACTGTTTTGCTAAAAGAAAATGATGGATACAGAAGGCAGAACCAAAGCAAATGATCCTGCAGTAGTAGATCTTTCTAAACATTTTGATTTCTTTGACTGTGTGGTGGGGCAACTTCCTCATTTTCCAATCAGCCAAAATATTGATAAAACCTACTTTTTCATCTCTCCTGCTTTTCCTGCTCTCCAAAAAGCCTAGCCTGTCTTTATAACCACATATGAACTTTCATCTCACTTGTCACCCAACTCTAGGCTCAGATAAACCTTGCAAGGAAAGTATTATCAGGGGGTTCTTTTTCAACTGCAGTTCCATTTCTGGAATTACATTTTACCAGCCAGACAAGCCACTGCATTACATAACAGTATAAACATGTTCTTTGAGAAACCCCAAAATATTTTGTAAGGTATCCTCTGACTTCATTCAATTACTGATTTTTTGCCCTAGCTGCTAAAATACTGCATACCCACACACTTCAGACTGGGCTCTCACATTTACAGCATAACATCATTTCATTGGCTAACAGATTTAATTTAGTCTGTCTACTGCATGACCTACACAAATGAATAAAATCCTTTTCCCCATCACTGTATTTTATGTCAATTAATACTTATTTTACAGGTGGCAGATAAAACATTAAAAAACTGTGTACTCTAGTGATAGCCATTCAGTCAAGCTTTATATAATAGTGGCATTTCATAAGGATCACTGTCACAAAGAGCTTTACAAAACACTTAGTACAAGGTGAATGAATAAGTAAGTAAGTTTTCTATGAATATACTAAGATATACTCCCAATAAAATCAAACTGATAGTAAATCAGGAAGGAGTAAGGTACAAGTTGACAATTAAGTACTATACTTTAAAGACTGTCAGTTTCACAAGAAACATACTGTTGTAGAAAAGCAATTGCATTGACGATAAGCAAACTGTTCAACTTTTGAGGGAGAGAGTCAAATATTTGACAAAAAAGTGAACTAAAATAAGACATAGCCAAGATTCATTTCAGAGCTATTATCAAAGTAAATGTTGACATTAGCAATGGGATTACTTGAAATCTCCAGCTGTAAATCAATTTTAGAAGACTGATGATACTGATTAGTTACTGCACTGCCCTGTTTAATCAATTTATACATGCCATAAATAGCATTGTACTTCATTTATTTTTTTAACATGTTAAGTAGCAGAGTCTGCTTCACTAAAGAGCCAGTAAAGACAGTGAGTGATATTATAACATTATTTCTCTAAAAATATTAATACACACTTTGTTGTATTCACATGAATTTCTAGTCAGTGTTTTGAAACAAACAATAGGTAGCTGTTGATTTGCAGCATTAGGTTAAATTATTTTGTGAAAATAACAGCAAATGAACAAGTTGAGGCCATGTTTACCTTCTGTCCCCATAGCACACAAATACAGTACATTATTATTAAAGGATTGTGAACTAAGCAATGTAAGGCAATATAAGTGTAACAACTAGGCATTATTGCGGTGGGCTGGCGCCCTGCCCAGGGTTTGTTCCTGCCTTGTGCCCTGTGCTGGCTGGGATTGGCTCCAGCAGACCCCCATGACCCTGTGTTGGGATATAGCGGGTTGAGAAATGACTGACTGACTAACTGACTGACTAGGCAATACAACCTAAAAATTAAATTTTTTAGAGTAGAAGAATAAGGGATTAAATTGTAAATGTAATGCAAGTGATTTGATAGCTATTGTTACTTATAAAATGAATTTTTAACAAGTTCATGGAGGCCTAATTAATAATAGTTAACAATTATGGTAAAAATAATTATGGTTACTATAGGTGGAAATTTCCAGGGATCCCATAATATGATGTTGTCCCAATACTTGTGTAACCATATAATATTGTATTTTTTATGTTTTAAAATATTAAACATTACAAATCAGTTCTATATATTTTATTTTATTATTCCCTTTGTATTTAAAGTTGAAATTGTACCAATATTGGCAAAAGTATGTCATTCTATTACTTTTAAGGTACAGACTTAATTCAAAAAAGCTTTAAAGCCTACAAATTTAAAATAGGCCCATAGCCTAGAAAAATCACAGAAGGAAGAAGGTAACCTCGTAAAACTCTGATTCAAAGAATAAAACTATTAATGATTTAACAATAAATAAAATAAATAACTCAAAGACAGATTTAGAACATATGCAAAATAAAAGATGTAAAAAATCCCAGAAACAAAACAAAATTCTTAAGGAAAATACAAAAGATTAAATGAAATACTAATGCTATGTCCACACTACTACATTTTAATTAAAAACATTCATTTTTAAATGATAATGATCTCCACTGACCCTAGCATTTTCATAACATTTAGGAAAGCATTTTCGTCCATACTAAAATGACTGAAAGCGCATATGACATAATTGTTTGCCCACAATATGCAGAAGTCTTTAATTGGGTATAAACTATGAGATTTTGACTCATTTATAAACCCAATTTGCATTCACCACGTGCCTGAATTATTGCTTTATCAGCCTTTGCTTTTTCTGCTGTATGAGAGGGGTTGCAATGCCTGTTTGCATCTTAAGATTATGTGGTTGCATGATCAGAAGAATTTCTGTCATGTCAGGAATTTCATTTGGTTGTCTTGTAGTATGAGCAGTCTCAAGAGCCGATTTTCTGATGTTGTCTTCAAATTTCCCATAATTCATTGCTTAGTGAGTTATTTTAACAGTTATTTTAACAGCTTTGTACATATACAGCCTAAACAACTAAACACTCATCTCATGGCATGTCAATTGAACTGAATGTGCTTGGGCTAGTTGAGCTCATATGCCACTGGTGATTTTGTCGTGAAGTATGACTAGTTGCTTGTCCACGATTTCTAAAAACCACACAAAACACAAAAGTTTATAAAAGGTATAGGAATGTACAATAAAGGAAGCTGAACAACAAAGAGAGGAAAGCTAAGCAAAGAACTGAAGATTAAAAGGAATGTGAAAAAATTATAAAATTCACAAGTAATAATACTACAGAACAAAGATATAATCCTGACAATTCCACCTGATAAGGATACCTTTTGACTCAATCCATGTCATTTAAGTAAGACTTGGTTACAATACATAACACATTCATTGGTACAACTTGTAAATTTATCTCTGGGTAAGTTCTTGTGAGATAAGTCCTTATGTTTAAAGTGGGGTTGTCAGACAATAAGAGAGTAGAAGCCTTTATGATTAAAATATTGTTTCCATCTATGTAGCAGTATTATATCACTGTTTTCAGTATTTTCACTTTGCCTTTTTATTGAACTGTTTTAGTGCTGTTGTACATTCAAAGGGGAGGTGTAAAAATAACAGATTCCAATTTATAAGTATGAATGGTTAATGTGTGCCTGTAGGTTCCTTAGACTGAAGCTGAATTTCCTGCAATGCCATCATCAATACTGGCTTTTTTAAAACAAATAATCGCAGGGCAGAAGGAAGATATAGTTAAGGCTGGGTTCATTTAAGATTGTAAATCCTGTTTTGTGGAGGGGAATTTTTTTTTTTTCTGGGTGGATATGCATGCATGTTTAATCCAACAACTGTTGCAAAGTGGAAATTTTAAAGTTGGTGGCAGCCAGCTGCATGGAAGTGAAAAAAGCAGGCTAGAAAAAGGATTAGGTTGTTATAGCTTTGTGTTTTTACACTAGTTTATATTTCTGTATTATTTCTGATCTTAAATTTAGTTTCATTTCAGTTAGTTTTCATAGTGTACTTCTAATTTCAGTTTTTTTTTATTTTCACAAACACATTTCTATTTTATTTTTATGTATATTAGTTTCAGTTTTAGATTTAATAATTATGTATTATAGTGCAAAAGATATTATCAAGTTTAATTTTGTGTCACAATAAGAAAAACTGTAGACTTAATTGGTTTAGGTATAATTTATTTTTAATATTAGTAATAGCTTAGAAGTACATACCATAAAAATAATCAAAAATAAAACTAGACACCACATGTAAGCAACTGTTTTTGATCATTTGTGCTGAACAAATTACATTTTTGTGGGCAAATTATCAATCCAAATTTTACTGGAATAAAACAAAAACAAATGATTAAGTAGTTTAATCCTACAAAAAGAGAGTGACACTTCTTTCTCAGCTGCGGTTTACTTTTCTACATTCCCTCCCTAACATTTAATTGTGCGGCACATAGCATGTTAAATTGGAGTTTGAGAGAATTAGCAGATATACTAAACTATGGCATGTCACATAGCCTTGTAGACATGCCAGCTTTAATGAACAAATAATCTTGGGCTTTATTCTGTTTTTTGTGTTTGACAGAAGTTGTTCCCCAAGGTACCAACCTTATCAAATACAGTGTTAACTGTCCTGTCTTACATTTGCACTCATTATTGGTGCTCTTCAACATTTCTTTTACTTTACTTAGTAAAATGTCATAGATTAATTTGTGATTATTTTGTAAATCATTTTGTGGGGCTTTTACTCTTAATGTCTATAGCACTTGAGGCTTGCAATGGTTTACTGATAAAACTTCCATACTTGGCTTTGTAATTTTTCTGCTCTCCGTGTTTATTTCTAAAGTTGTATCCATCAGATAAAGTTTATACAGAACTTTGTCAATTGCAGGCCCAAAAAGTTATGAAAAGTCATAAAATAGATTCTGCTGTGTTTTGACAGATATAATCATTTAAACCAGCCTGGGATGTAGGGGTAGGGGACCTTGGCCTAAATCATCATTTCGGCCCCACCTAGCTGTACTGAGGCAACCACAGGAAAACTAGTATGTAGTGTCAAGGTTAGAATAACTAATGCACAAGAAAAGCAAGCGGTCCATAAGCAGAGAGCAAAAGTATGGAACAGGTGTATGGACAGCCACAGAATCACAGATACATAATATAAGAAAATTACATTTATACATTTTTATACACATATATGTATATACAAACATATGTATATATATATAATATACTTGCTAAGTTACCCATCTATGATGGATGGATGATGCTACAAAACTATAGAGGAAAACCAGTATTTGATTTAATTTCTTAAAGAAATAAATACTCCACTTTATAATGCATATTAATTTTATTATTACTAAACTTTACAATTTAATTAAATTAATAAATATACTATTATTTATATAAAAATCGTCTGAGGTGAATAAACGTCACATGTGATATGATTACTTGAATTTCGTGGAGTGTATTTAAGCAAAAGACCTGTTTGATGTCACTTGTGATCTAGCAACATAAAGGTGCACATTAGAGAAATAATCCAACTGTGTGTCTGACCTGTTGCTATGTCTCTGTCATTCCGTCAGATGGGGCATCACAAACATTTGTAGTACTAAAATGCATTGCATTTTTTATTCCAACAGATGGCACATCACAAACATTAACACTGCTCTTATGAATCTCATACCAAAATGGTATATGACAGAAACATATGCATTGCATTTGATATGCTATGCATTTTATTATTACAAATGTTTATGACACACCATCTGTTGGAATAACAAAGGCAAATGCATTCTATAACTATATGCATTAAAAATACATTCCAATAGAGGGCACACTGCAAATAACACTGATGTCTACATTGACTACTTAGATTTCAACCTATCCTGGATGGGTAGGACAGCTAGTCTGTTCTTAAATCAATGCCTGCAATTTTCACTGTCTGACTTTGTGATTTGTTAATGGTCATAGCAAAGCAGGCACACAACTTTCTCAAATGCTACTGTCCGGTCTAGTAGAACAAGAACAAATACTGTATGTGGCTTCTGTCAACATTAACTTGCAGCTCATTTACCACTTTAACTAGTGCAGTTTCTGAATCTGAACTATAATTTGTTCTAAAACCTGACTGAAACTTAACAAGAATTGAATGTTCTGAAAAATTGCTTTTTCTAGAATTTTACTTATGAAAGGCAGGTTAGAAATAGGTCTAAAGTTGTTAAAGACGGAGGAGACTAGATTATTTTTTTTTTGAGTAGTGAGTTTAGCAACTGCAGTCTTTAGATAGACAATCTGGAAAGCCCCCCATATCTAATCATGAGTTAACTATGTCAAGTACACTATCAATAAGCACATAAGAAACTTTGTGAAAATGCCAGATGGGACTAGGTCAAAGACACATGTGCAGGGCTTTACTTAAATTCTTCTGCACAGTTCAGGTAGACTTATTGAATGAAAGAATTTAATTTCACTAAAAACAGCATTCTAGGCTTTTGCAAGATTCAATTCTGAGAGATTATATCAACTATAACATTTGAATCTCCCAAACAGCATGTCAAAAAACAGTTATATTTGTCAAAAAAAAATATGCTGGACAAAGTGCCAGGTAGACTGTTGTCAACAAAATATACACAACCTGAGAAATAAACAGAAACTCTTTTCACTTGTAATTTTCTGTCCATAATTTTTTTCAGGCTTTTGAATTACACCTTGATAAATAAGAAGCGCAAGAAAAGCCAGCAGTTTGTCGACAACTAACACCAGACCACATGTGCACTTGTAACTTGGTTTCACATGCCATCACTTATAAACAGACTGAAATTCTGTAGCAGACTCTTTGTGTCTGTCTTACGCCTTGGATATTCTGTAAACGGTAAAATCAACACTTTTTTTTGTGTCACTAACACTAGAATTTTCACTGGAACTAGAATTTATAATACTCTCACTGTCAATTTCTGAAGAGTTCTCACTATTATCACACAATAAATTACTTATTGCTTCATATGTTTTATGTTTCTGAATGGTCATATTCAGCTTACCCTCTTTCTGCAAATGCTGTGCTAACAGCTGCCCTCAGTCATTAGCTGCTGTTTATGAGAGACATGTAAACTTAGAAGTGATGGCGTATGTGTGGCTAGCAGATATCTCACGAATAACATAAGGGTCTCAAACAAGTCTCAATCAGCGAGTATAATGGTCAGAATATTTCTTCAAAAGCAAACAACAAATATTTATTTATATATTTTTATTCATTTTGGGTTCCCTGCAGCCCAGGTTATTATTTACTGAAAGTATTTTTTGTAATTTATTATTTTATTTCAGTTACTTTAATAGTTTAGTATAGCTTTAGTTTTGTATTTTAGTTTTGTTAAGTGTTTTTTACTAATAGTTTTAGTCTTCATTTTAGTTATAGTAATAACTTTGGTCCATCCTGTACCAGAATTGAGAGCTGCTTTGTGATGTTCCACTCATCCTGAATAAGAATAGGTGCTGAATGGATAAGGAACACCAACTGTGCTTATGTAACTTTTCAACTTTCTTATTAATTTTGGAAGAGTGTGCAGAACTCTTCTTCTTTTTAATCATAATTGATAGATTATATCTGTGTCAGAACAATCATTAACATTATTTTCAATGTACGTCTATTGTTGCTGCTTATATTCATTGTTTAGGGTTGTTTGTTGTGTATATTTTTGTTGTTAAAATAAAGGGAGAGGGACGTGTATACAAGACACTGTTTCTTATGTGGTCTTTCTGATTTGTTCATAGAAACAAGTTTGAAGGAATGGCACCACCTCAATTTATTCTGAAGTCCCCACCTTACTGTATGTTATATTATATTTGTTTAGTGTGCTGTGTTTTGTTTTATTTTGCAAATAATGTGCTAATACTTATTTTAACATCAGTTATTCCTTTTGGTTTATTATATTATTAACCTGTTATGACGTCAGAGATTTAAACAGGTTAGGCTTGAGAAAAATTGCTGAAGAAACATTTTTAAAATTTTTTTCTTATGATTTTTTTCTTCAAGTGCTCTAGGGGATTTATTTTGTACGTCACCATTCCTATAATGGAAGGCTAGGGATGGTTGCATATATGCTGAATATAAGAATGGTTGTCATTTGTTGGTTCTTGGCTTACTGACTTACAACACTGTCTAATGTTTTAACTTTCCTGCTATAAACAAATTTCTTTCTGGTATAATTAAAGTCTACATAACTTCACCTCCCCTAAACTAAAACTAATATAAGTTTAAACTCCTGGTTGTACATAAATGTAAGTTGCCATGAGGTACAGGTAGAATATTAAGTTGGCATTTTTGTAAATAAATTCTTGAAGTACTACTCACTTCTTAAATATTGATAAAAAGACCCCCTATTAATTAACCATAGAAAAAAGTCCTCTGATGCTTTCCAAATAAGATGCCAGGAAGACCTTGTGAACAGTGCAGGTAAATGTAACCAGCATGTTCCACTGAGGATTCTTGCTTCTCTACTTTCCATTTATTACATCCGTTTGTGAATGCTAGGAGTTTAGAAAGACAGTGCTAGCTTGTTACGTGTAGGAGTACTTGATTTTAATAGCAATGCGTGTAAATTCCACGTTTCATATTACACTTTACTCAGTAGCGTTTTTGAGAACTAAATTAAGCCAACCGTGGACCGAGCATTTTGTATAGAAATCTCTGCAGCAGTGCTAATGAGGGCACAGAGTATTGTAGTAAACTTTCTTATACATATAATAATAACTTTAATGCTTTTAAATTACAACAGCTAGAGCACCACAAAAGTTTGTATTGCTGAAGTGATTCCTATAAAAATACGTGATCCAAAAATGCAAAAAAATCCTTTTACTTGTCCTCGGTGTACAGATGACAGATTACAATGAAAAATGTTACATTATTAATATTGTATCAGTTTTTCCTATCTCTGATATACAGAACAAGTCTCAGGTAATGTAGTTGAAAGCAGTACCTTGGAGAACTTGTAATTTTGACTGTATGATATTTTGCAATTATTAAATGAAGAGAAATATTTGAGCTCAATGAAAAGAGTGGCCCATTCTCATCAAAAATTCTTTTGTATTGTCTACATAAGGTCTGTAACATTCAAAGTCCATACTTGGTATCATACCTTTGAGGCATGTCTTTATTATGTGTGCATATCTGGAATTTATATTTTCATTTTTATTGAGGTTAATTGTTGCGAAATTTAAGCTTTGAACCATGTAAAAATTCATTTTTAGAATTATTTTGTGTTCCCTTGTCCGATATGGACATGTTCCTAAGTTTTTTTGTTAGATTTATTTTTTTTGCGACATCGTTTTCTTTATTATGTGCACTGACATTTTGGGTATTTTATATGGCAGCAGCTATATTTTGGCAGCAACAGTGCTCCATCGCCATCACTTGACTACCAGAAGCTGTCATCACCTGGGCAGTTTTTAGGGTGGCAGTGTAATAGTTCTGGTGTCGAGCTACCGTTTCTTTTCAACTCCTTGTGCTTCATCTTTATTGATGTTTATTTGTCCTTCCAATTTTCAACTTGGCAGAACAGTGATCACTGGTATCTAGCAATAATCAACCAAAGATTATGCCAGTACTCAGTACTCAGTGTCATATTTTTAAGCCAGTGTTGCTTTCCAATCTAATAGTAGATCTATTGCAGAGTGATATTTAATGTATCTTTTCTTTATTCTGCCTTTCCCCTATTTGATGGACTTGTACAATTTCTGAGTTTTTTTGGAGGTCCAGCTTGATAGTATCTTTTCTTTAAAATATGGAGCCATGCTGGAATAGCTGTAATTAATCAGAAGTCATGTAATCTTCATTTGTTGCACCCAGATAGTGTAACTAGCAGCACAAGTTCAGGCTGAGAGAAAGAGGCTTGCTGATGCACAAGATAAGCACTGTCACAGCTTTGTGGCCAAATCTGCCGCTGGTTGACGGATATCTCCTTTATGGCAGTTGTAGAGATGACAGCTTGTAATTCCAACGAACTGTGTTCACATCCTTTGCCAGTGACAGATGGTCTCAATATAGTTGTTCTATAATTTCTAAAGGTAGTTTGACTGGAATGGACATTATTTAGTTTTCATTGAAAAGCTTTTACTTTCTGTTGAAAGCATGAAATTCACTATGTTCAAAAAGTGTTTCAATGTATTTGACCTTCAGAAGGTATATTACTTCAGCAAATTTAAAAGAAATATTTGCTACAGGCATCATATCCATAAAGATGTATTTGTATTATGCATGCTGTAAATTCCTTCCCTTCTAATGTTTATTTATAAAGGGGATATTACAAAACTTTATGTTTTCTTTTTTATTTGTTTTGGAGCTCAGTAGCAAACATAATGTCTTATTTACAGTAAGTAGTTTATAGTATAAAGGGGGGCATTTTGCAAATATGGAATGTACTGCAGACATGCTTATGCTGAATTTAATGTACATTATTTGAAAACATTACATAAAATGAGGTAGTTGGCATGCTGGTTTAGTGATTAACTCTGCTGCTTCACAGCTCAGGAATCCTGGATAGTAATCCCAGGCCATTCGCTGCTTGTGTGTAGTTTTCACAATCCATGTTTGAGGTTTTTTTTCTGGATGTTTTGTTGTTTTAAGATGTGCCATTTAGGTTGAATTGATGCTTTATGAGTGAGTATTGGGGGGTGTGTGAGACTGCGTCTTGCAATGGCGCCCTGTCCAGGCTTAGTGATTTCCTTGCACCCAATGTTTTTTGCGATAGGCTTCAGCTCTCTATGACCCTGTATTTAAAAATGAAAGGTTATTACAAATAATGTTATGGGCAATTATAATTGTGCTCATTTTGAGGTTTACAGTATATGAACGATTATCTTGAATCATCACTGTTTATCCATCCATCCATTATCCAACCTGCTATATCCTTAGTACAGGATCACGGGGGTCTGCTGGAGCCAATCCCAGCCAACACAGGGCGCAAGGCAGGAAACAAACCCCGGGCAGGGCACCAGCCCACCGCAGGGCACACACCAAGCACACACTAGGGACAATTTAGAATCGCCAGTGCACTTAACCTGCATGTCTTTGGACTGTGGGAGGAAACCCACGCAGACACGGGGAGAACATGCAAACTCCACGCAGGGAGGACCCGGGAAGCGAACCCGGATCACTGTTTATCTCAGGTTTAATTTAATAATATGTTGAACACAAATAGGGTTACTGTAGTATTGTGTATATTTTTGGAGCATCTTTAGAGCTGCAAAAGTAAAATTAATGATGAAGATATTTTTCATTTTATTAGTTTAGTTTACTAGTATTAAGTTTACAAGTATAGATGTACCATACTCTTTTTCATTTTTGTCATATACCAAGTTTATGTAAATGAAGTAACCTACTTTTTGCATTTCACCCAGTTGACTAAAAGTGTTAACAAAATGCACATAGAGTGTAACATGATAATAAAATGTAAAGCATCACTTGGGATTGTCCCAAGTTGCAAATAATAGCCTACAGTAGAAAGGTGGGGAAAGTTCACATGTTATACTAGTTAGATTACATTAATGTTACATTAGTCACCTTTCATTGCTCAGAGGCTCAGCAGTATTTACATTTCAATAGTGATGCTGCAGCACTTATTTTCCATTACAGTAATGTGAAAATTTTTAAATGATCATTTTAAACATTCTAGGTATTGTTTTAAAATGGAAAAAGAAATGTTTACACAGTATGCATACACACTCTTTTTCACTGCGTTAAATTTGTGTTCATAAACAGTACAGGAATGACAGATTTAAAGGCAATGTAAAGTAAGCCTACTCATGATGTGAGGAACTTTCAATTTTATGATATAACTGAGCAAAAAGCTTAGTAACTTGTGCAATTCAAGCAAGAATCATCATAACTCAATAATCATTAGTCCTCAGTTGAAAAAAAATAACCAGCGCTTCATATTCTTCTTCTTTCAGCTGCTCCAGTTAGGAGTCGCCACAGCGGATCATCTTTTTCCATATCTTCCTATCCTCTGCATCTTGCTCTGTCACACCCATCACCTGCATGTCCTCTCTCACCACATCTATAAACCTTCTTCTAGGCCTTCCTCTTTTCCTTTTCCCTGGCAGCTCTATCTTTAACATCCTTCTCCCAATATACCCAGCATCTCCCCTCTGCACATGTCCAAACCAGCGCAATCTCGCCTCTCTGACTTTCTCTCCCAACCGTCCAACTTGAGCTGACCCTCTAATGTACTCATTTCTAATCCTATTCATCCTTGTCACATCCAATGCAAATCTTAGCATCTTTAACTCTGCCACCTCCAGCTCTGTCTCCTGCTTTCTGGTCAGTGCCACCGTCTCCAACTCATATAACATAGCTGGTCTCACATAAATAACCACAGCATCAAAAGGAATAGATAAGAGTGAAAGAAAAATGTGTCTTTACAGAGTAAACAAATTGCATGAAAACTGACAATGATCAAACTAAATTCCTTCATTTGTAGCCAAATAAAACAATGTGGAATGTTTTACATGAAGTGTCTCTTATTAGTATACTTCAAGGTATTATTTAAGAATACTTCCTGTGAACCTAAATATACATTTTTTATTCTGGTATTCTTACTTAGACCATTATAGTAATCTCACAGTATTAATAATATTAGTAAACTAATAAAAGTAACTTTTTGTAAGGTATTGTTGATTTTTTTTAAACTGTAATAACAGATGTACTCTATTTAAACATCAGTTTAATAGAAATAAGGTCTCATTTTGCCAATAGCTGGTGATCAACATTTCATAGTCACACTGAGGAATAGCATTCACCAGTATAATTGTCTCATTTTAGAATACGAAAAGGAAGCCAAGATGTTTTTTCTTGAGGACTCAGCTTGAATCTGTTTAGAATTAAGGTAAACATACATACATACATACATACATGTTGCCATGAGTACATCTAAGGAACTTCCTGATATATTTTCTTATATATATTTCTTCTATATTAGCATTCTTTTGATTTTCATTTGTATCATTGCTTTGGTTGACACCAGTGCATCACCATTTTGTTCTCAATTTCATTTACTGTTCATATGGGGTCAACAACATCAATTGCTGGTCTTGCAACATGTCAGGGTCGTGACATGTGACATCACTACGACTCTACTTCTTTGCCCCAAAGAAAGCCCATTGTTAATTGAAATGATTGTTTGGAACTTTCCATAAATGAGTGATTTAGACTATTTTATTTCTTTTGAGTGGCAGATGTTCATTCAAGCTAAGCATTATTGTGGTCAGTAAGCAAGCAGCGTCTAAACCAGCAGTTTTTCACTAAATGCCAAGATCAAACAAAACTCTAAAGAGTAAAGCGGTCTTCATTTGAATTTCTTAACGCCTTAATTTTATTTGCTCAAGAACCGTATTTGCCTGTTTACAATGTTACTGTATATCTCTCACTCTTGTATAAGATGGCCACCATGACATCGCGAGCAGTGAACACCTCAAGAGCGGATGATGTTAGGAACATCAGATGCCCAATTGTAAAACATACAGAAACAAGCAGATAAACCTAATTTAGACTTAATACTGTACACAGAGTAACATAACATCTGAGAAGTGCATAATCCAAGTACAGAATGAAAAAAATAGACTTGACTGATACTTTTAATCGCAGAAAGCTATAAGATCAGAAAACATTATAACTGTTTACAGGCAGGGCAAGTGACTTTCTCAAGGCCACACAGTAGGGTACAGGCAGGAATTGAACCACATATCTTGTGGCTTTAAATCTGCTGCCTTAGGCATTACCCCAGACTGCCCATTTATATTTAATTTCATGATTCTCATTAGATTTTAATATAGAAAAATACAAAAGTAATGAGTACCAGTGAAAGCAATCAACTTTTTTTTTAAAACCCATGAAGTCGATACTCAGAGAGTCTTAGAACTGGGTATAAGAGCCCTTTCTACAGACAAATAATGTGGTGTGAAATAATAAAAAATAGCGTTAAGGAATCAGCTTAGTATGGAACATAATTGAAACAGTAATTATGACGCAATGAGATGCTTTATGCTAAAGAACATGTGGTTAATATAAAGGTCTAAAAGGGAAAAGCATATTGTGAACTGTCTGGTAATGTGATTTCTCTTCCAGAGGAAATCAGTAGTGTGGTATTGACTTTTTTCAGCTTATATAAAAATAGCTTTGTCTCCATCTTTATTACAGTTTCTGTCCTCTCATGTTTAGAGCCACTCTAATTAACTCTGAGAAGAGTTTCAAAAATGAAACACCAACCGGAATCAGGCACGTAAACATTCAACTCAGTCTGATCACCAGAAGAGCAGGCTGTTCCTTGCACATGTTGACTTTATTTTTAACCCGTTAGTGTGTGTCAGGCAGGTTTTTCACTTGATACAGCATTTAACTTCAGAAATGTTCAGCCATTGAAAGGAAGTGCAGGTCATTAGTGTTGACCACCACCCAGTGCAAATGCAAATTCTGCGGTATTTATGTGCTTGAATAATATTTGAATCATTTTAATGAATTTCATTGAACGTCCTCCATGCTTGGTCTCTGATTAGCCATCATATGTCATTAGGCCTTTACTGTCATCTGCATTGCAAATATAGCTGGTAAAATCAATAGCATGTAATCTTGTTCACCACATCTATCATTTGTTAGCATCTGTCAATCTGCTGTAATTTACCCAGCCATTCTACAGAGTGTTCTAGAAATTCAAAGCAGATATAAACAAATTTAGTCAAGTAAAACCACTAAAGTATTTGCAGATATATAAAGAAAAAAGAGAACACAGTTGCTTCCTTTGAATACACTCGCCATGCAAGAATTATGTCACTTGCTGCAACCATTTCTATGCTTTTCTGTTAAAATGTCATACAATGAATTTTCGTTTGTTCCATACTCAACACCAGTCATGTAACATGCATTAATTGCTGTTACTGATAAAGTAATTGTATTGGTGATGAACATACATTTAATAAACATGGTGACTTTCCTTTTTAATACAGAGTTGTTATGTAACAATATTCCGAGCTAGTGTAGGAGCACAATTGTGGCTCAGTGGTTAACACTGTTGCCTCACACCTATGGATTTCATGTGTTTAATTCTGGTCTCATCACTGCCTTTGAGGCAGTTATTCCTTTCACATCCCAAAAGTTAGTATCTGTTTATTATTCTTGTTTGTGTGAATGTTGACTGGTGCCACTTCAAAGCTCCTTCCTGCTGGGATGATGAGCTTTGTTTAACTGCAACCCTAAAATGGTTTAAGAAAGTATAGTTAATGGAATGAAACTCTATAAAGTGACCTGGTAAGTGTAACTTACCTGGTGAGTAAGTGTTGATGTGTTCAGGTGTATAGTCTGCCATGAAGAGGTGCCACTCCATAGGTACCGCTTGTCATTCACATGATGCTGCCAGGAGAGGCTCCAACTTGCCCATGCACCTGAATTGAAAAAAAGAGGTACAGATAATGTATGGATGAAAAGCATTAAAGTGTTCAAAAGGAAAGAAACATAGTCAGAACAGAAACTAATTCCATATTCTGTGAAAAATTAATATTGTACAGCTTTTAAATGTACATTGTAGAATTTTTCTTCTAGTAAGAATGCAGCTGCCCTTTTTAACAATGCTTATTTCAGAATTCCACTGCTATTGATTCTGGTCAGTGTTGCAGAACTAAATTATTATTACTTAATCAGTACTGCTCTGTCTTCTTAGTGCATGTCTTGGGCTTTTCTTTAGATCGGCAAGCAGCATTCAATCCCTGATGTGGGATGAGCTGCAATGGACACTAAAGAATAACGATATAGGCTACAGACATTTTGAAAATCATTTAATGGATGTTATGGAAGGAACAATGAGTCTCTCTGTATAATGCTGTTCAGTTGTGTCTTAGCCTGATTCAGTCACAGATGTGCAATTACAGTGGTTACTTCATTTATACTGAACTGGATGTAGTTACTTTAGTAGTCTCCGTCTAGTTTTATGCACAACTCTTATTCACAGTGTGGTAAAAATGTTGCTCAATGGCCAAGCTTTGTGGCAAATTTTGCTTTACACATTTTAGAAAAATTGCTTTGTGCTTTTAGTTATAGGTAGGCAATGTGAGGTACTACATAAAGAAATGGACTCTAAACCAGTTCACCCCTGACTCACAGCAAGCCACTTACACTGCAAGTGCTCTGATTGTAAAAATAATGGTGCTATATAAAATAAAATTTGGAACTTGAGACATGAAAGCAGCATTATAGCAGATTACAGCATGGAAACTCATGAGTCTGGTTTATGGTAAAAAAAAAAAAACACTTTAAAATGCGAGTCCAGTATCAAAGTGTTTACTGTATTTCTGATACCTGATTTGCACACAGTGTTCTTTCACTAGGCTACAGTAAGCAGGCAAAAACTTAATTCAGAAATTTTGTTTAACTTTATAGTGTTTGGCCCAAATTGCCCATTTGCTTCCCCTTAAATAGATAGCAACAGCTGAGCCTAGTTTGTTTGATTATCATTATTTCTTATGTAGCTCACATGTCCACATGGTTTTATCGTCCTATAATGAGAGAGGTTTTTACCTTAGTATGCACTGTGTGTATATTATGCTATTAAGAAGGGAGCCTGTCATAGCTGTATCTGTGATTATAAACCAGCGATTAACTTCAGCCCTAAGGAACTTGTTTCTCCTGCTACTGGTCACACTTTTTCTACTGTAGGGTCACAGGAAGTCAGAACCCATCCCAGCAAAACAGTGCATGGCAGAAATAAATGTGGGATTGGAATTCTAAGTGTATTTTAGAGAACATTCTAGGAGACACATACAGTACATTAATCAGGCCATATTAGAAGCAGCAGCAGCGTACATCTTTAAGACGTAAGATGTAAATCAGAGTACATAGAAAAAATGAAAACATTATGTTAACTACATAGCAGCAGCCGTAAACAAGGTACCACCAAGCTGACCCAAATGTACAGATAGTTGATTGATATTTGATTTAGTTAGGCTATGTACTATCATTTACAAAATAAACCAGAGTATTTGATATATTTGTAGCTATTGTTTCTCACCTTTTTTTTTTTTTAGTAATGACTAGCATTTTTCAAATCCGAGTTGCCTTAGAGTATTAACAGCAATCGTCATATCTCCATGGATTAGGGTGTCCATTGTTATTATTGCCTAGTTTGTTCTTAGTTGTCAGTCTCTTTTCTTTTAACTTCTAGTTTTAACAGCTTGACATCCCATAATCCTGCTTTTAATCTAAATTTTACCCTTTTTTAATAAGACTTCAAAACAGTTTGTAATGTGTCAGATTCTGACTGCTGGAAATAGAAATTGATTGAATATTTGACACAGAGAATGAAGCAAACCATTTACTTTTCTTTGTGTATTTGAAAACTGATTGTTTTAGTAGGAGCAGTACCAGAGTAACATACTCTGCTCATAAACTGTACCAGACTTTCAAAGACTTTTTATGGAAGATAAAAGCTAATTAATGGGATTTTTAATATTTCTCAATAACTTACAGAGTAAAACTACAGATCCATATAAGTATATGCCATCTCCATGGTCATACCTTATAATGCACAATACATTTTGTGACACATTTTAATAGTATTCTTTTTTGAGTAGTCTAATGCTAATTGTAGTACTCAATGCAAAGCTTTCACTATCACCTTAGCTGGCTTTAGCATTATCTTTATTCTTAGTGCCTTTTGCTTTTAGTTTTCATTACATTTTCAATGTATATAAAATATTGTAATATGTTTGTGATGTCACAACACATGTGCTCTTGAATAATGAACTAAGACAGATCAGCTCAGCAAAAATAAGAGTTATTAGCCTGATGCACCTATGGACTATTTCACTGACCAGTTAAGCTTCTTAGTACATAGCAGTGACCTCAATGTGACGTGTTCACTCCTTAACTCAGTTATAGGGTTTCATCAAAATTACAATCAACACAGCCAACATAACTGGCTTAGTTTAGTAGAACTAAAAAAAAATAACATCATGTTGTATTGCCCCAAAGTAGGAAACATTAAGCATAAGAATAGCAAGCAGTGAATTGATCAATGACAAAGTGTGGGAAAAATGATATTCGAACTTCTCCCCAGTTTTAAATAGGAGAGTACTTAGCCACTATCATTTGAACAGATGTTTACATTTTATGCCCAAAATACGAATATCAAGTTTAGAAACTTTAATAGAATCTGCTTTGATGAACATAAAAGTAAGCACAAAACAATATAGAAATTCATCTGTCACTGGTACAATTTTTTGAAGATGAATAATAAATGTACAATAGAGATCTATGATTTTAACTTATTATGAATGCTTGACAATTAAAGCTGCTTTATTAATTTAACATAACATGACTTATTCTGAGCATATTCCAGCAGCACTGGGCACAAAGCTTGAAACATTCCTGCACCATACATTACAAGGCATCACAGGCACACCAACAAAAACCCAGATTAAGACCCCTACAGGCCCACGGGTGACTTTGCTGGTTATAGTTTTAACAGGGTAGTGCAACCACACTAAGCCAATGTCAAATCATAAATCAACTTAATCTGCGTATCTTCAGGGATAATGAAGGGAGCTCTAAACATACACAGGTACAATGTCCAAATTCAATATGAGCAATAGATAAATAGATTGTGACAGTAGTAAATGCATGCAATTGCTAAAATAAACTGCTAAAATAATTAAAGGAACACTTTGAAAACACATCAGATCTCAATGGGAAAAAACCATGCTAGATATCTATACTGATATGGACTGGGTAATGTGTTAGCAATGAAAGGATGCCACATCGTTTGATGGAAATGAAAATTATGGAAATAAAAATTATCAACCTACAGAGGGCTGAATTTAAAGACACCCCCAAAATAAACGTGAAAAATGATGCGGCAGGCTAGTCCATTTTGCCAAAATTTCATTGCAGCAACTCAAAATTGTACTTAGTAGTTTGTATGACGCCCACATGCTTGTATGCATGCCTGACAACGTCTGGGCATGCTTCTAATGAAACAACAGATGGTGTCCTGGGGGATCTCCTCCCAGATCTGGACCAGGGCATCACTGAGATCCTGGACAGTCTGAGTTGCAACCTGGCAGCATCGGATAGACCGAAACATAATGCCCAGAGGTGTTCTATTTCATTTAGGTCAGGGGAGCTTGGAGAGGCCAGTCAATGGTATCAATTCCTTCATCCTCCAGGAACTGCCTGCACACTCTTGCCACATTAAACCAGACATTGTCATGCACCAGGAGCAACCCAGGACCCACTGCACCAGCATAGGGTCTGACAATGGGTGCAGGAATTTCATCCCAATACCTAATGGCAGTCAAGGTGCTGTTGTCCAGTCTGTAGAGGTCTGTGCGTACCTCCATGGATATGCCTCACCAGACCATCACTGACCTACCACCAAATCGGTCATGCTGAACGATGTTACAGGCAGCATAATGTTCTCCACGGCTTGTCCGGACCCTTTCACATCTGTCACATGTGATCAGGGTGAACCTGCTATCATCTGTGAAAAGCACAGGACAGCAGTGGTGGACCTGCCAAATCTGGTAGTCTATGTCAAATGCCAATCAAGCTCCATGGTGCCGGGCAGTGAACACAGGGCCCACTAGAGGACGTTGGGCCCTGTAGCCACCCTCATGAAGTCTGTTTCTGATTGTTTGGTCAGAGACATTCACACCAGTGGCCTGCTGGAGGTCAATTTATAGGGATCTGGCAGTGCTCATCCTGTTCCTCCTCGCCCAAAGCAGCAGATACTGGTTCTGCTGATGGGTTAAGGACCTTCTATGGCCCTGTCCAGCTCTCCTAGAGTAACTGCCCATCTCTGGGAATCTCCTCCATGCCCTTGAGACTTTGCTGGGAGACACAGCAAACCTTCTGGCAATGGCACGTATCAATGTGCCATCCTGGAGAAGTTGGACTACCTCTGCAACCTCTGTAGGGTCCAGGTATCGCCTCATGCTACCAGTAGTGACACTGACTATAGCCAAATGCAAAACTAGAGTAAAAACAGTCAGAAAAGATGAGGATGGAAAAAATGTCAGTGGCCTCCACCTGTTAAACTATTCCTGTTTTGGGGGTCGTCTCATTGTTGCTCCTCTAGTGCACCTGTTAATCTCATTAACACCAAAGCATCTGAAACTGATTAACAACCCCCTCTGCTGCTTAACTGACCAGATCAATATCCCAGAAGTTTTGACTTGATGCTATACTTTGATTAAAAAGTGTTCCTTTAATTGTTTTGAGCAGTATATACTTATTTAATTCAATGTTAAATTTTTCTTTATCAATAACTTTGTGGTTAGATCATATGCCTAACAGCCCTACGTGAATGCTTTTAAATTTCTTGTTTGTACACTGTCTCAATGTCTGCATGAGGTTTTCTCTGATACTCCTGTTTTTCACCCACATTTCAAAGATATATGTGTTAGATTAATTCTCTTACTTGGCCATGTAGTGGTGATGTTATTCTATCCATGAAGCAGATGCAGCTAGAATGGAGTGCTGGGCCCCCAATGACCCTGAAACACATTGAAGAAGATTCTTTAAAATGATGGATGAATAAAGTAGGGTTGTATGGTATACAGGTACTGGAAAAGTACCGAAAAACAAATTTTAAATGGCATGGTATGGTACCAGCATTTCAGGATTTTCTGTGCTGGAAGAAAACTTCAACTTTCCTCTCAATTCCCCGACCCCATCCCTTGACACTTACTATTGTGGATGTGGAAAAAAAGTCTATTTTATAGACCTCACAAAATGAAACCATAGGCTCCACGTGGGACAACATTATTGCTTTATTGTGATCAGGACTTCATAGCTATTAAGAGGATAGTGGTGTGGAGTGTAGTGTGAGCACGATGGAGGCTCAGAGAAAGACGGGAGTTTTGGGGATATCCACTATTTGCTTTGGAACTGTGTAGTTAACGGTACCAAAGTGTGAAAGCTAGTACTGATACAGAAGTCAAAATTTTAGTAGCGACCTAATAATTGAATGGACACTTCAGTTAATTATTAATTACACTTACATGAATAGTCTTCCTTATTTATTGTGGAAATTTGAAATTTAATCTTTTCTGGCAGAGACACTGTAGACTGTGCTGTTTTGCTTTGACAGCATATTGCAGGATGGAAAGTATACATTTGCAGTGTTAACCTAAAATACTAAAACAGCTTCAATAAAGTCAAAGACTAAAAATCGTATTTGGGAAAAAATGCTAATAAAATGTGGTTTTAATAGATGGATACTATAGAAAATAAAACTAAAATGTTTGGAAATAGATATAATGTTTGTATTTTCCAATATATAATTTTTAGTGTTACGTTTCATGGCAAGTGTCAGTTACAAAACATATAAAATACAATACTTTTTATAAAACAGCAAAACAATGACTTATTGCTAAGGATGCAAATGTTTTTTGTTTGACTTAAAATGTGCATTTACTAAGCCTTTGAGCATGAACATTTTATAACAATGTCAATAAATGTTTCTTTTTTAGGCATATGCATGGCTGCAAGAGGAGATGGGCCCAGATACTGACCCAGTAGTGATTGTTAGATTTCTTGGCTCTACCGATGGCAGCACAGAACTTCGAAGCTTGCTGCAAAGCATATGTGAGCAAATAGCAATCAACTACAGATGCCTTGTCCACAGTAATCCACATAAAATAAATGATCTGAAGGAGCTTCTTGGTAATCTCTTAAATGAATCTTCATTTCGTAGACCCTTGGTGATTGTCTTGGACGCAATAGAGTATCTTTCAGACAGTGATGAAGCACGCAAACTCTGGTGGCTCCCTATTAATCTGCCTCGGTCTGTAAGGATAATTATTTCAACACTGCCAAACAAACATGGGATTCTACAAAAAATGAGGTGCCTTATACATGATGAAGATAACTACATTGAGCTTATGCCACGTGACAGAAAAATGTGCAGCCAGATACTGAAACATCAGTTGCTGAAAGTAAAACGTAAAGTCACCTCAGGGCAACAAATCTACGTTAATGAGGCACTCGCAAAGTGTACTTTACCTATGTTTGTTAACCTGATTTTCAGGGAGGTTAAGCATTGGAGATCACACAAAGATGTTGATGATTCATCATTATGTGTTACTGTTCATGAAAGTATTGAGCAATTGTTTTGGTCTCTTGAGAACAAACTTGGGTCAAGATTTGTGTTTAGAGCTCTGGGCTACATCACTATAGTGAGAACTGGTTTAAGTGAAATGGAGTTAGAGGACATCCTTTCCCTTGACAACAGTGTTTTAAAAGACAT
Source organism: Polypterus bichir lapradei (assembly GCA_026402145.1). Taxonomy (NCBI): domain Eukaryota; kingdom Metazoa; phylum Chordata; class Cladistia; order Polypteriformes; family Polypteridae; genus Polypterus; species Polypterus bichir. The sequence continues at coordinate 54,958,934 of JANRMT010062808.1, read as the reverse complement.
TATAGTAAGTACCAATCTACAAAATCCTTTAAGGGTCGCATACATTCTCATAGCAAAACTGAAGGAAGAATTAAATGGATACCTCATAGAAAGACAAGTTAGAAATTTGACGTTGCTTGTATGGGCCAATAGGCATCTGCAGTTAATTGCTCAGAAGCTGTACCTAGGCAATGAAGAAGATGTGCACCAGATGCATAGTCTTCTTGCTGAGTATTTTTTAGGCGTCTGGTCAGGAGGAAGGAAGAAAATGTTCCATTGTGACAGTCACCATCTTAATTCATTTGATTTTAATCAGAGGAATCCTGACAGTATTGAAAGTGCAATTTGTGATGAGTCTTCCTATGACAGACAAACACCAGAACAACCCTGGGTGTTTCAGTGTAGCTCTCTTGATCCAGACATCTTCTTTGTTAATCACCGGAAAATGACAGAACTATTATATCACTTAACCAGGAGTGGAAGGACAGATGACTTAATGTTTGGCGTCATAATGGATTTCAGCTGGCTCTACACAATGATCAAAATTGGTCAGTTTGAAAGGGCACTCATGGATATTGATATAGGTTATAATTATACACAGGAGAAAGAGCTCAAGTTTCTCGCATGCACTCTTCGCAGCATAAAACTTAAAGTGATAAAAAATCCAAATTCCCTTTCTGCAGAGTTACAACAGAGACTTTTGCCGGTGGTCACCTCACTGCCAAAGCTAAGACATCTTCTGTTGGAATGTGATAAAGATGGGCCTAAATACTGTTCAATTGTTCCTTTACATTCCTCTATGGATGTTATCTACAGTCCAGAACGACTTCCACTTTCTTCAAGTTGCATGCAAATTGTTGATGTTCTCCCAACTTTGAGTCCTAGTATTATTATTGCTGCTTTGGAAAATGGTTCCATTAGCACATGGGATGTTGAAACTAGGCAGCTCTTAAGGCAGATTGACACTGCTCATTCTGTAGTGCTTGGGATAAAGCTTACAAGTGATGAGAAATATCTTGTCGTGGCAACAACTAAAAACACATTGCTTATTTATGATAATCACAAATCCTGCCTTTTGTCAGAAGTAGAGATCAAGGGTTCAAAACACAGCGGCGTTACAGGAGGTGTTGCGTTCATCAATGGTTTCACATTATCTAGTAACCATGCCCTCGCGTGGCTTGAAGCAAGTAAAGATGTTAATGTAATTGATCTCCTTTATGGCTGGCCCTTATACCAGTTTCACTGTTGGTATGAAGTAACTTGTGTTCAGTGTTCACCAGATGGAGTATATGCTTTTTGTGGACAGTACCTCAACACCACAACAATATTTCATTTGGGGAGTGGAGAAAAGTTGTCCACTGTGACATCCGAGTTCTCTGGGGGGTTCGTCAAAGCACTTCTTATTCTGGATACTGTGCAAGAAATGGTAATGATTGATAATGAAGGAAGTCTCTCTGTTTGGAATACAGAAGAGATCACTAACCCCCAGTTAATTGAAGATTTTGACTGTAGAGGAGAAGAAAATGAAGTAGTTAGCATTGAGCTGTCAGAAGACCAAAGTGCTATTCTAATATGCAAAGCCAGGAGCATTGAGGTTCTGGATACGGGTTTATGGAAGATGGCAGAAAAGTTTAAAGCCAAAAGGAATGAGCGTTTTGTTTCTGCAGTCCTTTCAAAAACTGCAGAATGTATTGTAGCTTCCATGGAAAATACCTCTTCCATTTTTGTATGGCGAAGAGACAGCGGGCAGTGCATGGCAAGCTTACAAGAGATTTCAGGAGCCACAGTCAAATTAATTAAATCTAATCATCACAACTTGCTCTTGTCCCTTACGACTAGTGGAGTGGTGTCTATTTGGGACATAGATATTATTACAGCAATGTCCAACATAGACAAAACTGGAAAGCCCATTCAGAGTCTGTTGTTACCTGGCCGAGGGGAACTTATCTATACCCTTGATGGCTCTGAGTCAGTTTACAAGTGGAATTTTAGCACAGGCTTTATTGAGTCTGTGTTTAAACATGAGGGAATTGTGGAGAACTGTGTGCTAACGTCATCAGGGGATTTAATGGTCACTTCAGATGATAAGTGCAGTCAATATGTATGGCACACTGTAACTGGTGAGAATATTTTCCGTATCAATGGGCAGAAAATATCTCAACTGTTGATTACTCACAATGATCAATTTGTGGTTTCATTATGTGAACAAAACGCATCTCGAGTGTGGAGATTAGCTACTGGCCACAAGGTCTGCAATATTCTTGTGGCCCTACAAAATGCATTTATAACAACAGCTAATACATTTTTAATTGGCATGACAAAAAACAAGCTCTTAGCAGTGAGCTTATGGTCAGGAAGCGTTAGTAAAAAATTTTGCTGTGATGATGGAACCAATATTGTTAGTTTTAAACTTATTCCTGATTGCCCAGACTTTGTAGTTTTTATTACATCCGCAGAAACTGTTTACATTTGGAGTGTGGCCGAAGAGTCCATCTGTAGGCGGGTACAGCTTCCTAATAATTTTTTAAAAAATCTAGATGATTTTCAAATATCTCCCAATGGCAAACTAGGAATTGTTTCAAGAGGGGATGAAAACATAAATGTCCTTGATTTGCACAGTGGAAAACTCAGGATTGTTCATGCTTCTGGTGTCATCTGGAGACAGAGATTATCTCGCGATGGACGTTATCTTGTGTATATTTGTTTTCAAAATGGTGATGATGAGGATGACAATGGTTTAGTCTTCAGCCTGATTGTTATGAGATTGGCAGATGGCAAAAGCATTGGTGCTTGTTCACTTTACAAAACTCCTACTTTTCTTGGTCTGTCCCAGAGACATTTAAATATCATAGTTGGATTTGAAGATGGAAGTCTTGGCACCTACACCGTGGTAGATCGTGTAGATGCTGCCTTAAAGATTAAGATTGCAACATCTAATAGTCGTCAAATTGTTAACAATGCATCACAAAAGGTTAGACCCAAATGTTCAACATTTTCTTTCAAGACAGCTGCTGATTGTGTTTGGAGGGAATCTACAGAGGTCTTTGCTAGAGATAGTCCTATTAATGTGTCTGACTCAGGTGAGGCAGAGACAACACCGACAAAGAAGCCAAATTATTGTTATGATCGGGTGTGCTCTGCAATTGATTGCAAAAGTCCAAGCTTTCCATCAGAGAGCTGAATTTACAGTTTTGATGGTGGCAGCCTGTAAAGCTGGGCAGAGTCAGTAAGAGAATATGTAGCTCATAAAACAGTCATCCATTTTCTGAACATACTTATCTCTTACAGTTCTGTAGTGCAGAAGAACCCAGTGGCATGGGACAACCATGAAGAGAGTGCTACTCCATTTCATGGCACAGTCATGCTCACAAAGATCCATACAGTGATAATAGGGTCATTTAAATTTATATGAAAATGCATATTTTTTGAATATGGGAGCACACGTATGTGGCAAACTTCTGCCTTGTTTTATTTTAAGCTATTTATCAATTACCTTTCTTAGTTAATATCTAACATTAAAAATGTTTGTTCACTTTTTCTGAGCCCATTTTTTTCAATAATCAGTAAATGCTACTAAAATAACAATGCCATCTCAAAACTGCTTAACCCAATTTGTGGATGCAGAAGCCAGAGCTCCGTTGGCTGGGCTCTCTCCATTTACAGCTAAACCTTCACTCCTTGTTGGTGTGCTAATTTTAAGCATATTCTTAAACATAACTCTTTGACTAGGCCAGTAGTAGTGAGCTGAGTGGTCACAGAGTGACTTCCTAAAGGGTCACTGGAAACCATTCTAAAAATAAGTGTTGTTATGGCCTTAAAACTTCTCCTTATTTATTTAAGTAGAATCTGAAGTGAATTGTTTATGCTTTGAAATGCCATTGCAACTTTCCCTACCCCACCACCTGCAACATAGTGTTGTCATTTCGAATCAGTGATGAGCAGCATTGTTCATTTGACAAGACACACCCTAGTCAAAAAACAGGTAACAACAGAATAAAGAGTATATTACTCGTGACAGCGGCTATTTCAGTAAATTGTTTTAATGTCCATTATATTGTGTAACTTTACTTATTTTTTCCATGATTGGGTGCAGTTATAGTCCCACCCAGGAATATATATTTATATTTTTGTTACTTTACAATTGTTGCTTTATTGCCATATTAGGTTAAACCTTTAAAACATTTAGTTCACTTGAAAAATTGTGCCCATATCTTATGGCAAGAGTAGTGAGTGAGGAAAATAATAGTGATGACTGTCCCCCTCTCTCTGGCAAGCAGTAATAGAGAACAAAGGCAATAAAAGAACAGAAGATGTACTGAAAAAAAGTCAAGTTTAGAAAAAAATGTTTGTGATTTATTTTTAAGATGTTTCAGTATAATATTTCTCAAATGTTAGCAACCTGTGTTCAGTAGTAGCTTTCTGTATACATTAACACAGAAGGTACCATAATATCATACTTCAAACACAGTCCATTATATTCTCACACTACACACTGGTCTTCTAATTAATGTTTTCCTGACTGAAATTTGAATAACTTTTTTACTGAATTAAAAAGAGGCTGCATAACCTTTGCCCATTTATTACTACTTAAAATACAACAAATACTTTTATAGCACCTGTTAATCAAATGGAAAATGTTCATATATAATAACTGTTGTTTTTACTGCTCCACTACTTAATGATATGTACTGCGTTATGCACATAAATTCAGTGCCTGAATTTTCCAGTGGTTTGAAAACACACCATATTTCTACAGTTGCAGGGAGAAACTTACAAAATAAGGCCTAGATTCTGAACATTTTTTTAAAACTGCAATTTGTCAGTTATACTTATGTAATTTAACAAAAGCTATATTTGAATACAACTCTTTTTTAAAGCATGAACTCCAAATATTAAAATCCTGCAGAGTTAGTTTCAGTTAATTATATTCATTTGTCACATACCAACTCTTTATTCAGCACATGCATTATTTATGACAACAATATAAAATATAACTTTGTGTGGTAATACTAGGAATGCCATGATGGAAACACAGAAAGCCCTAACGCATGTGTAAAACATGTTAAATGTATTGGGCTTATTTGAAAAAGCCAAATAAAAAAATGTATTTAAATAAAACTATTTATAAAATTAATCATTTTCAGACAGTAATATTCTCTTTTAATGTAAAATCACATTAATGTCTAACCTGAACCCTGTTGTGTGTGTGTGTGTGTGTATATATATATATATATATATATATATATACTTTTATGAACCTCATTTGAGCAATGAAAAAGGGCTGTTATCCTGTTCTCTCTGGCACTCTTCAGCCCATTCAATACAGAAGAAATTCATGACTTATTTAATTAGCTGAGGCTAACTTTGCAGTTTCTGTTCTAGAATAATGAGCATTTAAAAATATCAGATTCTGCACTATGGGTCAATTTCCAGATTTTTTTTAAGTTCTCTCACTTCTCAATTGCCAAAGGATGATACTATATTTTTTGTAATTTGTTGAAATGTGTGTCATGTTCTGTCATTTATGTTTTAATAATACCGTATTTTTCCCATTGTACATACATGCTGTAAATATAATTTTATGATTTCTAATAAAAAGTCAGCATAGATCTGTTATCCTACTACTTTTCATTAGGTTCTGCATACATTAATATCTAATGGAATGCTAGTGCAAAGTTACCAGCTACAAGTGAATGTCTCAATCAAAAGCCAATATATTATATACAGTACAGTATGTAGCCTGAATGGGTTTAATAACATGTTTGCAAATGATAGAATAAATACTGGTAATGAATGTTTTTAAGGTATTATTTGTATTGTCAGAAACTCTTTCTGTTTAGAGATTTATATTTTCATAAATGTTGTATTTACATTTTGTTACAAAGTTGTATACCTAGAGTTACTCGAAAATGATGTCAGAGCAATATAAAACTGTGTTTATGCATTGTCTGAATGGATACTTTTAAAATAATAAAAATAAAAGTTTAATCTGTTTTTGAAAATAACGAGTTGTAAAAGCAAAACTATGGTGTAATCTGGAAAACAAACATTAACTACTAGACTGTGAAAACACAGAAGTAAAACATTTAGTTGTTTTTTGTTTTAATTTATTGTTTTTATGTTTGTTTCTCCACATTACTTTTAAAAGTAGCAGATTATTAGACACATAAATTAATTGCATAACATTGTGTATACTAATAAAAGAACTGCCACTGGAAGAAAGTGAGCATCTCAAAGGTAAGTCATTCCAGTTTAAAATAGAACAGAAAATATATCTGACAATGATATTTACATTTAGTTGCTAATACCATCTATCAGCTGATTGACTATTGAAAATTAAGGAATCAACAGAATTGCAATCCATTTGCCATATTAATTTTTTATATTTGTATGTGAGAAGTACTTCATTGGCAAGTTCCAACTGTTGATGAATCACTTTTTATTTTATACATCCATCCATCCAACCCGCTATATCCTAACTACAGGAGCCAATACCAGCCAACACAGGGCACAAGGCAGATAACAAAACCCCGGGCAGGGTGCCAGCCCACCGCAAGGCACACACACCCACACACTAAGCACACATACTAGGGACAATTTAGGATCACCAATGCACCTAACCTGCATGTCATTGTACTGTGGGAGGAAACCTGAGCACCCGGAGGAAACCCACACAGACACGGGGAGAACATGCAAACTCGATGCAGGGATGCCCAGGAAGCGAACCCATGTCTTCTAGTTGCAAGGCAGCAGCGCCACCGTGCCACCCATTTTATACAGTAACATTAATATAATTAATCATTAAAGTAAATACTGTCATTTATAATAAAATATAAAATGCAATAATTTAGTTGCAATGCTCCTTTACTCAATGTATTAAGGTAATTGAGCCGGTGCACTTTTTTTTTTTTTAACAGGGAACTTCCTGTAGTGTAAACAAAGCAAGTCAAGGCTTGTTTTATGAGAGAGAGAGAGATGACTAGGATATTAGCCTTTACATTAAGGAAACTGGTGTAATAAAGTGAGAAAAAGGAACTGGAGAAGTCATACTGTGCAATTGGACAAATGGCAAGAAAAGCTGCTTTAATGAATTCAGACCTTTTTATTTTGTCCTCTAAATAAAAATGGACACTGTTTGAGTTTGGACAGTGAGCTTATTTTAAGTGCAGCAGCTTACATTTTCAAAAGACAAAGACAAATTTGAAACTGCTGCTTAGTTAGCAATAATCTTGTTAGCTTAACAGCAAAATGTATCTTTTACTTATAAACTTGTCACACATGTTAGTCATGTGTCTTCATGATAAACCACTAATGAACATTTGATACATTTCTGGCCTTTTAAAACATTTGTGATTTTTTTATTATTTGTTGATCCGAGTCATACACTATAAATTTCGGTAAGAAACAAGTACTGTATGATTAAAATGGTAATCCAGATTTATAAATAGACATCAAGAATTATGAAATAGCTGATACACTGAAGAAAAAACACACAGCTGTGTATATACATATATATATATATATATATATATATATATATATATATATATATATATGTTACATAGTTTACTGTCAAATAATGCAAAGAATACGCAACATGTGTTTCGCCCTTATTTGGGCTCATCAGGTGTACACACTCCACTGCACCCCTCGCGGGGATCGAACCTCGGACGTCAGCATCAGAGACGAAGTCCCTTTACGCTGTGTCACGGCGTGTTTATTTGACAGCCTGGAGTAGTCTGAGTCTCGATCTGATTGTATGGATGGTTACCTACCTGGTAACGAATGTGGTTGGTCTGTAATTACTCATATCTACTATTACCCCGGTTTAGCAAAGAATCACCCCCTTCGAAGTATTCCCATTTTTTTTTGCTTTACAGGCTTAAATGAAAACACACACAAAAAATATTTCTTCTCAGCTTTACTTACTCAATGCAACCTATAACATCCAAGTGAAAGATATCACAGTTGCAATTCAGAAAAATTATAAAAAATCAAAAACAAGAAATACTGAGATTAATAAAGGATCACCCACCTCCTAAACAATATTTGTAAACTCAAACAGGTGTAAGTAACCACCATTTCCATTGCAGACCATGGTTACTGGCATCCACCTGTGATCAATTTTAATATATAATGTATATATATATGTAATATATGTTATATATATTGATGGAGAATTGGTGAAAACTACTTTTTTTAATAAGCCTTGTTTCAAATAGGCACATTACAGAAAAAATTAAACAATACCTTGTAGTTATGAGAAGCATTTCTTTTCATACCATATGTATTATGGGTAAATATTTTTGTAAATATTTTATTAATATGTATTTTAAGGAAATTTGATTTATTTTGTATTTTATGGTCACTGAATAATAAGCCTACAGAATTTCATTTTGTTAATTTTTGTTTGTTCTATAGTTTAATTATAAAAGTTCACTTTAATATAGGACATAAGGCTCCTATGTGTCTGGTTATGCAGGAGCTTAGTGTAAAAAGTTTTTTAAAAGGAATAAAGGAAAAAAAAAATTGATACTGGAATTGGCTGATCAAGTAACATGAAATTGGCGATCAATATCGGCCTTAAAAAACGATTGGATTATCCCTAGTAGCCATCCTCATTTGTTTCCAAAGTTACAAATAGAGATGTAAAAGTTGATTTCTGTCATACAATAAAAGAACAGACCTATACTAAACTACAAAGTGTGCTCTGTTTAGATGAAAATTGAGCATGTGCAGTCTGAGCAAATGATTGAAATGGAATTCTTTAGTAAAGACATTATGTTTCTTCATCAAAGAGAGCTATAACCAGCCTTCATACGCTATATGTGGGAAATCTGGGGGGCTCTTTTTGCTTAGCAAAATAGAAAGACAAACATTTAGGGGCTTTTTCTTGGTTTTCTGAAGATGGAGAGACCTTCTCTTATGTCATCACTTGACCTCTAAAGCCAAAATAATATTCAGTAAAAGTGAGAAACAAAATATATACAGTACATTGTAAACTAAATATCCAGATGTTGTACATTAAACTGTCCTGGCCCCAGTCCTATTGTAAGAAGTATACATAGATGCATCTAAAAGCAGTAATATCAATATGTATCAATAGTAGTGCTAATCTGAGGAATTTACCAAAGAGTTTTTTGCAGGAAGGTTTCCTTTTGCCCAACTTAGGCAAACATTTTTTTCCCAGCATCCCATGATGCTTTTTGAGGCCAGTGTGACATTGCGGATCTGTTTTACTCATGCATGATGTCACAACCGAACATGTACTCTAGTTGTGCTTGAACTAGCTTTAACAAGAAGTTATAGGAAAAAAATCAGTGTTTAACACAGATAAAATAATATTTATTGATAAAACTGACAAAAAGGAGCAAAAACCAATATTGATTCAATAATTAGCTTGGACTAGTTTGTGTTTATTGTGTATTCATCAAACAAGCTCACAAAGCATTCTTTGTGAACTAGCTCTGTGTTAAAATGCCCATCAAAATATATTAATCTTAAATTTTCGGATTTTTACTGTAAAGACCATTTTGTACCTGTCTAGTTCTGAGCCCCTGAAAGAGGTTGACATGAGCAAGGGATAAATGCTTGTAAAGATTCAATGTGTTGCCTCCTGCTAGACACACAGACACAGCACTGTTTAGGGAGTTTATGGAGATTACTGTCAAAGGTTCACATTCTGTATGCATCTAATTCTGTGCACCCCTTGCAGAAAATCAGCCGCTTGGTCTGTATTCTCTGGGCCATTTTCTTAAAGACTCAGAATGTTTCAATAAAGGTCGTGAAAAGCAATTTCTGACATATTCTCATTAGTCAGATTACTGAGTTGTGAATGTGCTAGTATAGTACCATTTAAAATATTTGGTAGTTTGGTACGGGCGGCGCAGTGGTAGCGCTGCTGCCTTGCAGTTAGGAGACCTGGGTTCGCTTCCCTGTGTGGAGTTTGCATGTTCTCCCCGTGTCCGCGTGGGTTTCCTCCCACAGTCCAAAGACATGCAGGTTAGGTGGATTGGCGATTCTAAATTGGCCCCAGTGTGTTTGTGTGTGTCCTGAGGTGGGTTGGCACCCTGCCTGGGATTGGTCCCTGCCTTGTTGGCTGGGATTGGCTCCAGCAGACCCCTGTGTTTGGATTCAGCGGGTTGGAAAATGGATGGATAGTTTGGTACTTTTTAGTATACCATGCAACACTACAACACAGAGTACTTACTCTATATAATGTTCCATCCTTGTGTGAGCATCACTTAAGTATCTTTTTAACATGCAGTTAGTTGTGCATCAGCCAAACACACAAGATGTGGGCACACACACACGGTGCATCCCCTCAACACTGGCTTCTCTGGAGGAAAATATGTGGAACAAGACAGAAGCCTGGTCTGCCTTCCTGTAATATGTGGCTGGCAATGTGAACCATGGTTGGTATGTACCATGACCAAGAGACATTCTTATAGCCCCTATAAGCAAATAACATTTCCTTCAAGTCCACAATTCAAAAAGAAAGGCAAAAGGTCAAAAACAGTAAACACTGGGCAATAAATATGACAATTTTGCGGAACCCTTTTACAGGCCACAATGCAAAATAACTAAATAAAGGTCATCAGGCTCCTTCTTTTACCTCCCATGCCCCCTTCTGTCACACAGCTGCAGTACATTTTGTGTCACTAGGCAATGAATACTGATAAGAAGGGCTAAGCGAAAAAACAGCAGACGCAACGACAAGCTAGACAATTCCTGATCTGTGTTTTCTTTAACATATTGAAGTTTGTCTTAACTGGTGCATTTTCCTTTTTTATCTTGTTGTATTACATGTGGCAGAAATTTTAGTGGCCTTTTTATAAACCAGTCCGTCATAGTTTAGACAGCATTTTCAGTGCCAAATCATAAAATTAAAAGTGTAGAATTGTCTACACTTCAGTTTTTTAGTGTCACTCCCTCATGTTACTTTTTAAATTCAGTATTTGTTCTCTCCCACATGTCTGCCTTAGATTTGTTTTACGTTTTTCCTTAAGAATGAGCATTCCTGTTGTGGCTTTTGGCTTGCACAATTAAGTTGCCTATAGATGGAAATCATATTAAGTGAGGAGTATGTAGTGCTATATATTTTTTTGTAATCTACTCCAGTTAGTTGTCCACCACACTAATCAGTTATACTTCCAGAATATTTATCAAACTGTGGTTGAAGGCAGCTAATTCCTGAATTAGTGATTAGTTCTTTGTAATGGGGTGTAATTTAACATTCAGCTTATTCCCATCTCTCTGTCTTTTGTGCATTGTCTTCAGGTGTGTAATGAAATTTCCATTACATGGATGAATGTGGGCAGGACTGATGGGTTTAACCAGCAGACAGAAAGGCATTGTTACCAAGAGGAAGAGCTGGTCTGAGTGGTTTTAAATATCTGTGTGAAAATGTTTTCATTAGTTCAAATCGACCAGCAAAAAAAGTTCAGACATTAAACAACACTAGTTGATATTTATCAAAACCAGAAAGACAAAACTAGCATTGCAAAAAAGTTCATCAAGTTAAATTTTAAAGCTGAATAAACAGTCTTTTTATTGCTGCTCTGTAATCCTTTACCCTAAATTTTTGTAGTGAAGGAGTGGCACAATGGGACCATGGTTAGTGTTGCTTCCCAACAGCTCTGGTAAACGTGAACTAAATCCCATCTTGTACACCATTGTATGGAGTTTACATTTTCTCCACATCTCTGTGGGTTTTCTCTGGGCCTCCCATATCCAAAAAGGCTTGTGGATTAAGTCAATTGACAGCTTTTAATTAGCATTATTTGTGCAAGTTGGTATGTGTATGGCCATACCCAGTGATAAATTGGTGCTTTGTCCAGTTTTGGTTGCTGCCGAGATAATGTTTGGCTCCCCGTTTACACTGACTTGGACACCACTTGAATGGATGGATGCATGTTGCAGTAAACTTAGTTTTGTATATTGCAAAAAAATTAAGTAAAAGATAAAGAGGCAGATCAATAAAAGATTAGGTAAATACAGTATCTAGCAGTTAACGCTAATATTGGTTAAAAGATACAAAATACAACATAAACATTTCAACAAGCAGAATTATGGCTTTTTAAGCATTTAGGTATGTTCTGAGATTTAGGAGTTTAAATAAATGCCAAGCAATCTTGAGTTCTATCATTTGTTTAAGAAGGTTATAGTCCCAAATGGTTAAAGTTTAGGTGTCCGTAAGTGCTGACTTGTTTAATTAGTGTTAGCTCACACAGTTTCAATTTGGTTTGCTAGTAGTCGTATTTTTTGTGCTTAATTCATAGTTCAGTTTTGTGAGTTTTGAACCTTTATTTTTCATATGGTATATTTTTCTGTCCTTACACCAGGTAGATACTTAATGAGTGCAAAACTAACAAAGGGCTGATAATACATGTTGTGCTTGCTGCAATGCCACTATTGTTTTTTCTGTTAATGTCAAGTTTAACAAAAGTGCAAACACAGCATGGCCAACTTTGCAACTGGAAAGTGTCATTCATTCATTTTGAACTTTCTTGTGTGTTCATACCCTCTTACTTTTGCTTGAACAATTTAGCTTTGACTCTGCAGTTTATCTTTGGTCAATAGATGAAGTTCTGAATTGCCATACACAAAACCCTTTCAATCAAGCAGGACATATGTATGATCTGTGCAAAGTAAATTTAGAATTTTATCAAGATTTGAGTACTGTGCCACTACTGTACTACTACTGTATATTCCCATAATTTTAAACAGACCATGTAATAAGTTTCAGTGAACTTTACAATTTTGCAAGTACAATATATTATAAGGAAGAACCAGTAAATGTATCTTTGCAAAAGGGTAGTTTTTTAACTCAAGATTAGGTTTAATTTTAGTAGACATCATTATTTTATCTTCTGCTCTGAACCCAACCTAAACTAACACTCTAACAAATGTGCCATTAGTCAAAAGCATTTAAAGCCTTTAGCTTTCAAACAAAGACAGTTTAACGCACCATCAAAAGAAAACCTTTGTTTTAATGTTAAGGATGGTAGGGAAAATTCTCGGCAAATAAAGAAGAGACTGGAGTCGTAGCTACAAATGAAATTCCAGATGGATGTCCTTTATTACATTTGCACCAAATGAGCCTCCATTTTTCTCTTGTTCAGTGCAACATGGCAGACTGACCTATCCTAACAGAATAGCTTCTTTTATCAGTTTGGTTCATTTACATATAACAGCTAAAAGCATTTCAGTTACGCCAATCAGCACAGAAAGTTAAATGACAGATTTCTATAACATCACCATGCCATCCAAAATAATTAATCGTCTAAAAGTGTTAAGTAAATATCTGACTTATTCAGTAAGACTTTCATATATATCAGTCAGTTATTTTCTAACCTGGTTAGTCCTGAACAGGGTCGTGGGGGTGTGCTACCAGCTAGCATAGGGCACAAGGCAGGAACAAACCCTGGACAGGGTGCCAGTCCATCACAGGACACACACACACACAGACACCCTAACCACACACTACAGCCAATTTAGGATCACCAGTTCACCTAACCTGCTTGGTTTTGGACTGTGGGAGGAAACCGATACAGACACAAGGAGAACATGTAAACTCCATGGATCTGGGATGTAAAATGGTCTCCTAAGTGCGAAGCAGCAGCACTACCACTGCACCACCATGCCGCCCCACTTTCATATTTGTAAAAAACAAAAATAAAACAGTAAAATGATGTTATCTCTAATTTAAATGTGCTGATGCAAATAAAGTCAGGATGTCCGAGTTCAACAGGCAGGCAGTTTCAAGCATTTTCTCCATTATAAAGGCATTTATTGTAAATATCAGATAGCTTTAATCTTTATCTCAACAGATTTTACTCTGTTTCGCACATTTCTCATAACTGTAACATATATAACATGAATTTTTAACTTTAACTAGATTTATTCTTTTAAAAATTAGTTTTATGGCAAGCCTCGTATTTGAAGTGATTTGTGCATTAATCATTAACTGCAACAACAGTAGAGTAGCTCACAGAATGCACCTTTATTCTAGATCCTTATGCAGTGATATCTAAGCTGTTGCTTAGTTTGGTTTGTAGTGGAAGTGTTCATTATGAAAGAAAAGAATTCTACAGCAACAAACAGCACCACACTCATTAATAACTTGTTTGGGTGTTATTGAGTCATGTAGAATGAAGATGTTCCTGCAAAGTTCAGGTGTGTTTAGAACTAACATATTCATGTTAGTTTATATAGCCAATACAGTAGATATTTAATTAATCAGCAGCAGATATAAGGAAGGTTCAAAACATTCGTTGTATGGCGCAATAGATTTAAATGATGTAACGGTAATGTATCCTTAAGGCATTCAGGTTATGGACAAGCACACACCAGTAATTTTTACACCCACATTCTCCTCTTTGGAACAACCTGCTGCAAACAAATGGTCTGAAGAATTTCTGGTTTCCTATGAGATGGGCTATAGTCCTTAGGAGCCATCCAGTCAAACATATGCATATCCTACCTTGGTTCCAATCCACAGCCCTTTGATGCTCAAACTATTAAGTGGGAGATCTAATAATATGGCCATCTAAGGTAAAGAAATGTTCTTATTGTCTGGGCAGCTACAATAATTCGTATTTAGCAGAGTCAGTAATCACCCTGTTCTGCCAACTTTGCGAACTAAAGGAGTATCTAGCATATGTTTAATTTTTAACTCGATTTATCTTTTTGCAAATCCATGCTAAAATAAGTTTAGTCTATAATTTAGATCCAAACATAGTGTAAGTCTGTTACAAAAACATAGTCAATTGCAATGAACTGAGGTGTATGGGTGTGGTGTAAAAAGAAAAATGCACCAATAGCCTTCTACTGTTTGCTGATGTAACATCTACCCTCCTCCAAACAGGGAACACTCAAAAACCACATGTATGTCCATACACATTGTGATTGAATGGTTCCCTTATACCATATTCTTCCAGACAAATTACCATAACTAACTGGAGAGGTATTATGACAGACAAGAAAGACGATTGTGATTTATGCATCTACAGTCACATTCTTAACAAAGAAGTAAATGTGTTTTATTTAATCAATATATAATTAAGCATGTCGTAATGAACTTTTCAAGTGAAATTTCATCCATCTGTCCATTTACTGAATCCTCCTGGTTTCAGTTTCCTGGTCATGGAATGCTGTAGCATATCCCTGTAGCACTGGGCACAAGCCAGCAACCACCAATATACTGTATTCTATGTCAATTTAAACGTGCAATATAAAAGCAGACTGCATTTAATGGATGATTTAGGTGTTTCAGGATGGGACCAATTAACTGATTGCAGAAAGTGAATTGGTGCTACAAGTAACCTCAGAATTTAAAACTTCAGTAAAAGATGTGAGGATACATAAAACACCTACATTACCCGTGACTGTAAGGGGAAGTTCTTTATGTACTCTGAGCCAATATTCAGTAATCCTTCTATAGTGACTTGAAATGGAGTGTCGTCAGGGGGCTGCCTCTTACCAGCTTTAGTTGTGTGGTTCTTAACTGGGTGTTAACTGGCATAATGGTTGGTGCTGCCTGCTGTAAAGTGAGGTTCGCGGCTGATTGCAGGTTTTAAATAAATAATCACAGCACTCGCGTCTTTGTGTGGGGAGGTGTTGTAGTGTGGCAAGAGCGGTTCCCATGTGCGATGCATGAGTGGACAGCCCTGCACTTAGTGCACAGGTGCAGGATCACCTGCAACCCTAATTAACACTGGGAGCTGCTGATTGCCACAGTTGTGCCATGCCCTCGTTTTAAAAAGGGAAGCGCGAGTGCGATGGAAAAAAAAAGTAGAACGAAAGGTAGAGCGGTGGTTAAAGGAAGGACCATGAAGCAGGCAGTAGGCAAGCAAGACCCGGTACAGGAGCAAGCAAGCGAGTGCAAGTGTGAAAGGAGGCAGACAGCCATGAGGTGGAGAGTGTGTGGCCGGAGCTTGGAGTTGTGGTGGTGGATCACTCCAGCTGAGCTATTCAGAGAGTTGGAGTGACCAGGAGGTGTGCTGCTTGCTGCATAAGTCCGGGAAGGCAGCAGGAGTGGGTGACAGGGGTTCAGATAGGGAGTCTTTCTGTGTCCATGGATGAGAAAGACCTGACCCTGGGTCCAGTCATGGAAACAGCAGGAACCCAGACCTGTTGACTGCAGGATGATGGAAGGCTGTGTCTGTCAGGTAGGCGTCGCCTTAGCTGCAAGGTCCGGTCCGGATAAGCTGAGAAGACATCAGTTAACGGATGGCAACAGGGCTTGTGTTTCAAGGACAGTTTCCTCCCTGAGTTTTAACCTCATATTTAATGGATTTTCTATTTATTGGATTTTAACCTCCACAGACACTTTCTTTTAATTGAATTGTTTATTTATTTAGAACGTTGTACTGTACTTTGGGACACTGTTTTATTTAGTTTGTTTTTAATAAAAGCACTGAACACTGGTTCACCATCCCCTTGCTTAGTGTGTTTGTCCTTATCTGCTCAGCTCATCCTGGTCTTGACTATTGACGGTGTCGGGTTCAAGGGGCTCCCAAAATGGAAGAGTGAGAATGGAGCCAACTCGCACCGTCACACTGCCACCCCAGAACTCCAGAGGTTAGCAGCGATATTTGTTCTCTGCTTACCTGCGTTGATGTCTTGTGTTTTTTTCTTTATTTGTTTTAACTCAGTACTTTGGTTCCCCTTACACATGACAAAGATGTTCATTGGCAATTCTAAATTTGGCTCAGTATGAGTAAATGTGTGAATATGCCCTTCAATGGTACTTTATCCAAGGTTAGTTCCTCTCTTGTTCCAGGAATCCGGAACTGAACATATTAGTTAAAAAAACAGACGACTGCCATAAACCTGTGGGAAATGCCACAAATTTGCTCACAAACAAGGTAGGCAGACCTACTGCACCAAAACATCAGTTAAAACCGTGCAATCTTTAATCAAACAGAAACAAACACATGCATACTGGAGATCTAATGAAATAAGCAAGACAGCAGTGCTGAAAATACTGGCAGGATATTCTATGGATGGATGGACGAGTCCAGGTACTTTTGAAAGCTGTATATCTGACAGCCATGTAACGTAAAGACAGGTGTAACTTTGGACACCTAATGTCATTTTTTTGTATTTTATACACTGTTTGGGAGATGCATTTTAATGGAAACTGGAATAAAAAATTCATGTCTGCTTAAATGAATTGTAAATTCATTGCCTATTACAGTACATATTTCAGCTGGTATGTATATTGTGAACCAGGCGCTGATACTAGTAAATGTTTAATATTTTGCTTTATATTCATTCTAGATTGACGGGTAGCCCAATATTCTATGACAGATAGGATATTTTGCTTCCCTTGAGGAAATCACCAATATGACATATTATCATGTTTCTTGACTCCATAACTAGTTATTTGTCATTCTGCCTTGAGGAAACCCAATTTTTCTCTTAAAATGGACTTGTATCAGGCCCAGCCATGCCTCTTAGCAGAGGATTATTTAAGGTTTCTCTTCAATCATGACTCTAACACATTCCAGGAAATACTTACACAATTACTTATACAGGCATCAGAGGAGCTTTGATTTGTTAAACTGCATCCATGTTATTTATCTTCATTTGTACAAGGATTGCAGTTTCATATCAAGATCTATTATAATCAATAATGGTTATAATGGTTATAAATCCTGTAGAACTGTCTCATGTCCTAACTATTTTATAGAGAAAATTGAATAAAAAGTACAGTAGTGGAAGGTGATTACTTCTCCTACCCTTTAACCCTCCAATCCTTTTCTCCCATTGGGGGTTGAAGTTGAAGTTTCTCCATTGGTGCTGGAGTTGGGATTGTTTTATTACAATAAGATGCATCTATGAGTTATTTCTTTTAAAATGTTTTAATACTTCATTAATTATACAGGGTGGCCCGCCTCCACCGAGATGACTGCATAATGAGGTGAAGAGAAAAATGATCAAATGTGATACTCACATTTGCAGAAAATGCTGAAAGTGATCTCCTTGATGCATTCATAGTCCAAAAAAAGGCAGGTGACATGACCGCAGCCATCTGTCCGGCAGCAGACGAGACAGGAGTCATCTCGGTGGAGGCAGGCCACTTTTTCATGGGCCACCTTCTACTAACAGATGTCAAAGTCATCTACCAAAACAAGTATTGCAGTGTCAACAGGTATGTGTTATGAATCTGTTTAAGGCTGTCTGTGTAACATTGGGAATCATTATTTTAATTTTCAGGATCTTGTTACAGAATATAGTGATCCCTCCTCGATCGCGGGGGTTGCGTTCCAGAACCCCCTGCGAAAGGTGAAAATCTGCGAAGTACAATAAAAACCATATGTTCATATGGTTATCTATACTAATAAAAGGCAAAGCCCTCACTGACTGACTCACTCACTCACTCACTCACTCATCACTAATTCTCCAGCTTCCCGTGTAGGTAGAAGGCTGAAATTTGGCAGGCTCATTCCTTACAGCTTACTTACAAAAGTTAGGCAGGTTTCATTTCGAAATTCTACACGTAACAGTCATAACTGAAACCTACTTATGTACATATATATCAGCCATAGCCTGCAGCTCGGTCGCCATGTGAGGCAAAATTGTGTCCCTCATCGTCACGCCTTCCACGTAATTGAGTGCCTGCCATATAAGGCCGTCCGTCAGCGGCAATCCAATAGAAGCACTCTGCTGCTAAATATTCACGGGTGAAGGACTGTGCTTATGCAGACGAAGATGAGATGGTCAGGGTGCTGTGTGGCACAAACTCAGTGAAACTGCAAGAGAAAGTGCCGGGTTTTAGCTAACATTAAATAAAGCCGTGGACATTGCATGAGATAGCACAAGCACAGCTGAGAACCTTCGATGCATGTACTCTGAGTGGCTCACGTGAACTGACTGTGAACGCAGTACACAGACAACAAGCAAGAGCTCCAAAGAGTGCTGAACAAAAATGCATTACACAATTGAGAAGGCAGCAAAAGAATATGAAGCGAGTGACACATACAACCATATTCATAAGTGCAGCTACTGCGGAAACAAAGGACACAGTGGAAAAAGCCAATGTCCAGCTAAAGGAAGACAGTGTAAAAAAAACCTGTGCATGCAGTGTGTGATGTCTCAAATAAAGAGGAAGACGAGCTGTTTATTGATGCAGTAAGAAAGGAATCGATGAATTAAAACGTGTTATCTTTGCAACGGTTGACAAACACGGAATGTAACTTGAACACAACACACCCTCCAAATACGAACCTGATTGAAAGAAATAATGATAATCAAATCCTTGATGACAGCAACACTCATAACAGTCACAAAACAATTACATTGACAATCAGGTTACGTTATTTTCAAAATGTTCCCTTTTCTTTTTCATAACTTCTTTAACACACTACTCCGCTGCGAAGCGCGGGTATTTTGATATATATATATATATATACACACATATATATATATATATATACACATATATATATATATATATATATACCCCGATCTACATACTGTCAAATAAACGAACCACACACCATGGCGCAACGCAAGAGGTTTCGCCTGTAGCACTGACGTCCGAGGTTCAATTCCCGAGAGGGAGTGCAGTGAGTGTGTACGCCTGACGAGCCCAGGATTAGGGCGAAACACGTGTTGCATACTCTTTGCATTATTTGACAGTAAAACTATTTCAACCATTCTATGATCTGCTTCTCACAACTGAAAGAGGGCGCCGTGGCGGATGTTAGCCGACTTGCTGACCAACCACAAGTGTTACCTGGTAGGTAACCACCCATACAGTCAGATTGTGATTCAGACTACGAATGCCTTGAATGTAATTACCCCGATCTACAAACTGTCAAATAAACAAACCACACGCCGTGGCGCAACGCAAGAGGCTTCGCCTCTAGTGCTGACGTCTGAGGTTTGATTCTCGAGAGGGGGTGCAGTGAGTGTGTACACCTGATGAACCCAGAATTAGGGCAAAACATGTGTCGCGTACTCTTTGCATTATTTGAAAGTAAAACTATTTATATCTTGTAAAAGAATGACAAACACAGCATAAAGGGTTGGGGTTTTGGCCCCGTATACTGTAAACAAAAATTCTTTCAGTTAGTAGGTCCAAACACATAAAGAAAAACATTCAAATGCGCGACGCCTTCACAGGCGTCGGCGGCCATTTTATGCAGGAGGAGCCGGAAGTGGAGGAATGCTGGGAAGGAGGCGTGAGGGATGACGGGACTGCTGACGTCAGGGAAGATGGCGGAGGAAGGGCGGAAGTGGACGTAGTGCGGTCAGGTTACGATGGCGGAGCGTCTTTTTTCCTGAAAGAAAGAGCAGAAAGGTTAGTACCCCGCCATTCCCTACCGGCGAACGTCCTTCGAAGTGGTTTCGGATCCGTCCGCGGTCTCCTACTCGCGCATGCGTGACAATCTATACTAATAAACGGCAAAGCCCTCACTCACTCACTCACTTTCTCACTGACTGACTGACTGACTGATCACTAATTCTCCAACTTCCCGTGTAGTTAGAAGGCTGAAATTTGGCAGGCTTATTCCTTACAGCTTCCTTACAAAAGTTGGGCAGGTTTCATTTCGAAATTCTACGCGTAATGGTCATAACTGGAAGTTGTTTTTCTCCATTTACTGTAATGGAGATGAGCTTGAAACCCGTGGGGGCGGAGTTTCGTGTGACATCATCACGCCTTCCACGTAATCACGCAGTACGTAGAAAACCAGGAAGAGGCCCAAAAAGCGCTGAAGAAAACATGGCTTATATAATTGAGAAGGCAGCGAAACAATAAGAAGCGAGTGAGTGACATATACAACCATATTCATGAGTTCTGCTACTTCGGAAACAAAGCACGATGTAAACCTAAAGTTTAAATTAAGTTCATAGAGAGGCTGCCGCTGGCGTTTGTAATTTAGTGCCTGCCCATATAAGGCCGTCCGTCAGCGGCAATCCAATAGCAAACTGCCATGGGTAAATATTCACGGGTGAAGGACTGTGCTTATGCAGAGGAAGATGACATGGTTAGGGTGGTGTTTGGCACACACTCAGCGAAACTGCGAGAGAAAGTTTTAAGTGCCGGGACTTCGAGCCATGGACATAGCACGACATGGCACCAGCACAGCTGGGAAACTTCGATGCATGTACACCGAGCGGCTCACGTGAACTGACGCAGTGCACAGACAAAAAACAACAGTTCCAAAGAGCGCTGAACAAAAACCGAATTACACAATTGAAAAGGCAGCAAAAAAATATGAAGCGTCTGATACATACAAGCATATTCATAAATGATACATACAAGCATATTCATAAATCCAGCTACTGCGGAAACAAAGCACACGGTGGAAAAAGTCAATGTCCCGCTAAAGGAAGACAGTGTAAAAAAAAAAAACCCGTCATGCAGTGTGTCAGGTCTCAG
>JANRMT010062808.1:54922558-54932558 GCA_026402145.1 Polypterus bichir lapradei | reverse complement strand
AGTTCATTTTATAAGCAGACAGAGGGCCGTAAGGGTCATATATTGCAGGAGATCACTAGTTACATTGCCTAACAGTAAAAGGTTATGTGCATGCAGTGATATTTTGTCATAAGCCACACACAGAGACTACAGTGATTAAATCATTGAGCCCTCAAGGTGATGGCTAAGAGGCTGAGTGAAAGATTGAAAAGTAGTGAAGAAGCTGAACATCAATCCATATGAGATAATTTGATTTGATAAGTATAAATGAAATAGGTGATGAATATTCATAAACTAGCTCCTGACCCCACTCAGTATATGACTTACCACAAACAGCAGCAATGTTGTATTAAAAGACCAACAACCTTTATTCATAGTACATTTTCATACAAAGAATGTAGCTCAAAGTGTTTTACACAAAAATTAGATGTGAGCATCAGTAGGCTTTGCACCCTAGGAACCAAGTTACCCAAACTATTCAGTAACATTTTAGAAATTATTCACTGCTCTGATGCTGAAATTTGTGATCATAAAATAGGTCATTACAATAGCAATTGACAAGAATAATTCATAATTAATTGTAAAATTATGGTATTTGAGGCTTCCTCTGTAGTGCCTTTTTCTCTTGCACAATTTGGCTCAAAAACTTATCGGCACATCGTCATGTCATAACAGACTTAAGTTTCAACTTTGGTATTTTTCTGTCCAACCATTTTAGCTCTAGACGGTCCTGAAGAAACTGACACATAGACCCACACACGCACAGACAGACACACACCCATCATTGAGATATCAATGTTTTCGTAATCAGGGGACCCTAAAACGTTGAGATCTGTCAAAAACCGAGGATCAAAATTTTTGACGAATCCAAAGCATTTGCTCCTCCCCCATAGACAATAGGTTATGGTTTGGTTTGGTTTAGGTTTATTTGTCATATATACTGTAGGTTAACACAGGGTCAACATACAATAAAATGTGTATGACGAGAAAAACAAGTCACTCAGCCTAGATCCAATAAAGCTAAAAAATAATTAAAAATAATTTTAAAAAAAAATTACAAGTTAAAAATAGACTAGCTATTTAAAATAAAATGTGTACATTTTAAGAGAAGTTATAGAGCAATATGAGTTGAATGAGCAGCAAGTACAAATGACAATTATTGCACAGATAATGTTTTATAAGTACAGATGCATACTCCATAAAGTGCAGATGCATGTTCCAGTCAGTATTCAGAGTGTATGCAGGTACAGTTTGTATGTGAATAGTGCAATGTAAATGTAGTGCAATGTGGGTGTGATGTAAGTGTATGTGGGTGTTCAGGTGTTGCTGTTCAGGAGTCGAATGGCCTGGTGGTAAAAACTGTTCTTAAGTCTTGTAGTCCGAGCAGCCTGACTCCTGTATTGTCTGCCAGACGATAACAAGGAGAACAGCTGGTGTGCTGGATGGCTGTGGTCCTTTATGATGCTGCTTGTCTTATGCAAGGACCGATGGAGGTAAATGTCTTCAATGGCAGGAAGACTCTTGCCCGTGATGTGCTCTGCTGCCTTCACCACTCTCTGTAGTGATTTTCAGCTGCTGGCACAGCAGCTACCATACCAGACAGTAATGCAGCCCGTCAGCAGACTCTCGACCACACTCCTGTAAAAGTTTGAGGTGATGCTGGCATTCATGCCAAACTTCCTCAGCCTCCTCAGGAAGCAAAGCCGCTGGCGAGCTTTCTTAACCAGTGTCTATGTGAAGGGTCCACAAGAGATCCTCGGTGATGTTTATTCCGAGGAACTAGAAGCTGTTAACCCTTTCAACTTCTACGCCGCTGATGTAGATGGCCTGGTGTTCTCCGCCTTGCTGTTTACGATAGTCCACGATCATCTCCTTGGTTTTGCTGACGTTAAGAGAAAAGTTGTTATCCAGGCACCAATTACTCAGTGCCAGCACCTCATCACTGTAGGCTGTCTCATCGTTGTCAGTAATAAGGCCTATGATGGTTGTGTCGTCTGCAAACTTGATGATGGTGTTTCTGCTGTGTTTTGCAACACAGTCGCGGGTGAACAAGGAATACAAGAGGGGGCTAAGCACACAGCCCTGCGGCGCTATTGTGTTTAAAATGAGTGATGAGGACGTGTGTTTGCCAACTCTCACCACCTGGGGCCTGTTTGTGAGGAAAGAGAAAATCCATCTACAGATGGTCGTACCCAACCCAAGGTCATCAAGCTTCAAGACGAGTTTTGAGGGGATGATGGTGTTGAATGCCAAGCTGTAATCTATGAACAGCATTCTTACATATGTATTTCCTCTTTCCAGGTGGGTGAGGGCAGTATTTATTGTTAGTGCAATGGCATCCTCTGTAGATCTGTTTGCTCTGTAAGCAAATTGGAGAGGATCCAGCGTGTCGGAGAGGGAGGAGCAGATGTAACCTTTGACCAGTTGCTCAAAGCACTTCATAATGACCGATGTCAGTGCAACCGGACGATAGTCATTCAGACAGGAGACCACTGGTTTCTTTGGGACAGGAAAGATGGTGGATGCCTTGAAGGAAGTGGGGACCACCAACTGCCTCAGGGAAAGATTGAAGATGTTGGTGGGGGAAGGCGCAAAGCAAAAAGATTAAGCAAGAATATTAATGACTAAGTAACAAAGAAATGTAAAAAAAAATAAATATATATGGTTTTATAAAACAAATATATCATTAGCAAGGTAGTGTCCTTATATGCAATATCATGATGTGGATCTCTAGGGATGAGTTCGGTGATAAGGTCAGATGGCCGGGAGGACAGAAAAAACCAAAAAGAATCCCTTTAGTTAAGCTGGAGCTAAAAACAAAGTCTGCAGGGGTTCCGAGACCACCCACCCCCACAGGCAATTCTACCTAACATAAATGTTCTTAAATCATTTCTCATTGTTTCCAGGCTCTGTCTAAGAAGATTCAACACAGTAAGTCTTGTGGACAGCATGGGCACCCGCCTTCATTCTGGCATCACAGGTGGCTGCACACCTCGCTGTATGCTTGGGGATTAAAGACAAAAGCAAGAGAGCGCAAAATGATGACCTGACAGGGAGTCCACATCCAAGCATGAATTAGATAAAGATGACACTTGCAACTTAAAAACAGATATATACTCCAGCCTAAACTGAGTGTGATAACAAGAGAAAAAACAAAAATAACCCTTAGCTGATGGATGAAGCAAATGAAATTGATCAACCAGATCCTGGATTGAAATATGTTTGCTTAACCAACTTAATGAATGAGGCACAAACAGGTAAAGAGTGATTGCAGATCTATCAAGAAAGGGCTCACTTACTGTATACTCTATTGACATTTTATAATAGTAAAATCCTTCAACTGTAAGATTCATTTAATTATATAAGAGAAGGTAAAGCTGATATAAGAAGAAAAGCATCATTTTCTTCTCCCAAGTTCTGCTAGAGTGTAACAGAATCTCCCAAACTGAAGAGAATCTGAGGGTAGGAATTTAACATGAAAGCTGTAGTGCATCAGAATTACCATGCAGTGTCGCCTGGATGCAAAAGATGCTATGGCCACTACATGGTACTATCTCTGTTACATATCATAGGCGCATGACTTACGTGCAGCTTGGTCTCTTGTATGAGAGTGATCCCTGAACTTTTCCCATTTGAAATCAGATCCACAACAATTTAAGAGGTGACTGACACATCAGCCATCAAACAATAAGTTATAAGGAAAGCTTAGATACAGTAAAAAAAAAAAATTTGGTGACAGACATGCACATCCTATACTTATTCCCCTTTCTTTCTTGTCCTTGTTGTCTTGTGTCTCACTGTTTCTGTCAGAGCTTGTAATCCTCTATGAAGCAATCACCTAAAGTCCTTCATTGAGCTTGGGGCTGAAGCACAGCCCACTGCCGCAAAGTGGGGAAGAACGCCCGTCTGTGTGTACATCCCACCATCCCTATAATTGTCTATGCCACCAAACAGCTGCCCAGTATTTTAATACTACTGTATATTGATAGAAAAAATACACATTTTCTGTTAAAAGTAAAGTTATAGCTTGCGTACTTTCACAAAAACATGCCAGTTTGTTTTAGACTCTGACCAGCAATGCAGCTTGTTCAATGAGGTCTTGCAGTGTTCCAGAAAAACAAACCTAATAGGGTACACTTTTACCTAAAGAGGTCTAGAATGAGCAATGCTCATTTAGGTAACTTTTAAAACAGCCTTATTTTAAAGCTTAGGTGATATATACGTAGGCAACAAATAGATAGGTTTCTGTGCTTTCCACAATACCACAAATGTCACCAGAACCAAAGAGTAGGAGTATATGGATCCTGCAGGCAGGCATGTCATGCAGTATTGTTGCCAAAAACTGTGGATTAAGTTACCCCACCTTGTCCCATTCAAGCAGGTTTTTAGGAGACCAGCAAAACAGATAACTGTTCAAGATCTAGTCACCATCTAATGACTAATCTAGAGCAAAACATATAAGACTGGTCAATCTGGAGTTTCTTTCATTTAGATCTGCCACCTGTGCTGCTGCTGACCCAGACAGTTTACACATTGCCCTCAACAGTTTCACAACAATGAGGGACAGGAGAGCAAAGCAACCTGTCAGGGGGACCTCTGTTGAGACCTTTTAGATATCTTACTCTACATCTGGACAATGCCAGACCACACACTGCTGTTGTGATCAAACCCTCCTGACAAGTGAAAAGCAATGTGCAGGTGTCTGCCTCCTACTCATAACTTTGGGATGTCTAAGACTGAATCATACAGAGATTTGACATTCTGTTTGACGAAGGTTCAGGAACTTCATCAGGCCTTTGTGCAGGAATGGGATAGTAACACAAGTGCAGATTCATGGGCTGATTTCCTTCTGTGTGCCAGAAGCATCACACACTGGTACCTGCAAGAGGCAATCACAAAAGATGCTGAAGGACTTTAAGACAACTGTTCAAAATGTTCACAGTTATTATTTTTTTCCTGTTCATTTTGCCGTTAAGTTTTGTTTCAATAGTATTCACATTTACTTAGTGTTATTTTAGCAAGGAAAGTTGAAATTGCAGTCCAAAAATGAGTGCTGTATTTCATTAATTGATCAATACATTATTTACAAATGTCACAGGGGGTAACAGAGAAGTGCCAATCCATTCATATTTCAAGGCCCACTTGCCCAAAATCACTGTGCTTACTGGGAGTTTCAAAATTGAGTCAGGGATTTAGAAAAATTTGCTTTGAAAACCACAATTTTCAACCATTTCCCTTAAGTGCAGTTCAGTTGTTCAACTACTGCTTTAACACTTTAATCTATATCTTCAAAGAATAAAACTAAATCGGGTAATTTTCCTCTTGAAGTGATTCTGTAGCTGTCAAAACAAGTGCCATGTTTTTTTAAAAGAGAGCAAGTATTGCACATTAATTCATGATACTAGAGAATCTGTAAGTCAGGTGAAAATAAATAGGTTGTGATGTAGCTCTGAAATCTGTCCTCCATGACTCACAGGCCACTTTATCAGGTACACCTTTTCAACTGCTTGTTAACGCAAATATCTAATCAGCCAATCGCATGGCAGCAACTCAGTGCATTTAGGCATGTAGACATTGTCAAGATGACCTGCTGAAGTTCAAACTGAGCATCAGAATGGGGTAGAAATGTGATTTAAGTGACTTTGAATATGGCCTGAGTATTTCAAAATCTCATACATGTTCATCAGACAAATATGTAGCAAATGCATGATGCTATTATGTCAATATGGATCAAAATGCCTGAGGAGTGTTTCCAGCACCTTGATATATCTATGCCATGAAGAATTACAAAAGTTTGGAAGGCAAAAAGGGGTCCTACCCGGGGGTCCAACCAAGGTGTACCTAATAAAGTGGCTTATAAGTGCATATTGTTAGACACATGTTCATGAGGGGTGTCTGTAAGGTTCTATATTAAGCTGTAACACAATTACAGTACAAACTTGTAAAACCTTGTTCAATTTTGTCCATAGTAACAAGGCCAACCAGCAGGACAACTGATGTCACTTCCACCTCCACCCTAGAATTCCCGCCTCCCTCACCAAGGATGGTATAGAAAATCCCACAACACCAAAGCCAGTGTTCAATCTTGAATCTCTCTGAGTGATGAAATCTCATGAAAAGAAGCTCTGACTGAAGAAGTCAACCATTAATTAATTTGTTATGACCTGTCCAGCCAATTATTAAATGGGGTTCACATCAAGGGGCCCTAAAGCTTAATCTTGTTTTTGTTTCGTCTTTAAACCTGTACATATAACTATATATATATATATATATATATATATATATATATATATATATATATATATATATATATATATATATATATATATATATATACTATATATTTATTGTAGACTGAGGGAATACACTAGCCATGGAGTATGTAGTGGGCCACCAACCAGGTCACCCCTTTTAATATTTACACAGTCCTTTAACAGAAACAGGTGCTTGATGGCACGTCCAATAAAGCAAAGCAAAGGAGCAGGTTAACCAAAAATTAAACAACAGACTTCTTCTGTCTTCCCTCGAGTGCATCAGTTTCAGGTATGGGCTTCAGTGATCAGTCTGCTCTTTCTCGAATGAGACACACCATGCCTGGAGCGTATTGCTTTTGTAGCAGAGGGACTACAGGGGGCAGAGTCAGTTTCACTCCTTTCTCATGGCTGTTGGTGAAAAGGGGGATGTTATCATCAGCGACCACACCCCCTCCTGTCCCAGAGGGGTAGTGCTTACCTTAGATGAGCCCAGAAGGCAAACTTAGATGCACATGTGTGACTGTATTTATATATATACTATATATATATTGTGGACGGTAGGGGTCGCTGTTGCCCCGTTGAACCCACCAGACAGACGTCCAGGAAACACGTGTAAAAGCACGAAGAATAATATTTAATTATTTTTCTTAAATAAAGTGTTCAAAGCACCGCACACTCCACAATTCTCCAATATTCAATAATCACAATAATAATACACAGTAATCAAATCCTCCACTCCCAGTAACTCCATTCCTCTGCCACCCAACTCTGGCTCAGCCTGCTGGGTTTCTCACAGTCTTTTTAAAGTCCATGACCCAGAAGTATTCCTTCTCCGGGTCAAACGCCTTCTTCAAGTATCCCGGAAGTACTGCAGGTTTCCGTCCTCGTGACTCCAAAGTACTTACGGGTTAGCATCACAGTAATAGTCCCCAGGTTCTTGATGAGCTCCCCCTGGTGGCACCAACGACATCCAATAGGGCTGAAGAAATGGACTCCATGTCCCATGCTGCCCTGAGGGAATCCGGGGAACCATTTCCGTCCAGGGGAGCTGCCATCTAGCATCCCGGGGGATGTAGTGCCCTGAAAAGGCTGCTTTTCTCTGTTAAGGGATGTCCCGGCCAGAGTGAAACGCCGTCCATCACAATATATATATATACTAGCAAAATACCCGCGCTTCGCAGCGGCGAAGTACTGCATTAAAATTTTTATTAAGAAGAAAATTTAACCTTTTTAAAGTGAGGGAAAATATGGCAATAATTATTTGTTAAGGATCTCTTTGTATACCACGTTGTCAGTTCGGCCCTCCGGTTGTAACATGACCAAGCTGTGCGCTGAGCTTACTCTTGAGCATGCAACTTACAGTTGGCCATGTGAACAGTAATCTTGTTTCAAATCTCACAGCAAGGATTGCTGCTGTCATAATCGATTTCAGTTTCATGGTTTGTTTCAATTACAACAGTATTTGCAGGACTTGTGTTGAAGTGACATTCGGCATCTGTCAAGCGTTGTAAGCTTACAACCGGTTTCATCGATAACTTCACATCCAGCTTTAGAGAGTTTAAACATTCATAAACATCAAAGTGTCCACTACTGAAATTGTCACCTATGAATGTAAGATGTTTAAGAGGCATTGGCGGTTGTCGAAAGGTGTAAAATATTTGGCCATTTCGGTACACTTGAAAGCACCAACCGAACAATTCAGCGGCAGCCATCAACTCACATGCAGAACCATAGGTGAAGGGCTTAAGCATTTCACTCTTCTAGTGCTCCTGTGTAGTATAATTATCTCCTGTACCGTCATCAGTCCACACCTTGAACCTGTCCCAGTCATTCAATACATAAGACACAATGTTCTTCCAGATATCAAGAGTGAGCCTGATATGGCCGTGCAATATGTAACACAGAGAATGGAAAAGGTAGGTGCCATCTCCGGGCATGGAAACCACTCGGTAAGTGACAGTTCTTTGATCGATGGTGATTACCTCGATAGACATGGTAATGGGGGTTGGAATGATGAAGGAAATGGGTACCTGAGTAATGTAAAGTAAGTGTAAAATACCTATACAATAACTATAATTGTAATAAACAAACAATAAAACAGCGGAGAAGCCGTGTATTAAACAAAAAGGCTGTAGTTATCAGCAGGGAGACGTGGGAGGTGATGGGTTGGGAGACCCAACGCCGCCTCACATGGTGACCAAGCTGCAGGCTATGGACATATATATGTACGTAAATAGGATTCAGTTAGCGTTGGGAACCCGTGTACCAAATTTCTTGAAGATGGGCCTATAAGTAACAAAGACTGTTAAAAAGTTCAATATGGTGGCCGACAGTGGCATCATACCACCGAAATAAGTACGTACATTGGTTTCGGTTAGTGCAGGGAAGCCGCCTACCAAATTTCGAGAAGATGAGGCCATAAATAAGAAAGTTCAACATGGCGGACGTTGTTGATCGTTACGCGTAGAATTTCGAAATGAAACCTGCTTAACTTTTGTAAGTAAGCTGTAAGGAATGAGCCTGCCAAATTTCAGCCTTCTACCTATACGGGAAGTTGGAGAATTAGTGATGTTGGAAAATTCAATATGGCGGCTGGCAGTGGCATCATACCACCGAAATAAGTACGTACATTGGTTTTGGTTAGCTCAGGGAAGTCACCTACCAAATTTCATGAAGATGGGGCCGTAAATAAGAAAGTTCAACATGGCGGACGTTGTTGACCGTTATGACCGTTATGTGTAGAATTTCGAAATGAAACCTGCTTAACTTTTGTAAGTAAGCTGTAAGGAATGGGCCTGCCAAATTTCAGCCTTCTACCTACACGGGAAGTTTGAGAATTAGTGACGTTGGAAAGTTCAATATGGCGGCTGACAGTGGCGTCATACCACCGAAATAAGTATACACATTGGTTTCGGTTAGTGCAGGGAAGCTGCCTACCAAATTTCGTGAAGATGGGGCCATGAATAAGAAAGTTCAATATGGCGGACGTTGTTGATCGTTATGACCGTTACGCGTAGAATTTCGAAATGAAACCTGCTTAACTTTTGTAAGTAAGCTGTAAGGAATGGGCCTACCAAATTTCAGCCTTCTACCTACACAGGAAGTTGGAGAATTAGTGACGTTTGGAAAATTCAATATGGCGGCCGACAGTGGCGTCATACCATCGAAATAAGTACGTACATCGGTTTTGGTTAGCGCAGGGAAGTCACCTACCAAATTTCGTGAAGATGGGGTCAGCCTTCTACCTACACGGGAAGTTTGAAAATTGATGACGTTGGAAAGTTCAATATGGCGGCCGACAGTGGCGTCATACCATCGAAATAAGTACATACATCGGTTTCGGTTAGTGCAGGGAAGCCGCCTACCAAATTTCGTGAAGATGGGGCCATAAATAAGAAAGTTCAACATGGCGGACGTTGTCGACCGTTATCGACCGTTATGACCGTTACGTGTAGAATTTCGAAATGAAACCTGCTTAACTTTTGTAAGTAAGCCGTAAGGAATGAGCCTGCCAAATTTCAGCTTTCTACCTACATGGGAAGTTGGAGAATTAGTGATGAGTCAGTCAGTCAGTCAGTCAGTCAGTGAGGGCTTTGCCTTTTATTATTATAGACTAGCAAAATACCCGCGCTTCGCAGTGGAGAAGTAGTGTGTTAAAGAAGCAATGAAAAAGAAAAGGAAACATTTTGAAAATAACGTAACATGATTGTCAATGTAATTGTTTTGTCACTGTTGTGAGTGATGAGTGTTGCTGTCATATATATATA
>JANRMT010062808.1:54787942-54912558 GCA_026402145.1 Polypterus bichir lapradei | reverse complement strand
TTTTTTTTTCAGAAATTAAAAGAGCTTGAGTTTACAATATTCATGTCCAAGTCTATTATTTGATTCTGTCGCCCACTAAAACCCTTTTAAATTAAAAAAACACATTTGCGATTTGGGGGAAATTTACATGTGCGATTACATACGATTAATCAAGATTAATTATTACACAGCCTCTAATTAATTGGATTAATTTTTTTAATCGAGTCCCACCCCTAATATATATATGTAGATTTGTATATATATATATATATATATATGTGTATATACAGTATATATGTAGATATGTATATGTGTATATATGTGTTTGTGTGTATATATATGTGTATATATGTTTATATATGTGTGTGTGTGTGAGTGTATATATATATATGCCAGCAACACTCATGACAATGACAATGACAATCATGTTACGTTATTATTAAAATGTTTCCTTTTCTTTTTAGTTCTCTGCTGCCAAACGCGGGTATTTTGCTATGTGTATATATATATATATATATATATAGATAGATAGATAGATAGAGAGAGAGAGAGAGAGAGAGAGAGAGAGATGACAACAACACTCATATCAATGACAAAACAATTACATTAACAATCATGTTACGTTATTTTTAAAATTTTTCCTTTTCTTTTCATAACTTCTTTAACACACTACTTCTCCGCTGCGAAGCGCAGGTATTCTGCTAGTAAGTTAATAAATGTCTAATTTTTTCAATCAGGTGCCCTTGATCTAATATTATATTATTCTTTAAAGTCAGTATCAAAGATTTATCACCATAACAGTGGAAATTATGGAGAGGCAAATAATTCCTCATGGTTCTCTATCGGAAAGAAGTGAACAAAGTTGGGGGTGATTGAAGCTATGAAAGGCAAAAGTAGGTTAGCTGACCATTCAGTCCTTGAAGATTGTGTGCTCCAAGCCTGATGATGAACTTCTGCTTTTTTAGAAAGAGGTCTTTGATATTTTGTAAAAGACTGACAGTTCAGTTGGGCTATGATCAGGGAATGTGAAATTTTCCATAGTTGACTTTTTAAGGTTGTCTCCTGTGAAAGAATAATTCAGAGGTAAGAATAGTTAAGTATTCTGGTTTGCAGTGCACAGAGAAATATATAAGCATTTGTTTTAGAAATGTCATAAAGAGAACTACTAAAATGGTTAAGTAGCTAAAAGACAAGAATGTACTAGAAGAATAGCTGATGTATTACATAAAATGTACTAGTAGATGATTAAGAGATCAGCAGATTTCCTGCAAACAGGAGTGGACAGTTGTCACATACAAAGTAACTTCATGGGCAATATCTGAACCTAAGAGATCTGAGAAGGACAAAAGTGTAGTAGAATAGATCTTTATTTGGATTAGTTATTTGGGTGTAAGTCAACAAACCAATCAGAGTAAATGTTGTTTATAAAATAGACATTTGTCCTTATTTTTCTGATCATTCTGTAACAGACAAATGTGATAAATGCTCTCTTTTCAGCATTTGCTGAGTAAATTAAAGGTGCAATGGACAAGTTTCCTCCTGCCTGCTTACTGACTTCAAGAGGTTTTATCAAGTTTGTCCAAGTAGAGAATATGTTTCTTTCTTTAATTATTTCTACCAAACTCCCTGTTTTACTTATACTATGTAGAAGGTGGGATACTTATACCATAGTGTACAGCATAGACTCTTAAGTTCGATCCTGGAGGGAAACAGTGGCTGTAGGTTTTTGTTCCAACAAAATTTGTTAATCAGAAAATTATCACTGCTAAAGGCAATTATCACGCAACATTTTTTGTGCTTCATTTTAGTTAACTTGCCTTAATTGCTTTCTTTATTCAAAAAAGCTGCATTCTCTAATTTTAATTGTTTCTTGTTTTCTTAACCAGCTGCCAACTAAAAATGAAATATGAATGACAAAGGAACAAGCAGCTCACTGTTTAAAATGATCTAATTTATGCCTGTGTGTATGTGAATTGTGAAGTATCTGTTTGAATGAAATATTTGGAAAATGGAAGAGGAAAAGTGAAGAACTAAGATTCATTAATCAGCTCCAAGCCACAATTCACTTGAATGATTTCCATGCAAAGAAAAAAATCTACAGTCTAAGAATGACCTAGGAATCACAGAATGAAAGACCATAGAATTAAACAAGTCATGTTATGTGCCATATATGATTTCTAACTAAGAGATCGGAATGAAAAAAAAAATACAGCCCTGGTGGCCCTGCCAGGGCAGAACTTGATGAACCCCAGTTTCCTAGGGTTTTTCACAAGTACTAAACTATACCACAGGTGTGAACATGTGGAGGAGAGAAAATAAACCACTAGCCTTGTGATTTAAAGTCATGTGCCTACATCCACACTACTGCATTTTCATTCTAAAATAATCTTTGTCCACACTAAAATGACTGTTGTAAACATTCGCCTACACTGGGGATACACACATCCGTGGAAAAATCCTTAAAGGAGTCAGTAACAGCATCAGCATCATGAAACTGTAGTAACTGGTAAAGTATTTTCCTTTTGCGCATGTATGCAGGATTCAAGCTGGAAAATTTTGATGCATACAGGTAAGCAACACAACATGCTGAAAGCAACTCTTCTTTGTCTGCTATACTGGAATATGTTTTTCTTCCATGAAAAATGACCAGTCAGGGAATGAGATCTTGTAATGAGCAGGATCCAATCAGGGAAGGGCTACGTAATAACCATGAACAAATCAGACTCCCATTAGAATCTGCATTTTTGAAAAACTGCATTTTCATCTATACATATTACAGCTCTGAAGCTGCATTTTCATAGGTATACAATTCTGCAGAGCATTTTGAAGTCTTCATTTTTGAGGTACAAAATGTCAATGTAGTGTGGATGAAAGGCGAAAATGTTTATTAATGTCTGTATTTTTGCTTGTGTAATTGTATGTACTTCAACAAGTTTAATTTTTATTGATCTTGATTCCTGTTATTGGCCATTTTCAGTAGTATGGTAGGGTTGGGTTTTTAAAGAACTAAAAAGAAGTTCTTCTAAAGAGGTTTTTTTCTGTTACACTTAGAGAACGCAATGAGAAACTGACACGCCTTTTACAGTTATAAAAAACTAGTTAGGAATCACTCCTCAATAACTTTGTGTTTCAGTAGATATTATGGTTTTAAATGAAATCACAGTATTCTCATACATAGCTCTAGTTAATAAACAATTATTTTTATTATGATTATATTTCTATCTGCTTATCTCTAAAATGCCACCCTTTAACTCCAAGTAACGAAAGAAACATTGGTGGTTTGGGGATTTACCACAATTTTGGCAGGTATCATGCCAACATGAAACAGCCATCCATTATCCAACCCGCTGTATCCTAACTACAGGGTCACGGGGGTCTGCTGGAGCCAATCCCAGCCAACACAGAGCGCAAGGTAGGAAACAAACCCCAGGCAGGGCGCCAGACCACTGCAGAACATGAAACATCATTCACATAATTAAATGTAAATTTATGACCTTTTTTTTTTTTACGTTAGGAACAAATCTTTTGGATTCTTTCTTTAAGCGAAGCAAATTTAGCCCTGCATTCTAAACATCAAAAGGAAGTAAAGTCAAACAATAAAGATTTCATCCTGGAAGACTCGTTTTCATTTAAAACCCTTTTTTCTTGATCTGAAGTGCTGTTTGTCAAAAAATTAAAAGGGAAGAAATGTTTCTAAAATTGTGCCAAGCATCCTTATTAAAACATGAGCTGCTAAAGGCAAAAGTGTAAAGTGAATTTAGTATTTACAATTGTTAATTATTTATGATGAAAATAAGCAGCTGTCTACAATCTAAAATTCACATTCCACACAGAATGCATCCCAAGGTGAAACCTGGGAGAGAACTGTAAAGTGGCAATGCAAGATTTTGTTCTGCCCACCTGTTGTATTTTTTACATTAAAGTTATTAATTCAGTTATCAAAATCTGCTTGATGCTGTAGGTTATCCTCACAGGGGCATTACAGGGTACACCGATGAGTAAAAACACTAAAGTAACATAGAGGAAGTAATCAGCCTAACACACACACATCTTTTTCATTTCAGAGAAAAAGTGGAATACTATCAAGAGAAAAGACCACATATACATGGAGAGAATGTGAAAATGGGTCTGTGACCCTCCCTATATGCTCCTTTATGGTGACAGGTTATTTTTAAAAATGTTTAGCTTACCTCAAAAATCTTAATCAATAGCAAAGACAATAAAATTTTATTCACAGAACTTATTTTACTCCTAGTCTGTGTTTTTTATTAGGTCCAGAGTCTGACCCTCTCTCTAAACCTGGTTCATCACTTGAGAACCTTCTTCCAAACATTTTGGAAACGTCCTCCTGAAACTGCTCACTGGTCACCTATGTTCTTATGCCTGCCCCGTACTCTCCTCAGTTATTATTACTTTGGATTTCTTTTCTTTCTCCTTTTCTGTTTTTAATCAGTGGATTATTTCTTTTTTTGCTAAATTGCTGATAATAATAATATATTATTATCCAAGGTCATTTTACAAATTTGAGTTAACAAATAGGTAGACAATATGAAAAAGTAAAAAAAAAATCTAAAATGATACAATTCAAATACAAGAGAGTATAAATAACACAAGAATAACATCAGAAATATACAGGTAAAATAAGAAAATAATAAGAAGAAGAAAATTAAACAGCAAAATAACTAAGTAAAAAAATAAATCAGTTAAGTATTAGCAAATGTATGGTAATATTGTGTGGAGAAATATGCTTTAAGGTTGGACTTCAAAGAGGAAAGGCATGTGCTGTTGCAGAGAGATTGAGGAAGAGTGTTTCACAGTTAGGGAGCAGCCACGTGAAATGACCTGACTCCAGCTGCTGACAGTTTCATATGGGAAAAGGTAAAACAAGCTGGTGTATACGGATGAAGAATATCAAAAAAATAAGAAGGGTCAAGGCCATTTGATGATTTACACGTGAATATGAGGAGTACAAATTGAATACAAATGGTTACAAGAACCCAGTGTAATTGGAAGAGGAACAGGAGTAATATAAGCAGATTTCCTGGTATGGGTGAGTAACCTGGCCACTGAATTTGGAACATGTTGCAATTTATTGAGAGATTTTACAGGAAGACAAGTGTATATAATGAATACTCGTAACCCAGATGTGAGGAAATAAAAGCTTAAATTAGGATTTATGCATCATGAAAGTAGGGAGATAGAATGTGGCTTTAGTTATGTAGTTAATATGTGTCTGGAAAAAGAATGTGAAATAACAAAAAATAATGCCAACATTATGAACTGTACTAGACGGAGTAATTATAGTAACATCTGAGTTGAGAGATACATTGCTTGCCTTTGTGACAGAAGCCATGGAGCCTATCATGTTGATCTCATCCTTATCCTGTTTAAACATAATAAGATAAGATGTCATCCAGTGCCTCATATTTCACAGGAAGTTTATCAGAGAAGAAGGTGGAGGTTATCAAGTGGGATGGATGCTTACATATATTGTATATCATCAGTGTAAAAATGAAATTGCAAACCATGCTGATGAATAATAGAGTTCAGGAGAAGTAAGTGGATAGAAAGCAAAAGATGACCTAAAACAGCATTTTGAGAAGTCAGAATAGTGTGAGAATTATGTTTCCCAATAGAAAGGAAGTCCAGTCTGTCAGTAAAGCAGGACCTGAATCAGGCTATGGCAGTATCACAAAAATCTCCTAAGAAGGCTCTCTTTTTAAAAATCTTTCCATGAAATGCTTTGTTCTTTTTTTAACTTTTCTTAGCATTGTAAGGCCTAAATGCCTCTCTTTTAAAAAGCCTTGCTCATTCTGTTTGAACCACTTTATGGGTGTACATTATGCAATTAGTAAGGTTTATAATTACATTTTTCCTGTGAATATGTTACAGTGCATTGAGACTGCACTCAGTGAAAATCACTATACAAAAATAACAATAAAAGTGCTGCATCCTATTTTAAAAAACAACACCCTTTTCAAAACACACTGTATACTAGTTTTCCAAGCTCTATGTAAAATAGCAAGCTTCTCTCCTTTTTCTGTTTAATAAAAAAAATATTGAACAATCATTTTTTGTGATCAGAAATTTTCATTTTAAGTAATTAAGCACAAAAACACATTTAAGAATTGTTGAAAAATAAAAGAAAGCAACAAAAACACCCCACGGCAGCCAAGCCCAGCTCCAAAACCCACCCTACCCCCCCATCCTCCTTACAAAATTGCCCTTTAAAATAAAAACTACTGATACCCGTACAGACCAGAGAGAAGAAGCCAGAAACAGACTACAAGCCCCAGAGGAAAAAAGAAATAAGAAAAGAAGAAAATATTGCCCATCTATATATATTTTTCCATTTAGTTGAAAAGATGAAGTTTGGCAGGATGGTACATATATTTAATTATAGGTCTCTGCTAAGAAAGGACTTTGAATTTATCAATATTTAGGGGTAATCTCCTAGAATATAAAAACTAAATACCCCAAATCTCAAAAATGCCTTGAGAGATTTGATTGAAATTTGGTGATGTTATAGAAAAAAGATAGGAGTTTTTTATTTGTCCATATTTAATAATAGTATGCTAACATATATGTTCCCAGCTGTGCTGAGAGCATGTCTTATGCACATAAAGGACCAGCAAAAGTGATTGACGGGTCATGTGCATAGCACCAGTAACCAATATGGTAGACAGATGACTGAGGATGAGACAGTGTCCTTGGTATGAAAAAAGAGATGTGATGATGTTGTTCTGTAAGACTCAAGGAAGAAGCAAAGCTCAATGGTTAACAAGTACTGCTTTTTGCTGTTGACAACTGACATTCTTAGATGGTGATTATCTTGGTTATCCATTCCTCTCTGTTGACATACAGCCCCAACCACTTAATGATTACTGTGCTGCAAACTCAAACAGAGAGACATTGATCTTAGATGTTGGTGCTTGAACTTGAAGCCAAAGGAATTGTATTGGATGATCAAAACCACTCTTCTGCACTCCTTACTCTTCATGTTAATACCTCAGTATATTTTTATTACTCGATGGTAACTGTGGTTCTAAGAATGCTATAGATCTAGATGTGTATGTGTTTAAGCCTACATTTTTTAAGGAAATCTTTTGCACTCCTTTTTGCCACTTCTTTATCAGTTTTATTTTTCAGAGCCTGTACTAGCTCATACTTATAAAGATTTAGGTCAGGTCAAGTCAGGTCAGGTTGCAGAGCATGCACTGGTGCAGTGCATTGCTGCACCCACCACAGGACGAAACCGCTTGGGATACTGGTTGGCAACCCCACAGGCAGACATGCGGTCCAGTCCCACCCTCTGGAAATGACCCTCTATCTGCTACAGCCAGCTTTTATATGGACGTCTCTTTGGCCTGGCTCAGCCACTTGGGTTCTCAGCAATGAGGATCCTGCGAGCTGGATCACCCTCAGGTAATCGCATCACATGGCTGTACTGCAATGAATGTAATTACTCCGGACCTACAGGCTGTCAAATAAACGAACCACACGCTGCGGCGCAGCGTAAAGGGGCTTCGTCTCTGACGCTGATGTCGATCCCCGAGAGAGGAGCAGTATAGTGTGTATGCCTGATGACCCCAAATGAGGGCGAAACATATGTCGCGTACTCTTTGCATTATTTGACAGTAAACTATGTAACATATATATATATATATATATATATATATCCTTTGTGACCACCAGGAGTTGCACCAGCCACCCAAACCCAACACAAACTATTGCTAGGCATAAGTTTCTACAACACACACATTTTTATTTGGCTGTGCGAAATGCTTTCAAATGGTTTCCCACCATTGCATCACCAAGCACAGTACAAAAAGCACAATATGCATAGCCAAAGCACCAATATATTTCTCTTCTCTCTCTCTTCTTCTGTCTTTCTCTCTCTCTCTCTCATCCTCCTCTGGCTCTCGGAGTAGTGGCAGGCAGCTTCTTTTAAGTAACCAATGGTGTCCCGAAAGCATGGCCCAGTAGCACTTCCGGGTAAGGCTGGAGCTTCTCGAAGTAGGGCTCCCCATTCTGCGCAGCATCCCCTGGCAGCACCTAACAGGGCTGAGTCACACAACTCCATGGGAAACCGTGGCACTGTCACAACCCAGGGGCTGCCATCTACTGCCTCACAACTTACAGTATGTACTCTTCATTAGCTGTATACTCACTTTGGTTAACTATCACCCAAACTATAACCTAAAGCTGAGACTTTCCTGCCTTTGGCAAAGGTTAAAATAACAGATAGGATATAATATTATCTGAAACCTAATATCTGAAACTATGCCAAACTAATGTAAAAGCCCTGTGTGCTGCTAAATCCATTTGCTATTGAGAATCAATATTAGATACATAAACCTTATTTCAGTTAGAATGTATTCTGGTCAGTTTATGAATTGTACAAGTATTTCGACTAGATAACCATTCTGACACCTGATGATCCTCATTTTTTCACCAAGAACTCTTTTCAAAGACTCTTTTCCTCCAAAACTCCTGGGAGTCACAGAAATGTGATCAATCTTTTTAATGTCACTCTTTGTTTTTGATGGCAAAAGAAATACTGAAAAACTTTTAAGAGAAACATACAAAAAATGAAATAAGGAATACTGATTTGTTTAGCCATTAAAAAATGTGTGAATTTTCATCTATTTTATTTATTTACTTACTGTATTATATTTATCTAGTTTCTTTGAACCTTTAAAATGGTGCACATTCCAGTGAGTGTCATATGATCTTATGTTTATGGGAGTGTTTGTACAGATGTACAAGAGCTACACATAATATATGGACAAAAGTATTGGGATGACTGACCATTACATCAACAGGGACTTTAATGACATTGCATTCAAATACATAGACTGTAATATGGAATCAGTGCCCCCTTTGCAGCTATAACAGCTTCCACTCTTCTTGGAAGGCTTTACAAAATGGGTCCCTTCTGTGTGGAGAACACTTTGAGTAGTGAGAAAAGCACTATATAAATGTAAAGAATTATTATTATTAAAATTGTGGACTGTTTCTGTGGAAATTTGCGCCATTCATTCTTTAGAGCATTTATGAGGTCAGGCACTGATGCTGGGCGAGAAGGCCTGGTTCGCAATCTTCGTTCCAGTTCATCCTAAAGGTGTTCAATGGTGATGAGTTCAAGGCTCTGTGTGGGCCAGTCAAATTCTTCCACACCAAACTCATCCGACCATGTCTTTATGGACCTTGCTTTGTGCACTAGGGCACAATCATGCTGGAATTGAAAAGGGCCTTTCCCAAACTGTTCGCACAAAATTGGAAGTATAGCGTTGTCCAAAATATCTTGGTATGCTGAAGCATTAAGACTGACCTTCACTGTAAGTAAGGGCCTAGCCCAAACCCTAAAAAACAGTCCCGTTATCCCTCCTCCACCAAACTTCACAGTTGGCACAGTACAGTCAGGCAAATAACATTGTTCCAGCACCCGCCAAACCCAGACTCGCCCATCTAACTGCCAAACAGAGAAGAGTGATATGTCACTTCATAGAACATATTTCCACTTCCACAGTGCAGTGGTGGTGTGCTTTACACCACTCCATCCAATGCTTGGCATTGGGCATGGTGATGTGAGGCTTGCATGCAGCTGCTCAGCCATGGAAACCCATTCCATGAAGCTCCTGCCACACAGTTTTTGTGCTTACATTAATGGCAGTGGAAGTTTGGAACACTTCAGCTATAGAATCAACAGATCTTGGCAATGATGATGCTGACCCCACCCTGTGGCTTTACATGGTTTTCCGCTTCGTGGCTGAGTTGCTGTTGCTCCTAAATGCTTCCGTTTTCCAATAATACCACTTACAGTTGACTGTGGAATATCCAGCAGGGATGAAATTTCACATACCGTCTCATTGCAAAAGTGTATCCTATCACAGTACCACACTTGAAGTCACT
This sequence comes from Polypterus bichir lapradei, assembly GCA_026402145.1. NCBI lineage: Eukaryota > Metazoa > Chordata > Cladistia > Polypteriformes > Polypteridae > Polypterus > Polypterus bichir. Next base: position 54,902,664 of record JANRMT010062808.1, on the reverse strand, counting down.
GAGCTCTTCAGAATGGCCCATTTTTTTCACAAATAGAGACTGCACGGCTAGGTGCTTGAATTTATACGCCTATGGCAAAGGGTCTGATTGATGTTTTAGGAGAAAACGGTTGTGAACGATGCTGGAGTGCTGCAAGCTGCTCAAGTGGAAGAATGAAGAGAATAGGAGAGATGGGGTCAGCCCTTTCTCACTCTCCTGCAGATGGGAAAGCGGCAAGTTCTTGCACCCTTCTTGCTGTCACTCTTAATACATCTGCTGTAGTTTCCCAACTGTCTGGTAATTCTTCACTACCACCCAGTGCCTGTTTCACCTTCTCCCTAAACTCAACCTTGTAGTCTTCCTTTTTCAACTTCCACCATTTGATCCTTGGCTCTCACTCGCTTCCTCTTCTTGATCTCCAACGTCATCCTACAGATCACCATCCTATTCTGCTTGACTACACTTTCCCCTGCCACCACTTTGCAGTCTTCAGTCTCCTTTAGATTTACTCTTCTGCATAGGATGTAATCCACCTGTGTGCATCTTCCTCCACTCTTGTACGCAACCCTATGTTCCTCCCTCTTCTTAAAATACATATTCACCACAGCCATGTCCATCCTTTTGGCAAAATCCACTATCCTCTAACCTACATTTCTCTCCTTGACACCATACCTACCCATCACCTCCTCGTCACCTCTGTTCCCTTCACTAACATGTCCATTGAAATCTGCTCCAATCACCACTTTCTGTCCCTTGGATACACTGTTTATCACTTCATCCAACTCACTCCAAAAATCTTCTTTCTCATCCATTGCAGACCCAACTTGCGAGGCATATGCACTAACAACATTCATCATCACACCTCCAATTTCCAGCTTCATAATCATTACTCTGTCTGACACTCTTTTCACCTCCAAAACACTCTTGACATACTGTTCCTTCAGAATAACCCCTACTCCATTTCTCCTCCAATCCACACCATGATAGAACAATTTGAATCCACCTCCGAAGCACCTGGCCTTACTCCCCTTCCATTTAGTCTCTTGCACACACAATATATCAACCTTCCTTCTCTCCATCATATCTGCTAACTCTCTCCCCTTACCTGTCATACTGCCAACATTCGAAGTTCCTACCCTTAGTTCCACTCTCTTTACCTTCCACCTCTCCTCCTGCCTCCGGGCACGTCTCCCCCCCTCTTCTTTTCCTTCTTATTCTTCTTCTTCGGCCAATAGTAGCCCAATTTCCACCAGCACCCTGTTGGCTAACATTACTGGTGGTGGTCATTGTTAACCCGGGGCTCGACTGATCCGGTATGGAAATTTGTATAGTCCGCATATTGATTTGGCAAAATTTTACACCAGATGCCCTTCCGGACGTAACACTCCCCATTTATCCAGGATTGGGACCGGCATGAAGAAACACACGGGTCTGTGCATCCCCTGTGGCTGGGTTTTTATTCCTTACACTTATTAGGAGTTAATTTCCATTTTAATATTCTCTTTTATATCATCTAAGCAGCATTATTGTGTGGTAGTTTAAATGCTATGTCTAATCCATATTCTAAGGAACAATTTATTCAACATAATATGCTGTTTTTTGATGATAAAAAAGGTCACACCTTTTGCCTATCTATTAATTACATTGGATTTCTTTGGCTAATTTCTTTGTTGTTTCAGCCATTTATGTCACCCATTTTCTTTTGTTTTGTTTTTATTAAACATAACACAATTTCAAGAACCTAATCTGTAGCCTAGGATAAACATCCCAGATTCTAGGGTTTTTTACCTTAGATGTTGATCTGTATTGTTATACTGTCTGTGCAGTGATTCTGTTATGCTAGCAGGACTAGAACAAACATTTTTAAGTAGGGCCAAGAAATAAGACAAAAAAGTAAAGGGACAAAAAAGGGTTGAAGCTGAGAGATCAAGAAATCAAGTGTCAGAATAGAAATGAGAGGCATAAATCAAAATCAAAAACTAACAAGTGAAGGGCCAGCACCAAAAGACTGAGTAACTGAGTATTTAGGTGTAGGAAATTTGCTTTTTTTTTGGATGCACAGACTCAAATGAGGAAGTGTTTAAATTTTTAGAATTAAAAGTTGACATTTTAACCTGTCATTCTAATCAGGAGGTCACCACCTAAAACAAATAGTGTGGTTGATTAAAAAACTAAACTGCAGCAACAATACACAAAATAATTTATAACACAAAAAGTATATGATGATTCAAAGAACTGGCCTCAAATTAGATTCCATGACCTTGAAAAATATGCTAAAGGATTGTTAGAATGTACCTTTAATTACACAAACACCCACAAAATATTTTAAATAACCAAATTCATAAAATATTCACTTAATTTCTTTGCTGATTACTCAGTTATCTTGTAAAAAGTGTTTTGTCTAAAAAATGTGAAATCAAACTTTAAAAATAAAAAAGCTGTAACAAAATTCAGGATAAGTGCTGGTAATCCTGGTGGAAAAAATGGACAACATCAGAGACAGGAGGACATCAGGTTCCTGTCACTTACAATCTGAAAAGAAATGGAAGAGCAGGGAAGGATGGGAGAAGCAAATGGGACCAGTGGATCCTAAGTGACTGGAAAGATGCAGGGATTCTTAATATTTTTTTTTTTTGTAATTAGTCTGAGCATGCTAAACTGATTTTAGATTAAGACAAAAGATTTTTTGTACATCTAGACACAGAGTGAGGAAAAACAAAAATTTAAACTCAACTGATAAATCAATTTGACAGCTTTCATACCAAAAACAAATCTTCTAAAGTGAAAATAAAATAAAATAAAAACACCAAAATGTAAGTCAGTCAAAAAGAGACATGATGCAATGAAGATCTGATGGGGTTCACTCAGAGATGATTTCTACATCATAATCCAGCACATCTCATAATTCAAGTTCATGACTTACTGCATCCTTTTTATATTGACTGCTTTATGCTCATGAGAGGTGCTAATGTATATAATGTATGTATCTTGGTATCTTCTTGAAATATTTGCTAACAGAGCTTCACTTTACCATAGCTTCACAAATCACTTTGCCAATATCTATGTTATCACAGAATTAACAATTTTCATTCACAGCTTTAGATGTCATATTCCAGCAATACTACCGGTACAAATTAATAATTAAATGCTAAGGTGTTTCTTTAAATACCAACAAAAGTTGCATAGTGAGATTATTTAGCATATCCCTTTCTATCTAGCCCTCTGTTTAACTTGAGTTTTTTTGTATTGTATTCTTTTTAAAATTCCTTCTGACGATTCTCACTATGAATGTAGCTACACAAAAATACAGATTAGTTGATAAGAGTAACAAGATGTATATGTTTTTTGGAAAAAGTGTTTTTGTTCTTTTACTCAGAACATGGCAAAACCTGCATGCTATATCAAAGTTAATACTGCCTGCGCCATCCTTGCAAGACGTAGTCTGTCTTTGTCTTGACTGTAACTTAGAATATACTCCTAATTGGGGTGTGGCTCACAAATCTCCAAAATATGCATGCGACAGCAACAGCAGCATAAGCAGATCATAAGCAATAAAAACCCGCAAAACATTTTTGGTTGCAGTACATAGAGTAGAACACAAAATTACAGATTGCGTTGCCAAGCTCCTGGGCTGGCAGACCCATCTTTTAAACATGCATAACACACTTGTGCTGCATAAATCAAATAGGCAAGTAAATTAAACAGAAAATAACAACTAATCTGATTTTAACATAATGATCTACCAAACCATGTTCATAAATATTAAAAAGAATCAACAAAAGCCTGTCATTTCATGCAAAGTGTCAGTTCCTTTTCTCTTAAACATGGTGCATTAAAACATGCATTTGTTCACAAATAAAAGAGTTTGATTTGAAACACACTACAAATTATTTTCCATTAGCAAACAAAATATTATTAGTCATAATACTAAAAGAAGAAATTTTAAGAAGAAAGGTCAACACATTTATCTTCAAATATTTTAAGTCAAATACTTATGACTGTATTTAACTTTGCTCTTTTTAAATCAAACACTGTTACAGTATCTTCAGATATAAACATACACGTAAATACATTTCATGGTTATGAGTTTTGCTACAGTATTGTTTTCTTGATAGATTTACTTTATTCTGATCTGCAGTGAAGTATAAAGCTTCTATCATTACAGTAAAAGGAATGTTGAATAATTTGTTAATATCAATATGAAGCTAGGTTTACTTACACTCTGAAAGAAAAACAGAGAATAAGTAAGAAAGTAAGATGTTCAGTGTTATTAAGTCATTAGTTAAAATGTCAAGGGAGAATTTTAAATAGAGTATATTTCATATTTTAATGTTGTCTTGGTCTTGAATTGATTTGTACAAATGCTAAGAGAAAAAAGATTGCTAGATGTTACAATGACCTTCACTTTTAAATTACATCTACCACGACTATGAAGAACTGTTTAATAAATTCTAATATTATGTACACAATTAGTTAGAATGTCTTAATTCTCAAGGTTCATTTTAAATACTGCATCTTGATTTGGATATCAGGTTATAATGAAACATTATTCTGCATCACTATGGAGATGTTGCTTAGTGATTGAGATTGTAACTGATGAAATTCAGACATGATTATCTACTGTGCATTTTATGTTAATCAAATTCAAGTCATATAAATTATTGATTGAACAAATGACTTCTGGCCCACAGTCTTATAAAGTGGTTATGTACTTTCTGAACATCCACTTCCATTTCCAAAATGATACATTAGAGAAAAATGAAGAAAGCATCTTACATTTTTCCTTCGTTAAACCATGTTTTACACATTAAGATTATGCATTAATATGTAAATATGTGACTACTTTAAACAATAAACAAGCGTTTGAAATACTCTGTTTTCACATTACATCATATAAGTCAGTATAACTTAGAGTTATATTTGATTCCTCTCTGAGTTTTAACTCGCAAGTTAAATCTATTTCTCATTCCTGTTATTTTCATTTAAGGAACATTTCAAAATTGCAATCTATAGTTTCATCATTGGAGTTGGAAAAATTTCTCACGCATTAGTTTCCTCCCGCTTAGATTATTGTAATGCAAATTTTACTGGCTTGGACAAACCTTCCCTTTTGCTTCGTCAAGCTATACAAAATGCAGCAGCCATGTTGCTACCATGTTCTTGAAAGAGAGACGATATCACACCTTTTTTACATTCTCTACATTGGCTTTAAAATTTTTGTACTTGTGTCTAGAGCATTGAACAGACATGCTCCAGTCTATTTTTCAATCTCCTTTTTAAACTTAACTGCCTCTTGCTCACTTAGATCTCAGGCTCAGAATCTGTTAGTTGTTCCACGCACAAGATTAAATACATGGGGGGACAAAGCCTTTCAGTCTTTTGCACCGAAGATTTGAAAACAATTTCTTTCTTCACATTCGTATGGCTGACTCTGTGGACTCTTAAAAAACATTTAAAAAAAACTTTCTTGTTTAGCAAGGCTTTTGTTTAGAGTATTATTGTTACTAATTTTATTTTTATTTTATTGATTGTGTTAATTTTCTTAATGTATTTGATATATTTACTCTATTATGTATCTTAACGTGTCTATGTCTTGCCTAGCCTAATCTTTTTTATTTTTCTTCTATTGCACAGCACTTTTGTGACTTCTTGTCTGTGAAATGCACTTTATAAATAAACTTTACTTACTTTACTTAACATATACTTTTTCTTTCAATTCAACTCAATACATTGTCATTATACTTTTTAGCCTAGTGAAAACAGTTCTAGCTACTCCCACTGGAGCAGAAACATACAATGACAATACAGTAAAAGGAACATGCATGCGCTAATTTATTAAATAAACAATGATAATTGCAAATAATTACATTTACATATTTTGAATTTAAATAAATACATAACTGAATTCATATTTGAACTAACATGTATCAGAAAGAACAAATACTGATAAAGCATTAAAAATGAAGACTGATTAGATTTGTGGGTGCTTCCAAAATGGACTATTAAAGCTATATCACATTTTACAACTTTACCAGTGATTCATTTACATAATCTAAGAAGTCAGACACAGTCTGTGCCTTGATCCCATTTTGCTGTTCTCCTAATGTAACATACACAACAACAAACTCTAGCTAGTCTGTGATTCACTCCAATAAAATCAAACAGATTTGATTTTGTCTTTAGGCTTGGTGTGGGCTCTATGTGCATGAGAGCTGACTACCAATGAATGCTCACCTGGAAGTGTAATGCACAGAATACAATTATAATGTATAAGGAATGCAGATGTTTTGGACCTTATAAACAGAAAAGAAACTTGTCTGGCTGATGTTTCGAGTTTTACATACCACGACAGAATGGAAAAAAGAAAAAAGTGCAAAGATTGCAGCTGAATTCGCAGTAGCTGGTAACCCTTTGTACAGCACTGGCTGTGGTGGAAACTCAGCACTCAGCTGGTAATTGCGACATGGGCACTGACATTCAGTCATTTTAATTGACATGAACCAGTGATGAGATCAGCAACTGTGCTTGGCAAATCTGACATACTTCACAACTAGAAGATTTGCATTGTGACATCGGCTTTAGTCACTGGGCAGAAAGATCATTATATAGGCGATTAACCAGCTGAACGCCCCCAGGATATAATCTGTGTGAAAGTCTGGTTGCATGGTTATATATATGGTTATATGTTGGTACCTCCAAATTCTGGTAATTATCTTAATGTGTAACTTATAATATCTCCTACTTTTTTGTAATGAATCAATCTTCCAGTATTAGCAGTCTATGCTTCTATTGGATTTTCTGCTTTGTTGCTCTTGCCACTCATTTGTGCTACCCCACCCCACCTGTCTCAACTTTTCCGCTATGCTCTACTATTGTCAGGTAAGTATTGGCTTTCTATTATATTGAAATAGTGTTTTGATAAACCCCTGCATATTAAACAGATTGACTAGAGCAAATGGTCAGACTTGAATGTCCAAAAAGACACTCGTGTTGTGCGACACCCAAAATATGTACATCGCAGGTCAGGTTGCTGCTCACCAGGCTGTCGAGAGTTCACTGACAGCATTTATTCAGGAATTTGCCATCCTACTCATGGCTTTGGAAATAAGAGTGTTAGTGTGTTAAATCTGCAATATAGTAAAATAAACTCTGACTATAGATCTGTGCACAACTAACACTCATTAGCTAATATTACATTGTTTATGTCTGTGAAGATTCTCAGTTATCCAGGTGAAATTATCTGGTAGTTGAGTCATGGCAACTGAAAGAAAGAAAGAAGCCAGTTGCCATGACTACCAGATTACATTGTTTAGCACAAGATCTCTTAATAACAATGCATTGGTGCTATCAGAATATAGACTCCAACCTTGATATGCTATGCTTAACAGAAACTTGGCAAAAACCAAACAAATGTATGTCTCCTATGGAGGCATCACCATCTAGAAATGTTTACTTCACAGACTTGTTGATTTCTATTGTTCCTCAAAACACAATGGGCCTTTGATATTTGATCTGAATGAATTAATTCAATTACACTCTCTTCCCAGACAGTCATTCTTCTTGGTGATTTCAACATCCATATTGACATTCCTACATGTAAACTGAGAAAGAAATACCTGTCCTAGCTAGACTGTTTTCATTTGGCGCAATATGTCGATTTTTCTACCCACTCTTTTCTACACTGATCTGTAGATCTGCCTTATCTGTTGGCAACATTTTTAATGGTGATTTGGTCCTCTCTGACAATAAAGCAGCACTTTTTACTGTCTCTCCCTCCTCTTACCTATAAACATCAATTTTTTTACAAAAAACCTTAAAAATATTTATCACTCTATCCTTGCTAGATCCATTTCTGATTTTTTTTTTTGTCTTCCCCTATTCTGTACCATATAGTCTTATTGACTACTATAATTCAGCCCTTCGTTCAACACTAGATAAAATAGCTCCTTTAAAAAATAAGGTTTCCTTTAAACATTTAGCTCCATGATACTACTCAGAATTATGGTCTATGAAAGCAACTGGCCAACACCTTGAGAGAATTTCATGTAAGACTGGCCTCACTCTGCACTTACGTCCACCTCCATTACATGTCACGTGTTCGCTAATTACTCTCCTTTTCTAATGTTGGGAAATTTGTTCATGCTTTTATCACATCCCACATCAATTATTATAACTCTCTACTGGCATGTGCCCTTTCAAATCTTATATCACAGCTCCAGTTGATTCAAAACTCGGCTGCAAGAGTCCTGACACAAACCAGCAACAGTGAGCACATAAAACCCATCTGGCTGTCTGGGTGTTTTACAGGATTGAATGTAAAATTCTATTAATAACCTACAAAGCTTTAAATAATAATAATAATAATAATAATAATAATAATAATAATAATAATACATTTTATTTATATGGCACCTTTCCCATGCTCAAGGCACTTCACAGAGTTTAAGAAAGAATGGCAGGGTATACAGTATATAGCATTGTACTAAACTAGATAAATAAATAAAGAAGAGTAAGACAGTAAATTCAGAGAAAGCCTAACAGGCAACATAATTGATGGTCTAGCACACACATACAGGTTACGTGAGCATCTTGACATAGAGGTAAACTGAAAGAAGGGTAATAAAGTTAGGTAGAGCTAAAAGCCTTCCTGAGCAGATGAGTTTTGAGTTGTTTTTTAAAAGAATTCATGGAGTCAGCTGATCTAATTGATTTTGGTAGGTCATTCCAGAGTCTGGGCGCTGAAGGCTCTGTCACCCATGGAGTGTAGATTAGTGTGGGGTACAACAAGATTGCCAGAATCAGAGGACCTTAGTGGGCGGACAGGCACATAGTGAAAGAGAAGGTCACTGATGTAGTTTGGCACAAGGTCGTTTAAGGCTTTGTAGGTTATTACTAGAATTTTATATTTGATTCTGTAAGATACGGGGAGCCAGTGAAGACGAAACAGGATGGGTGTGATGTTCTCACTGTTGCTGGTTTGTTTAAGAACTCTTGCAGGCAAGTTTTGAATAAGCTGGAGCTGTGATATAAGATTAGAAGGGGCACCTGCCAGCAGCGAGTTACAATAATCAATACGGGATGTGATAAAAGCATGGACAAGTTTCTCAGCATTAGAAAAAGAGAGGAAGGAGCAAACACATGGTATGTTATGGAGGTGAAAGTAAGAAAGTTTCTTGATGTGATTTATGTGGGCGGAATAAGAAAGGGAGGAATCAAAAATGACACCAAGATTCTTTGCAGTAGAGGCAGGTCTGATGAGATCACAGCCAAGATGGGCTGGGAAGGAGCTCGTTTTATTAAGTTGCACCTTAGTCCTAATTTACAGGAGTTCATTTTTGTTGCTATTTAAATTTAAAGAGTTCTGCTCCATCCAGGTTTTAATTTCACTGAGGTAAGTTGTGAGCTGAGAAAGCTCTGATGAAGTTTCACTTTTAACATTGACATAGAGTTGAGTATCGTCTGCATAGAAATGATAACCCAGTCCAAAGCTACGAATAATATGGCCAAGGGGAAGCATATAAATACAGAAAAGCAGAGGACTGAGGACAGAGCCCTGAGGAACTCCTTGTGTGACTGGCGCTGAGCTGGATCTGCTGTTGCCAGGACTAACAAACTCTTGTCTATCAGTCAGATAGGACTTAAACCACTGGAGGGCAGTGCCAGAGATACTCAGCATGATCTCCATTCTGGACAGTAGAATGTCATGTCTGACAGTGTTAAATGCTGCACTGAGGTCTAACAGAATTAATATGCTGGTTTGTCCAGAGTCTGCTGCCATGAGCAAATCATTGGTTACTCGTAGCAGAGCAGTTTCACAGCTGTGCTGCACCCTGAAACCAGACTGAAAGGGTTCCATCAAATTATTATAAATTAAGTAGTTTGTGAGTTGGGAGGCTACAACATGATCAAGAACTTTTGACAGAAAAGGAAAGTGGGAAATAGGCCAAAAATTGTTAAGATTGTCTGCATCAAGACCAGACTTTTTTAACATTGGGTTTACAGAAGTGATTTTAAAAGTGAGCGGCACAAAGCCAGAGTCTAGGGATGAGTTTATTATTGTTGTAGTAGTCGGAAATATGGCATGAAGGCAGGATTTAAGTAAGGTGATGGGGATGGGGTCCAGTACACAAGTAGTCAGCCTCATCTTACAAAGCAGGTCATTAACAAAAGCAGATATGACTGGTGAGAACTTAGAGAAGGCACTGAACGGAGTGGGAAAATGGAAAGATATAAGCAGATGATGTATTTATGTTAGTTGAATTATTTAGATCTTTAAATTTAAGAAATGTGTCGTTTACAGATAAGAGGAGGGAGAGGTAATGAGACAGTGAAAAGTACTGCTTTATGGTCAGAGAGTCCCAAATCAGTGCTGTAAATATTGGCATCAGATGGTCCAGATGTACAGATCAGATCCAATATATGACCTCCAGAGTGGGTGGGAAAATCAACATCCTGTGTCAAGTCAAAACAGTCCATTAAGGATAAGAATTCATTTCTCAGTTTAGATGTGGGGATGTCAATATGGATGTTGAAATCACCAAGAAGAAAGACTCTCGGAAAAAGAACTTAAGTGGGTTAATAGTTCAGTCAGATCAGATAAGAAGGATACATTGTATTTTTGAGGACGATAAAGAACAATGAGTAAGACAGGGCCTGATTGCACCGGGCTACCTCAGAGACCTTCTCTATCACTATGCTCCTGTTCGCCCACTAAGGTCCTCTGATTCTGGCAATCTTGTTGTACCCAGGGCCGGCACCATCATTAAGGCGAATAAGGCATTTGCCTAGGGCGCAGATCATAATTGGTGGACCCGGCAACACAGGTTAACTACCAAACAGACGGTTGGCACACTAATCAGCTTAGCCTAGGGTGCAAAATAACCTAGCACCAGCACTAGTTGTGCCTCACACTATCCTGCACTCAGTACCCAGACTTTAGAATGACATCCCCAAATTAATTAGATCAGTTGACTCAATTCATTATTCAGGAAGGCTTTTAACTTAACATAACATTCTCCCCCTGCTTTCAGTTTACCCCTCTGTCCAAATACTCAGGAACATTTTGTGTGATTTTCTTCTAGTATTGAATTCAGTATTTTACTCTGGTTCTGCGGTGGGCTGGCGCCCTGCCCGGGGTTTGTTTCCTGCCTTGCGCCCTGTGTTGGCTGAGACTGGCTCCAGCAGACCCCCATGACCCTGTAGTTAGGATATAGCGGGTTGGATAATGGATGGATTTTACTCTGGTTTATTTTCTGTTAAATGCTTTGTACATCCTGTAATTATCTGTTTTAGTGTTCTTTGTATCCAATATTACATACACCATGCCATTCTTTCTGAGACTCTGTAAAGTGGCTTGAGCATAGCAAAAGCACTATATACATAAAATGTATAATAATAGCAATCTAAATAATAATAATAATAATAATAATAATAAAAAGATGTCAATGAGCAGTTTGGAGCCCAAATAATGGAAGTTAACATCAAAAGTGAATATAATTAAGCAAACAGGCATAAAAATCCCAATGAGATAGAAATGGGAAACAATGGCGGTGTGCTCTTTTCTGTTAATAACATTGCTAATATTGACTTTTAATGTTTTACAAACAAAAGCGAGCATCCACTACAGTCAACAAAAGCTTGTACAGATTTGCTCAAACAGCACAGATAATTATTATAACACAGAAGCAATACCGCAGGAGATTCTCAGATCACCCGGACTTATGTTGACTCCTACCCTTGGAAGAAGGTGATGCAGATGGCACAGGGAGAGAAAACAAAAGAGAGATACGCGAGCAAGATTACTAGCTAGGCTAAGAGCTGCTCTGCACAAAACCCCTCTCCCTAACATTCTTCTTGCGAATACTAGATCACTCGCCAATAGAATTGAATGCGTTGCAACTGAATATTTCCATACATAAAACTACAAGGGACTGTTGTCTTTTGCTTTTTTCACTGACATTGCAGGATCCCACCATACCAGATACAACAGTTGAACTGGCAGATCACATGCTCCACCAAGTCCCCAATTCCAGTAAGAAAACAGGTGGAGGACTGTGTGTCTATATTAATAATGCTTGGTGCACTAATATAACTACGATCAACAAGTTATGCTCTCCAGACTTGGAATATCTAATGCTAAGATGCCAACCATTTTACCTACCCAGGGAACATACAGTTGTTATTGTTACGGCAGCATAAATAGCACCTCAGGCTAATGTTAAGTCAGCTGTAGAGCAACTGTTTGACATTATCAATAAACAACAGAACTCACACCCTGATGCACTTTTTATTATCACCAGGGATTTTAATCAAGTGAATCTTAAGGATGTATTCCCCAGATTTTATCAGCATGTACATTGTAAAACCAAACGGGAAAACATCTTAGGTCATGTCTATGCAAACATAAAAAACGCCTATAAGGTCATTCCACACATCCTCCTCAGTCAGTCTGATCATCTCTCTTTTTTTCTTGTTCCAGTGCACAAAGCCCTTATCAACAGTACTTATCCAGTTAGCAAGACTGTTAAGGTTGGCCTGAAACTGCCATTACACAACTCCAGGGCTGCTTTGAATGCACAGACTGGAATGTATGTGTACATCATTTGTGCTGTCATATATTAATTACTGCGTGGACTACATCCCTGTCAACAAAAGGATTAAGGTTTACCCAAATGAGAAACTGTGGGTGAATAAGGAAGTCAAACAGCTGCTCAGGGAAAGGGACAAAGCCTTTAAATTAGTTGACACTTCAGCCTATAGAGCTGCCAGAGCTAATCTCCAGAAAGGCATCAAGTCTGCAAAACTTAAGTATAAACAATGAATTGAGGAGGACTTGTAACTCAAACTCACAGCGGATATGGCAAGGCATCCAAATAATCACGGATTACAAAAACAATGACATATAATACATGCTGGCCAATAACAATGCCAACCTAGCAGATGAACTCAACAGTTTCTTTGCACAGTTTAACAAGGATGATAACCAGCCCCCAGTCAGCTTTGAGCTGACCGGAGTCTCACAGCCTTTGGTCCTACATATACATGAGGTGTGTCAGGCATTCAACAACATCAACATACGGAAGGCAGCAGGTCTTAATAATGTACAAGAATGTGTGTTCCAGGCCTGCGCTGATCAACTAGCGGAGGTGTTTACACACATATTCAACATCTCTCTCTCTCTCCACATGTGTAGTCCCCACGTGCCTGAAATGACCATTGTGCCTGTTCCAAAAAAACCTACGATAGCCTGTCTTATGACTATCAACCATTTGCTCTAACCCCTGTCATCACAAAGTACTTTGAATGACTGGTATTCATCCACATCAAAACTTCGATCCCAGGTGATCTAGACCAGCACCAGTTTGCCTAACAGACTAACAGATCAACTGAAAGACACCATCTGTGTGGCTCTGCATCCTGCCTTTTCATACCTGGAAAAGCCGGACACCTATGCTCTTCATTGACTACAGCTCGGCATTTAACACCATCTTACCTATCCAGCAAATCAAAAAACTCTATGCACTAGGACTTGATCCCTCTATAATCAACTGGTTACTGCATTTTCTCACCAATCGCCTCCAGTTTGATAAGTTGGACAAACACACATCCTCCATCCTTACCCTGAGCACTGGTGTGCCACAAGGCTGTGTACAAAGTCCCCTCCTCTACATACTCTTCACCCATGATTGCCAACCCATCCATGAATCAAACATTATTGTTAAATTTGCTTATGGCATGACTGTTATTGGGCTTGTATCAGACCTGACAGTATGGTGTAACATCAATAGCCTGGTCTTAAATACCAAAAATACCCAAGAAAGAGTTTATTCTGGACTTTAGGACCACTTAAAAGACCAATCACAATCCAATAATAATCAATGCAGAGGCTGTAAAGAGAGTTTCCAGCTTTAAGTTTGTAGGAGTCACCATACAGATGACCTGTCCTGGGCTGACAACACATTGGTTGTAATAGGCAAAGCACAACAACACCTCTATTTTCTGAGGAAGCCAAGAAGCTGCTGGTCAATTTCTATAGATACACTATAGACACCATCTTGACTAACTGCATGAGGGCCTGGTACAACAGCTGGACCAAGGCTTCTAAAGAACAAAGAGAGTCCTAAAGTCCTAAAAACAGCAGAGGTCATCTTTGGCAGTGAACTGCCATCACTCAAACTCTTGTATAAGGTTGGCTGTGTGAGAAAGGCCAAAAACATCAAAGATAATTCTCATCCTGGAAATTCTTTGTTTTTAGCTCCTCCCATCAGGTAGACGCTTTAAACCAATCCACATACATAGAAAGAGACTACAAAATAGCTTTTTCCCATCTGCCATAAACTTTCTGAACTCCAAATCTCCTCAGTTTGAGATAATTTGTAATTGAATCTGTGCAATAAGCTATATTGATAATGTGCAAATCTATACTAATAAACGGCAAAGCCCTCACTCACTCACTCACTCACTCACTCACTCACTCACTCACTCACTCACTCACTCACTGACTGACTGACTGACTGACTGACTGACTGACTCATCACTAATTCTCCAACTTCCCGTGTAGGTAGAAGGCTGAAATTTGGCAGGCTCATTCCTTACAGCTTCCTTACAAAAGTTGGGCAGGTTTCATTTCGAAATTCTACGCGTAATGGTCATAACTGGAAGTTGCTTTTCTCCATTTACTGTAATGGAGTTGAGCTGGAGGGGCGGAGTTCCGTATGACATCATCACGCCTCTCACGTAATCACGCATTACGTAGAAAGCCAGGAAGAGCTACAAAACGCGCTTTAGAAAACATGCATTATATAATTAAGAAGGCAGCGAAACAATTAGAAGCGAGCGACTGACATATAAAACCATATTCAGCGGCTCACGTGAACTGACGCAGTGCGCAGACAAAAAGTAACAGTTCCAAAGAGTGCTGAACAAAAACCTAATTACACTGCTACGCTCGAATAGATAAACCACACGCAGTGGCGCGATGGTAAAGCATTCGCCTGTAGCGCCCACGTCCGAGGTTCGATTCCCGAGAGGGGATGCACTAAGTATGTACGCGCGCTTCTCGATTTATTTTAACCTCGCATCCCCTTAGTTTGAGACGTATGAAAACGCATGCGGTTAACGCAGAAAGACAGATCACCTATTCACCTATTGAAGCTTCATGAATAATGGATACTTTATTCGCGATCAATGATTGTTTTGGTAAAGCCATACTCAGTGTATTCATTAGATGAACGGTAAAAAAGTAAGAGCGAGGGGACGGTAACTTACTGAAGCACACAAGCAAAACCACAATAGCACGCGGGCTCGATGTACTGACTTGCGAGATCACATTCCAAAAAATATTTCTTTTCAAGTTCAATTTAGTCCATATGAGTCAAACTCAAAGCCCACGGGCCACATCCAGCCCGGCGTGTAATTATATCCGGCCCGCGAGATCATTTTATATACTGTATTATTGCTATTAATGGCCCGGGTATATGAAGCGCTGGTAACACAATAAACTACAGATCCCATAATGCAGCGATTCAGCTGCCTTGCCGAACATTTACCGCGTTGCTGCAAGTTATTGCGAAGCTAGCCCACACGATGCCGAAGAGAAAAGTTGATTCTGAAAATAGAGCCTTTAAAAACCGATGGGAGGCTGAGTATATGTTTACTGACATTGCTGGTAAACCCGTGTGTCTCATTTGTGGAGCTAATGTGGCTGTAATTACAGAATTTAATCTTTACAACGACTGACAAACGCAGAATGTAACTTGAACACAACACATCGTACAAATACGACCCTGATTGAAACAAATAATGATAATCGAATCCTTGATCACAGCAACACTCACAAAGCAATTACTGTATATTGACAATCATGTTACGTTATTTTTAAAATGAACGGTTCCATTGCTTATCATGTGTTTACTACGCGCGACCAAAACTCTAAATGTGTGTAGTCCCTTAGTCAACGTTCAACTTGCATGTTTCATAGTTGCGTCGCGAAGGCGATAGATTTCATGTGAGACGCGTACGTTCCTCAACGGGATTGCGAGTCAAGAGAAGCGGCAAAAGACAGCGGGGCTGCGGCGATCTCTGAATTGACTGTTTGTCACTGTGTGCAGAGCTGCCTGTCGCTTAGAACGATTAAATAAGCCGGCTTTCTAATCTAGGCTGGTTTGGTTTGGTTTGATTCTATTTGTTTGGACTACACAAAGGCTCAGGACTCGTGGTTCTACACAAACGTACATTATGATTATGATATGCTGTTTCATTGAGAAAGTATGTACAGATTTTTTTAACACTTTGAGCCCACGTTTTCACAGGCAATGTATTTTTACATTTAAAATGACCATCGGTGGCGCACGTGGGGCTCAAAGTGTTAATGAAATATTTCAGAAAAATTACAAACTTTTACATGTTTACTTATTGCCCAATGCACACTGACATGACATTAGTGTGTATTGTGTATATGTCACTTGTGTGAATTAGGCCCAAGATTATTACAAAATTATTATTATACTAGCAAAATACCCGCGCTTCGCAGCGGCGAAGTACTGCATTAAAATTTTTATTAAGAAGAAAATTTAACTGAGGGAAAATATGCCAATAATTATTTGTTAAGGATCTCTTTGTATACCACATTGTGAGTTCGGCCATCCGGTTGTAACATGACCAAGCTGTGCGCTGAGCTTACTCTTGAGCATGCAACTTAGAGTTGGCCATGTGAACAGTAATCTTGTCTCAAATCTCACAGCTTGGATTGCTGCTGTCATAATCAGTTTGAGGTTCATGGTTTGTTTCAATTACGACAGTATTTGCAGGACTTGTGTTGAAGTGACATTCGGCATCTGTCAAGCGTTGTAAGCTTACAACCGGTTTCATCGATAACTTCACATGCAGCTTTTGAGAGTTTAAACATTCATAAACATCAAAGTGTCCACTACTGAAATCGTCACCTGTGAATGTAAGATGTTTAAGAGGCATTGGCGGTTGTCGAAAGGTGTAAAATATTTGGCCATTTCGGTACACTTGAAAGCACCAACCGAACAATTCAGCGGCAGCCATCAACTCACATGCAGAACCATAGGTGAAGGGCTTAAGCATTTCACTCTTCTAGTGCTCCTGTGTAGTATATTTATCTCCTGTACCGTCATCAGTCCACACCTTGAACCTGTCCCAGTCATTCAATACATAAGACACAATGTTCTTCCGGATATCAACAGTGAGCCTGATATGGCCGTGCAATATGTAACACAGAGAATGGAAAAGGTAGGTGCCATCTCCGGGCAAGGAAACCACTCGGTAAGTGATAGTTCTTTGATCGATGGTGATTACCTCGATAGACATGGTAATGGGGGTTGAAATGATGAAGGAAATGGGTACCTGAGTAACGTAAAGTAAGTGTAAAATACCTATACAATAACTATAATTGTAATAAACAAACAATAAAACAGCGGAGAAGCCGTGGATTAAACAAAAAGGCTGTAGTTATCAGCAGGGAGACGTGAATCCCGTGGCGAAGCAAGGAAGGGAATGTAGAGACTGGAGCGATGGACAGCCTTATATAGGCAGGCAGCCAACAACGTGGGAGGCGTTGGGATGGGGGACCCAACGCCGCCTCACATGGTGACCAAGCTGCAGGCTATGGACGTATATATGTACGTAAGTAGGATTCAGTTAGCGTTGGGAACCCGTGTACCAAATTTCTTGAAGATGGGCCCATAAGTAACAAAGACTGTTGAAAAGTTCAATATAGCGACCGACAGTGGCATCATACCACTGAAATAAGTACGTACATTGGTTTCGGTTAGTGCAGGGAAGCCGCCTACCAAATTTCGAGAAGATGGGGCCATAAATAATAAAAGTTCAACATGGCGGACGTTGTTGAATGTTATGACCGTTATGCGTAGAATTTCGAAATGAAACCTGCTTAACTTTTGTAAGTAAGCTGTAAGGAATGAGCCTGCCAAATTTCAGCCTTCTACCTATACGGGAAGTTGGAGAATTAGTGATGTTGGAAAATTCAATATGGCGGCTGACAGTGGCGTCATACCACCGAACTAAGTACGTACATTGGTTTTGGTTAGCTCAGGGAAGCCACCTACCAAATTTCGTGAAGATGGGGCCGTAAATAAGAAAGTTCAACATGGCGGACGTTGTTGACCGTTATGACCGTTATGCGTAGAATTTCGAAATGAAACCTGCTTAACTTTTGTAAGTAAGCTGTAAGGAATGAGCCTGCCAAATTTCAGCCTTCTACCTATACGGGAAGTTGGAGAATTAGTGATGTTGGAAAATTCAATATGGCGGCTGACAGTGGCGTCATACCACCGAAATAAGTACATACATTGGTTTCGGTTAGCGCAGGGAAGCTGCCTACCAAATTTCGTGAAGATGGGGCCATGAATAAGAAAGTTCAATATGGTGGACGTTGTTGATCGTTATGACCGTTACGCGTAGAATTTCGAAATGAAACCTGCTTAACTTTTGTAAGTAAGCTGTAAGGAATGGGCCTACCAAATTTCAGCCTTCTACCTACACGGGAAGTTGGAGAATTAGTGACGTTTGGAAAATTCAATATGGCGGCCGACAGTGGCGTCATACCATCGAAATAAGTACGTACATCGGTTTCGGTTAGCGCAGGGAAGTCACCTACCAAATTTCGTGAAGATGGGGTCAGCCTTCTACCTACACGGGAAGTTTGAAAATTGGTGACGTTGGAAAGTTCAATATGGCGGCCGACAGTGGCGTCATACCATCGAAATAAGTACATACATCGGTTTCGGTTAGTGCAGGGAAGCCGCCTACCAAATTTCGTGAAGATAGGGCCATAAATGAGAAAGTTCAACATGGCGGACGTTGTCGACCGTTATTGACCGTTATAACCGTTACGTGTAGAATTTCGAAATGAAACCTGCTTAACTTTTGTAAGTAAGCTGTAAGGAATGAGCCTGCCAAATTTCAGCTTTCTACCTACATGGGAAGTTGGAGAATTAGTGATGAGTCAGTCAGTCAGTCAGTCAGTCAGTCAGTCAGTCAGTCAGTCAGTCAGTGAGTGAGTGAGGGCTTTGCCTTTTATTATTATAGATTTGAATTAGCCCTTTATTCTACCTATTTTGTAGAATGTCCGAGAGAAAGACAAAACGTGAAAGCGGGTTTGTTTTCCGAATCTCTGCATTGCATTACGCATTTTTCTCACGTTGCCTGTATCAGTGGCAGCATCTGAAAGGAGCTTCTCAAAACTCAAGATAATTAAAAATGATCTCCGTTCCACTATCGGGTAACAACGATTGAGTGATGTTGTGCTTCTGTCTATAGAATCTGAAATTTGTGAAAAACTGGATCATTTAAACATAATAGATGAATTTGCTACTGTTAAAGCTAGGAGAATCATTCTTTGATGTTTAACTAATAAATTAATGTATGTATGTGATTTTTTTATTTTTGTGATTCTTTATTTAGTTTTTATAAAAACTAATCGTTTGAAATTAAATTTTATTTATACATCCCGACTCTAACCCTAACACCGTCTTAATCCTGTTTGAAGTAGTACATGTAATAATAATATCCGTCATATCATAATAGAAAATAGGTACATAGGGCGGCGAAACCACATTCGCACAAAGGCGGCCATCTACCCAGGATCGGCCCTGTGTGCGATTACATACGATTAATCAAGATTAATTATTACACAGCCTCTAATTAATTGGATTAATTTTTTTAATCGAGTCCCACTCCTAATATATATATGTAGATTTGTATATATATATATATATATATGTTTATATACAGTATATATGTAGATATGTATATGTGTATATATGTATATATGTGTTTGTGTGTATATATGTATATATGTGTGTGTGTGTATATATATATATATGTGTGTGTGTGTGTGTGTGTGTGTATATATATATATATATATATATGCCAGCAACACTCATAACAATGACAAAACAATTATATTGTCAATCATGTTACGTTATTATTAAAATGTTTCCTTTTCTTTTTAGTTCTCTGCTGCCAAACGCGGGTATTTTGCTATGTGTATATATATATATATATATATATATAGAGAGAGAGAGAGAGAGAGAGATGACAACAACACTCATATCAATGACAAAACAATTACATTAACAATCATGTTACGTTATTTTTAAAATATTTCCTTTTCTTTTTCATAACTTCTTTAACACACTACTTCTCCGCTGCGAAGCGCGGGTATTCTGCTAGTGTACTAATATAATACAAAATATAATATGCAATATACTATCCATTAATAGATGCAATAACAATTTATGCTGCTGTACATTGGGCAATAATAATTTGCTCTGGTTACTCGATCACTTAACATTATACACAACATACCTGAAAATATTTGACATATTTTGTATGCCAATAGAGTGTTTGAACTTGAACTTTTTGAATATTTTTATGT
This sequence comes from Polypterus bichir lapradei, assembly GCA_026402145.1. Taxonomy (NCBI): domain Eukaryota; kingdom Metazoa; phylum Chordata; class Cladistia; order Polypteriformes; family Polypteridae; genus Polypterus; species Polypterus bichir. Next base: position 54,882,260 of record JANRMT010062808.1, on the reverse strand, counting down.
TTGGCACTGCAGTGTACTGGTTAGTTCTACAGTACTACTAATTGTAAGTCACAGCTCCAGGGACATAAATTTGTTTCCCCACTAGCCTGTCTGTATGGCGTTTACACATTGTTCCTGCATCCAAGCATATTTGAGTACACCATTTCCTCAACCCACTCAAAATACATTGAGTATTGCTAGGTCAAAATTGCCCTCGACAGAGGGTAGGTATGGATGTGTTTTCTTGACATTTAGTAGCATCCTTATACTGCTAAGGTAGACTACAACATTGTGTGCCACTGAATTGAAACAAACATATTTCTTCTTCTTCTTCATTTTTTGGCTGCTCCCATTAAGGGGCACCACAGTGGCTCATCTGTTTCCATATTTTCCTGTCATCTGCATCTTGCTCTGGCACACCCACTATCTCCATGTCCTCTCTCACTACATCCATAAACCTCCTTTATGCCTTCCTCTTTTCCTCTTGCCTTGCTACTCTATCCTTAACATCCTTCTCCCAATATACCCAGCATCTCTTCTTTGAACATGTCCAAACCAATGCAATCTCACTTCTCTGGCTTTGTCTCCAAACTGTCCAACCTGAGCTGATACCCTAATGTACTAATTTCTAATCTTGTCCATCCTTAACATCTTTAACTCTTCCACCTCCAACTCTGACTCCTGTCTTTTTGTTAGTATCAACGTCTCCAAACCATATAACATATCTGGTCTCACTACGGCCTTGTAGACCATCCATTTCACTCTTGCTTGTACCCGTCTGTCACAAATCATTCCTGACACTCTTCTCCACCCATTCTACCCTGCCTGCACTCTCTTCTTCACCTCTCTTCCACACTCCCCATTACCCTGTACTGTTGATCCCAAGTATTTAAACTCATCCACCTTCACCAACTCTACTCCCTGCATCCTCACCATTCCTCTCATTCACACACATGAATTCTATCCTCTCTTCTCTAGGGCATATCTCCATCTCACCAGAGTCTCCTCAACCCTGCTCCTTACTCTTGTTACAGATCACAATGTCATCCGCAAACATCATAGTCCATGGGGGACTCCTGTCTAATCTTGTCTGTCAACCTGTCCATCACCATTGTAAATAAGTAAGGGCACAGAACCAATCTCTGATGTAATCCCACCTCCACACTGTATACATCCGTCACTCCTTCTGCACATTGTCACACTTCCCTTGTACATATCCTGTAGCACTTTTACATACTTCTCTGCAACACCTTACTTCCTCATACAATACCACAACTCATCTCTAGGCACCCTGTCATATGCTTTTTCCAGGTCCAGAAAAACACAATGCAAATACTTCTGGCCTTCTCTATACTTCTCCATCAACATCCTCAGAGTAAACTTCACATCATTAAAACTCTTTACTGACATGCTGCTGCTCACTTATCATCACCTTCCTTCTTAATCTAGCTTGAACTACTCTTTCCCATAACGTCATGCTGTAATTGATCAATTTTATCCCTCTGCAGTTACTACTGCTCTGCACATCTCCCTTATTCTTAAAAATTGGTACCAATACACTTCTTCTCCACTCCTCAAGCATCCTCTCACTTTCCAAGATTGCAGTAAACAATCTGGTTAAAAACTCCACTTCCATCTCTCCTAAACACCTCCATACTTCCACAGGTATGTCATCTGGACCAACAGCCTTCCCATCCTTCATCGTCTTCATAGCTGTCCTTACTTACTCCTTGTTAATCCGTTGCACTTCCTGGTTCACTATTTCCACGTCATCCAACCTTTTCTCTCTCATTCTCTTCATTCATTAATTTCTCAAAGTAGTCTTTCCATGTATTCAACACATTCTTGTCGATTGTATGTTTCCATCATTATCCTTTATCACCCTAACTGCTGCTCATCTTTTCTAGCTCTGTCCCTCTGCCTAGCTAACCAGTCCTTTTCTCCCTCCTTGTTTTCTAACCTCTCATTCAACTCATTATAGGCCTGATATAAATCGTTTGCAACTAGTGCAGAATGCAGCTGCTAGAATCCTAACTAGGAAAAGAAAATCCGAGCACATCACCCCAGTTTTGATGTCACTATACTGGTTACCTGTGTCATTCAGAATTGACTTTAAAATACTGCTTATAGTTTACAAAACCTTAAATAATCTCGCTCCATCTTATATATAGGAATGTCTGACACCTTATTTTTCAAATCGTAACCTTAGATCTTCAAATGAGTGTCTGCTTAGAATTCCAAGAGCTAAACTTAAAAGAAGTGGTGAGGCGGCCTTCTGCTATTATGCACCTAAATCTGGAATAGCCTGCCAATAGAAATTCGCCAGGCTAATACAGTGGAGCACTTTAAAAAACTGCTAAAAACACATTACTTTAACATGGCTTTCTCATATCTTCATTTTAGTTTAATCCTGATGCTCTGTATATTAAATTATTATCATAACTATTCATGGTGGCTCCAAAATCCATACTAACCCCTACTCTCTCTTCTGTTCTCTTCCCGGTTTTCTGTGGTGGCGGCCTGCGCCACCACCACCTAATCAAAGCACCATGATGTTCCTACATTGATGGATTACAGGCCAGAAGTCCACATGACCATCATCATCAAGTCCTTCCATGAGAACCCTAAAAACAATGAGGACGGATCATTTATGTTAGGTAGAATGCCCAGAGGGGGCTGGGCAGTCTCATGGTCTGGAACCCCTGTAGATTTTATTTTTTCTCCAGCCGTCTGGAGTTTTTTTTTTTGTTTTTTCTGTCCTCCCTGGCCATCGGACCTTACTTTTATTCTATGTTAATGAGTTTTGTCTTATTTTAATTCTTACTTTGTCTTTTTTCTCTTTCTTCATCATGTAAATCACTTTGAGGTACATTATTTGTATGAAAATGTGCTATATAAATAAATGTTGTTGTTGTTATCTTTAACCTTTGCCAATTCTCTCTTTACCTTGTGCCTTATTTCCTTGTACTCATATCTACTTTAATCATCTCTATGCTTATTCCATTTCTTTTTCACCATCCTATTCCTCTGTATACTCTCCTGTACTTCCCCATTCCACCATCATGTTTTCTTGTCATCCGTCCTCTATCCAGATGTCACACCAAGCACCCTTCTACCTGTCCACATTTCCAGTTCTGCTGTAGTTGCCTAACTATTTGGTAACTCTTCACTGCCACCCAGTGCCTTTCTTAGCTCCAGCCAGAACTCCACCTTACAGTTTTCCTTTTTCGACTCTCACCATTTGATCCTTGTCTCTGCCCTCATTCTCCTTCTCTTCATGATCTCCAATGTCATCCTACAAACCACTACGCTATGCTGCCTAACTATGCTTTCCCCTCCCTTCTTCTTAAAATACATATTTACCACACCCATGTCCATCCTTTTCACAAAGTCCACTATCATCTGACCTTCTGCATTTCTTGCTTTGACACCATATCTACCCATCACCTCCTCATTTCTTTTGTTCCCTTCATCAACATGTCCATTGAAATCCACTCCAATCGCTTCATGCTACTCACTCCAGAAATCTTCTTTCTCATCAATCACACACCCAACTTGCAAGGCATATGCACTAACAACATTCACCATCTCACCTTCAATTTTCAAGATCAGCCCAACTCCTGCAGTGGGTTGGCACCCTGCCCGGGATTGGTTCCTGCCTTGTGTCCTGTGTTGGCTGGGATTGCCTCCAGCAGACCCCCGTGACCCTGTGTTCGGATTCAGCGGGTTGGAAAATGGATGGATGGATGGTGACCTTCAATTTCCAGCTTCATATTCATCTCTCTGTCTGACACTCTTTTCACCTCCAAAACACTCTTAACATACTGTTCCTTCAAGATAACCACTACCCCATTTCTCCTCCCATCCACACCATGATAGAACAATTTAAACCCACCTCCGATACCCCTGGCCTTACTCCCTTTCCATCTGGTCTCTTAAACGCACAATATATCAACCTTCCTACTCACCATCATATCAGGCAACTTTCTCCCTTTACTTCCCTGTGTGGAGGGTGCTTTGAGTAGTGAGAAAAGTGCTATATAAATGTAAAGAATTAATTCATTCATTCTTTTACCAGTCATACTGTCAAAGTTCCTACCCTCACTTCCACTCTCCTACCCTTCCTCCTCTCCTCCTGCCTCCGGACACATCTGTTTGGAAATACAGTGAACTGCCTGCTTTACAATTTACCCTGTGACCCCTACCTTCTACACATCAGTGCCCAATTTTGATGTAATAGATAACATTATTCAGTTTGAAAGTTGAAAACTATAGAGGCTTGCATAGGGATGACAGTGATGACTCCAGACAGATCACATTGTAAAGATTAACAATCATTCAAGGCCAGTTGTAAAGCTGTTGCCTTCATTGTGAAACAACTTATGTCAAAAATAAGCACACTTTGAGTGGACAAGGGAAAATAAACAATTTGAATACCTTTTGCCCACTTACTGCTGTGAAATCCTGCCCAGTGAAAACTGTTCTTACTAGTAGAACATTAACCAAACACTTCTGTACATTTCTGGCTACATCTGACTTTAACTGAAAATGCTAAACCTATTTGAAAGGTTAAATGAAAAGGCTCTACAAACAAATTAAATACAGCAATAGATCACAGATAACATTCCCAACTAACCAAATAAAATTACTTATTAGGCCCAATTTGATTGTTTCAGTTTATTCCAAAGATTAGTCCTTTGATGAAAAGAATTACAGAGAACCCCATGTGCTTGGTAAACTGTATTACAAAAAATCCCTAGGTCATGATCTGTTACATTTATCATCATTTGTTTTGAAATTAAAAATGGTTCAAATGTAGATAAAATAAAAATGTAGTTTTACATATTTTAACAAAAAAAAACCTGTAATCATGGGTATTGTACGGTCATTTTACATTAAGCTTAAGATTGTCCAAAAAATACTCATTGCAATTTTGTCTTTTCATTTATTTACAGAAACTTTGATTTTTTTAAATTTTTTGCATGCAACCCCAGAATGTTTGCTCAATTAATATGAATACTCTTGTGGGAAAACAATATTGTAGAATATACAGTAATACAGTATGTCCCTCATCATTGCCTATAAAGACAGAAAATAAAGAACCATCTTGCATAGGAAATATTTTACTTATTTTATGACATTAAATATGAACTTAAAAGACTGAAGGCATGAGGTGCAAAAGTGTCAGATTTTAACACTAATAAGAGTTTTTGATGAGGCTACTACATTACCGTGCTAGATATTTCTCACCTTTTTTTAAATATGGTGTTTAGCAAGTATTACAAATTTATTTTTCTTTGCAAAATCTAAATCTAAATCAAATCAAATCTAAATCTAATTTAATATAATTCACTTTACCACCCACAATTCAAAGTGACAATATAAAAAACAAATGCATAAAATACAGAATAAAGTGCAAGGAAGAAACCTTTGAAAAGGCAGGATATACATGAATTGGAACATGGTAGTGCACTCTTAAAAATAAAGGTACCAAAATGGTTCTTCACAGCAGTGTCATAGAGGAACCACTTTTAGATACAGAAAAAAAACCAAAACTTATTTATTTCGGACCATAACAAGTGGATGCAAGACAAATGGCTATAGATCAAAAAGCTAGGAATGCCAATGCAATGGTGTTGTTTGCTAACCAGGGAGACTTCCTGCCTTTTGCCTCTGCTTCCAGGACAGTCTCCCATTTCTGAACACCCCAATCTAGAAGAAAATCACACATTTGCAGGGAGAATGTCCACATGGGAAATTACCATGTCTGGGATTTTAACTCAGGATGCCGAATCTAAGTGAAATTGCTATCCACTGCTTCACCATGCCCCTGATGAAGGTTAAACTATACATATAAAAAAAGTTTAAAGAGGATTCCAATCCAGAATTTAGATGCAAAATGGAGATTCATACTTGTGAATTTTATACTCCACAAAACTATGTATTGCACACAAAACACAAAACATTCAAGTATTTTTTTATATTTCACACAATGATAGTGGTGAACCTCGGTACCCTAGTTTATAGACTTGGGTAGCATCTTTGCTGATTTCATATGTTCTTTCCTAACTTTTGGACTTCCTAATTTGGATTTTGTGCCTTAGTATAAAAATGTGCTGTTACATCAAGGTTTGTCATGTTTTCTTGGTATGTATCCTACAATAGACTGACACTCTGTATACATTTGAAACAAGATTGTTATCGAAATAAACATTAAGATCAAAAAGCAATAGAAGTCGAAAGACTTCATCCCTACATTTTAAAGGCAGTAGATTTTTCTTTTAATTTTCTTTCCCATCTCTTCACTTTTTCACTAAAAACAGACTAAAAATGCATAGACAAATAGTTGTTAATTGACAGACAATAGGTATTCTTTTCTTCAGAAACAAAACACATCAATAATTTACCATAATGTAAATAATAACTAACATCACTGATGTGCCTTTGTCAGCTAATTTAGATAAAGGGAAGTGTCTGAAACAAAAATAGCTCTTGGGAGGTTTTAATACTAAGACTTCACTTGTCTTATGTTACAATGCATATGTCAGGCTCTATTTCCCTGGTTTATAGAAGTCATCAGGGAAATCTCAATGAGTTGTCCTTAAAAATAGTCCCTGAGATATATTTATAGTGAAGTGTAGGAGTGGAATTTGTGTCTTTTGGGCTAAATAATGTCAAGGACTTGTGCTTTTCATTCTCAGGTGAACATACATCAGCGCTAATGCTCTTGAAATAGTATCTACACATTTCCACCAAGTTAATAAACCATCCAACACTGCATGGCATCTGACATCAGATCATAGAGTCTATGAGAAGGGCTTTGAAATAGCTGAGTATGTAATCTGTAGACTAGCTTGTTGGACAAAAGCTGAGACTTTATTAGCTTCCACAAGGGTACAGTATCTGACGTTGAAACACCAGAAAAACCCAATGATCCAGGGTTATATCACTGATAATGTAAATAAGCACATCAAAAGATGAATGATGTAAGCATACTTACCAGCAATATTTTTCAGTCAATAAGGGCCCTATTAGTGCTCCATTGTTGGCAGGACACTGAAGTCTTAATCTGGTACTGTGGGATACAAATATGTTAAGCAAACTAATCACTTCATCACTTAATCATATATGGATATGCAATCTGCAAGTGAAAAGCATTTCATCACATATTTATGAAAAGTATCTTTCTAAACAGCAGCTTTTGTGATACAAATGCATTTCTGTGTGGAAAAGCAGAAGCCATGAACTCACTTGCTGTAGTTGTACTCACTTTGAGGCAGCAAAACCTTTACTTTATTATTTGGGATCATTTAATTGTTTTTTTTTGGTTTTTTTTTTAATTTTGTAAAATAAATTCAGAGAACCACGGTGGCACAGTGGTAGTGCTGCTGACTCGCAGTAAAGAGACCTGGGTTCACTTCCCAGGTCATCCTCGCGTGGAGTTTGCATGTTCTTCCAGTGTCTGCATGGGTTTCCTCCTCTGGTTGCTCCGGTTTCCTCCCACAGCCCAAAGACATTCAGGTTAGGTGTATTGGAATTCCTAAATTGTCCCTAGTGTGTGCTTGGTGTGTGTGTCCTGCGGTGGGCTGGCACCCTGCTGGCTGGGATTGGCTCCAGCAGACCCCTCGTGGCCCTGTGTTAGGATATAGCGGGTTGGACAATGACTGACTGACTGAAATTCAGAGAACTTAGCTCTACTTAGTTAAGAGCACATATGGCAGAAGCAGATTATTTTGAGGGTAAAGCAGGCTAAAACAAAAAACAACAATGAACTGGCATTTGGCCATGCTTTCTTGCAAACTCGGCAGTGGGCACTGAGAGATTTATATCACTGTAACATTTTTAAAATTTATTTTTAAGGATCCCCACCCCCACAGTTTTAATTTTGAGACTTTCAGGTGGTTTAAAGGCTGAAACCACCCATTTCTCACACTATGGTTTTAGCCACTTAAGGCACAAGAGAAAATATTGTCTTTTGTATACAGTACATTTGTTAATGAGCAGCATCACAAAGCATTTCACCAAAAATCTAGTGCTGTTTTATGAAAAAAAACTTTTGTATTTTAGCTCAGTATAAGAAGGTAAGCACGGAAAAAGTAAAAGTTATAATACAGTATGTTTAAGACAAAATGAGATAATCTGAAAAAGAACAAAGGGTGGTGTAGGAGGAGCAGTGCGTGTCAGAAAATAAGCAGACATGAAAACATTTGGTGTGTAAACTAGTAGGAATCCTCTTGTAAATGTCCTTGAAAGACTGCTATAAAGAAAAGCTGTGTCTTTAATGAAGATATCCTAGTCCATTTTCTTTTTTATTTCCATGTTTAAAAATATTTTTTTTCGGGAGGAGAATGTGTGCCAATAATGCATAATCTTTTATGGCTAAGAGTAGACGTGTTCAGGTTACCTGCTAGTGCCAGGAACTTGAAGCAGTTGTTAATGAAAATGTTATTTACCACTGTGATTGCACAACTCCCTGTATGTATCCGGGTTTTACAGAAAATAATAACATTAATTGTTGTTTTCTTAGCACATTTGTTCTAGTTCTATCCAATTTTTCTGTCCAGTGTTGTGTTGCATGATCATTAACAATGAGATGAAATCCATTTAACCTTGTATTTTTTTTCTTTCTGAGCAGTTTGTCTTGTGTGTTTTGCTTGCTGGAGGCTTCCAGTCTAGAGCCACTCCCACAACTGCCCTCTCATGGCTCCATGTTATTGATGAAAACAGGCTTCTTTAAACTGTAATCTTGAGCTTTACTTCTACTGCACTGATGACATCATTTGTCTTGAGCATGTTTATTTTTATTCATGAAGAATACAGTAACAGAAAATTAAACACTACACAAATTTCAATATTGTATGGTCACATTATAATAATGAGGAATGGAAGTTTTTCAATGTAGGTGATGCTATTTTTTTCCAAGATATAGGATGCTTATATGTAAATGCTACAGTATTTATAATTTTAATTTCTAATATTTCTCATCTCTAATTTGAGCCAGTGATATGAGAAAGAAGACCACAGAGCTAATAATAGTCTGTGTCTGGCATGGCTAGAGTCCACAGTCAAATAAATGGCTTTATTTCAATGGCATCCTACTAACTATTTTAAACAAAAGCAACATTTATTTCTATTACACATTTTCATACACTGGATGTACTTTAAAGTACTTCACAAAATGTCAAAGAAATAGTTAAAAACAAAGAAAAGCAAATTTAAAATTAGATAAGAATAATAATGAATAAATAAAACACATGAAATAAATAATACACACATAAGATAGATATATAATTAGAGTATATAAGAGTCCTTATATATAGATTGGTTTTTAAGTCTCTAAAGATGAGTCTGATGATAAGGTCAGATGGCTGAGAAGGACAGAAAAAAAATCCTCCAGATAAGTTGAAGAAAAAAAATTAAATCTTTACAGTTTCCAAGGCCAAAAGACTGCTGAGCCTCAACTGAACATTTTATCTAACATAAATGTTCTTAAATATTACAAGTAACTTAAGCATTCTTATTGTTTTTTAGGTTTTGTTCAGAGGATTCAACACAGTGGGTTTTGCAGGAAGTTGGGCTGCCCGCATTCATTTAGACATCACAGGTGGCTGCAAAGTGTTTTGATCAGGTGCCCCCACAGAAGAAACAGAAAATAACAGAGAAAAGTAATGATTAATAATGTTTGCAAATTTATTGAAGAATATGATAATTTTACAAATACCTACTTAATTAAGAGTAGAATTAAAAAGTAGAAATTAGAAAAAGTGAAATTAGGTTTTTATGAGTTTTTTTAAAATGGTCTATGGTGTTAGCCTGGCGTATCTCAGCTCTTGGAATAATATGCAAGCCTCAGATCTTAGGTTACAAATTGAAATGTAGGGGGGTGGCACTCCAAAATATAGTTGGGAGCAAGATTATTAAAGGCTTCGTATATATATTTATCTTTATTTATAATACGCTACTGTGGCTGTTCGTTTGTCTGTCCAGGATGTTAAATCACATGTAGCTCGCAAACCGTTTGACCTATTGACCTGAAATGTTGCACAGATATACTACATGATGTCTACTATCCACTTTTGGGGTGATGATTAACCTCAAGGTTATTCGTCTTTTTATTTCTATGTTATTTTATTGTAGAATCAAGTCTTAGCAGAGGCCAGCAGGGCGGCTGTATAGCACATGCATATGGGTGCCGTTCTCATCCTTACCACCTTCGTCGTCACTTCCCTACCTCTTCATATCTTAAATCATTCTTGAGGCAGATTGGACTTAAGTGCTAGCTTAAGTGAAAAATTAAGGAAAACGTACTAAGTAATTGCAACACAAACACTGATATAAGCAGATTTAACACGAAAAGATGCCAACGAAAGAAGAGAAGAAGCGGGCTGCTAGTTTGGAGACAAGAAGAGCTGCTCGGGTAGCAGCAAGCGCATCAACCTTTGAGCAAACAAATGCTAAACATACAGAGAAAGAGTCTGAAAACTATTAATGCTCAAGTCTAGTCTATTCAGTGCACGTTATCGTGCATTGCGCCATTACTGGTATATACTCGTATATTATTTACGCATCCGGTTTCCTCCCACAGTCCAAAGACATGCAGGTTAGATGCATTGGCGATCCTAAATTGTCCCTAGTGTGTGCTTGGTGTGTGAGTGTGTGTGTGTGCATGCCCTGCGGTGGGCTGGCACCCTGTCTGGGGTTTGTTTCCTGCCTTGCACCCTGTGTTGGCTGGGATTGGCTCCAGCAGACCCCCGTGACTCTGTAGTTAAGATATAGCGGGTTGGACAATAGATGGATATTATTTAAGCTAGGGTTCAACTACTGTATTTTTAGACAATCTGGGATGAGCTAACTATGTCATATACATTTATCAATTCACCAGAGACATCTTTAAAAAGCCTGTTGGGACTGGGTCAAAGACAGAAGTGGGAAGTTTTAGCTGAGTAATTACTGTACAGAGTTCAGGTAAACTTATTTCAGTGGATGAATTTAATTCACAAAAAACAGCATGAATGAGGGATGAAATTAATAAATGTTTCCATCAATATCACTCTAATCTCTTTGATTGCAGTAGTAGTTTGTTCCTTGATGCTATCAATTCATTTCTTAAGGATCTTCCCCTTTCAGGGTTCATTAAGGAAGAAGCCCTCATTTTGGATGCATCTGTGACATTAGCATACTGTAACTTAAAGAGGCTCTGAAAGCCATGAGCTTTGGGAAGTTTCCTGGGGCCTCATGTATAAACTGTGCGTACGCACAAAAATGTTGCATATGCCTGTTTCCACACTCACTTCAAGATGTATAAAAACTAAACCTGGCTTAAAGTCATGCACATTTTCACGCTAGTGTTCTCCCTTGTGTACTGCCGGCACCCAGCATTAAAGCAGTGCTGCTATTTCTGTTAACTACTTTTCTTTTTTAGATTCACATCTATGATGCAGGTTTTATCAAATACATTAATTGCATATCATTTACAAATTTAATTCACTTGATTGTAATCATTCTGTAACAATATAATGTTGCACGAAATGGCCAAAGTATTCCAACTACCATAGCTTTAGCGTTGTTACAAGACATTGCAAATGGAAGAATTAGAAAAGAAAGCATGATAATGACAACTGGCTTCTAAGTTGATTTTGATTTCAAACAGCTATCCTCTTGCAGCTGTGTGCTGAACTGACACCAGCTTTACAAAGGCAGACTTTAAGGAATTTTGCTCTACCTGCTCCTTTGCAAGTTCTGTCCACTTTTTTGGGTTTTTAGCCACAGAAACTTTTCAATGTGAAGTTGCGGATGATCGGGTATTTCTCATTAATCACTGAGTCACACCATGCCAGCTGTATAGGATGGTATTATCCACTTGTCATCCATATAGATTAGGTTTCCTTACACTGGGGTTGAACTGGAAAACATAAAACCGCAATTTGCAGCAACGTCCAGTTTTCCAAATGTAATCATGCACACACATTGCTATTCCAATGGCGCCAGACAAGTTACATAAGCCAGGAATGAGTCACCAAAAGAATGATCTGGCATTACATCATATATAGCTGGAAAACCTATAAAAACGGGAGCTCTGTAAAGTTGCATGTGCTTTTTCCAACTAGTGCACCAAAAGGCAAGCAGTCCTTTTAATAATAGCGAGTCACCTCAAAGTAAAGAGCAGAGAATCAATCCATTATGGCGCTCGGTGCCGACACTACACTATAAAGGCACTTTCACAGAATTAATTTGCTTTTGTGAACAGAAAGCATTTCCACTCCATTAATGTGCTGCTCTATACTGCACAAAAATTGTTTTGCATTGTGCAAGCATGCAGCATAACGTGGGACACAATTGTGGCTTGCCTGTACCTGAAGAGATACACTATGATGCACCTGACCCTGAACCACCAATGTTCAGCCAAATCGGAAAGCATTACTGCTTTGCTTGAATGTAACTAACAAAATGTAAAAACAATTCATTTAATTTGTGGTCAATATGACATAGTATAGCCCTTATATTCTTTAGTTCATTGGCCACATCTTTTACAGCATCCACTATTGTATATTGTGACTCTAGAACAGCGTCCGTCAGCATACAGCCAGATGGTCTCCCAGCGATTTCTGAGTCAGAGGTGTGTGTGCAGCCAGCACCCGAAGACGGGCTTGGCACAGCAGCATCATCATATCAACGGCATGGGGGTCATCTTTTGTAATAATATCTGGAACAGAATAAACAGACAGTGGGCTGTGACTTGCCTTTTCATGTCGACTGTGATATCTGACCACTTCCTTTTTATTTTGGGCACTGTTCAACTTTCTGAACTTGAACTTGTCTCCTCCAAGCTTTTGTTGTTTGTACCAATGTGTAAGTCAACAAATAGTACATTTTCCTTGCCTTGACTTCACATTCACAGAAATTTTTCTTTGTTTCATGTGCCTTTTCCATTGTCTTTTAACAGAACACTAAACAGAAGGGGCTATTTATATTATTTTGCATATTGAAATATGCAAAATTCTAGGAGGAGTCGGGGTGGGGCTGTAGGTGTGTGCACTTGTGTTAAATTTCACGTTCATTGGAATTTGTAAAAGGGGAAGTGTGTGAAACTTGACTTATGCACAGATTTATGCATTTGGATTTTTTTGGGTGTCCACTTTTGTCCATTTGTCATGTTTTACTGTCAATTCCACATATGGCGTTATACATGAGGCTCCTGGTCTGGATGGTTTGAGCCCCATAATCTTGCTGGCATTTTTTGAATTAGCTGTCAGCCCCATCTACCAAATGCTTGAATTGGTTATCTTCACCTGAAATTTGAACCTTTATAAAAAATATGGCTTTAATCACTCTTCTCCCGAAACAGAGTAAAACTCCACTGATTGTTCAATCTACTGATTGATGTCCCTGATGAATTCCATTGCCAAACTATTTTCAAAGGTCCTTACATGCCCACTGCACTGAATAATTAAAAAAATAACACATTCTGACCAGACCAGTTTTATGAAGTCCCAACTTGCAGGTGACAATTTCTGCCATTTACCCAATGTCAAACATACGGCTCCCTCTCTGTCTTACCTCTCAGATTTTTTTGGATGAGGATAAATAAATTAGTCATTTCTCTAGAGGGTGTTGGAAGTAATGTACTTTAACCCCTCCTTTATAAACATAATGAAAACTCTGTTCTCTTTCCCTTTCTCGTTCCTAATTACTGATTTGAAAATTCCCCTCTGTTTACATTATACCAAAGGTGCCAGTCACGGATTCCATTGTCTTTGCTTCTCTTCAACCTCTCTTGAAACCCTGGCAGCTGCTTTTTGCTTCTCCCAAAACATGTTCCCAGTTTATATTAATAAATACTTCAAAATGTATCCTTGTATTAGATACAAGTGGGTTCTCCATGATTGACAGAAGCCTGCTCAGCGCCCGTCTCTCTGTCATGGATGTCAAACTCTCCAGCTCCATGCCTACAATCGAGCCTGCCTTCCTCACCAGTTTGTCCAGGCGTGAGGTGTCCCTCTTCTTTATTACAATAAAGAGAATTACAATGTCATTCTACTGTCTCATCTCAGACAATGGGCTACACAAAGTATATTAACACACTTGGTGGTTTGTTTAGTGTGACTGGTTCTTAGGATATAATGGGGCAAGAATAACGAGGCTGTGGTGAGCAATTCAGCAAGGACATCAGGGAACAACCTACTCTTTCTGTAGTATACCCAAGGACCTTTTTTGACCACAGAATGCCAGGACCTTGGTTTTACATCTCATTTGAAAGACACCACTATTTTTACAGCACAGTGTTCCTGTCACTGCACTGAGGCATTGGGATTTACAAACAGCACCTCTTTCAGCAGCAACAAAAGCTTTTCCTAAATGGTCTCCCATTTAAATACTGGCAAGGCTCAAACATGTTTAGTTTCAGGTTGATTACCTTTTCTGATGTTCAGGTGCTATGGCTGCTGGCTGTAAACAGAATGAAACATTTATAGTATTGGAGTACCTTAAATCCCAAAGTCTCACTTCCAGGAGGACAATATCAGAGCTCTTCAGGCAGATGGGGTACTTATAAGTAACATTGATTTAGCCTGGTACAAAGTTTAAAACACATGTCTGAAGCTCTGAAAGGTTTGTCTTTATGTGTAGTGTGTTTTTTCCACCTCAGTGCACAATGAACTATTGTGTCACTAGAGCTCAAAATTCGACCTGGAAGGTCAACCGTGCAGTACTCCTTATTTGACTGCTGAGTTCAAAATACAAGACTAATTGCAAGGTATAGGGGCATCTACCACAATCTTCAAAGGTGCTTTCAACTGTTCAGAAAAAAAGAAAACATAGATATGAAAAGCCAAACATTTAGAAAGATAAAGAACATATAATTGAGAGGTGAGAGTTGGCCTAATCAGTGCAAGTGCTATTTTTACAGTCGCATTGAAACGATAGGGATTAGCTTGACTTCAAACGTCTAGTTTGCATATTAGATTTTAAAAAGGGTTATCTATGTGCACCTCAAAATCTCTTTAGTAAACAAAAAAAGACAATGTAACAGTTAGAGTAAATAAACACACCTTCCATTCAGTGGTCGCAGTGGACTCAGGACAGGAGTACTACTTCCACCAGCGATAGGCAGACGGCAGGCAAGCGGTTAATTAGGAGAGGAAGTGTGAGAATGCAAACTTTAGAGGAATTTGGTGTGCCCGTCGTCACGTGACGAATGCTGCGCGTTCTGGCAGACTTGCCGATGTGCTCGCCAGGCACACGCAGGTGTGTCGCCGCTGTCAGAAAGGCGGACGTCACGTTACCTGGCGCTGCAGGTGCGCGCTCACCCTCGTCTCTGTCCTTCAGTCAGTGTGTTCTACAGGATTTACAAAGACAGAAAAAAACAAACTTTAATAAAAGTGAGAAAGCTCCTCAATGGAAAAGGCTGCGGCTGTTGAAAGGGTGAAGGAAACTCGAAGGAAGTGCCGCGGGTGCCCCTTGGTATAACACATCAGGTAAGCTATGCTGCGTTTTCACTCATGTTTCTGAAGTAGCGCAAAGTCGCTGGGCTTAGTTTTTTTTATTAATTTATGTATGTATCCATTTACATATTACACCCATAAACAAGCTACTCCGTACCTTACGAATTTTCCACGCTGTAGTTTATTGCAATCTGTACATCCAGCCGCACCCAAAATGATGAAGAGCTTCGCAGCTGGCAGGGTTTCACACCTCGAGAAGGTGAGGTGGTGACCTCACACCTGGCGTCCTCTTACTACGGTAGTGGCCTCGAGTTGACAACTGCTGCTGGAATACAGTAGACGTGGAAACACATCAGCTTCGTGCGGTCTGTAGTCCAGGGTTAACAGTGTTCATTATTTATTAAACTGGGGATTCTGTTTGGCAGGCATGGAATAACAGCCTTAGATTTCTTAATGCTTTGTGATAATTTCTCTATTGTCTTTTTGTGGTTCATTTGAACGTATTTTATTAATGTTCATTTTAATTCAACCTATTTTAAAAGTCAGTACAGAATGTTGTTCATTTTTATTACCATTATATTTTTATATAATTTTATATCCACATTTTTCTGGCTCATTACTTGACTCGGTATAATGAGCTAATTTTGCGGATCACAAAGTTGCATTTTTGCAGTGTGCAAGTAACACTTTAAACTGGAAATGAAAGGGCCAGTTTCATTTTTGTCCATTGTCTAATTTTACTGTATCTTTAATTACTTAGAAGCACCATTGCAAACTTCAATGTTTATGGAGTTTTAAGCAGCAAAATAAATTCCTAGCTCCTTAATCCCTCCAGCTACACATTTTGTGTCTGCGAATAACTAAATCTTTTAAACTTCTAGATTATACCTATAAGCTTGCTTTGGTTTACATTTTAATGATGAATAACACTTTTCCAAGCAACACAGTTTTTAAACTAAATTTGATACTGCACATAACTACATTTAGTATAATTACTGTTGTTGGTGCTCAGAAAGTAAAGTAAAAATGGCAGGGAAAACTACTTACTGTATTTTGCAGGAATTGTTTTCTTTTGGAAGAAGAACGTCTATTTCACTTTTTGAGTTTCTAAAACCCATTCTTCCATCATTGCGCCCTCCTAGTTAAGTTCAAGGTCACAAGCTACATGTTATTCCCATGTACTGTACAAGGCAGGAACCAGACCTGACAGTTACCAGAAAGTTACCTTGTAGCTGATATAAAATATATACATAACAGATAATATTTGTTTTTACTTTTGTAAAAATTTGTAAATTGTATTCTCCAGTTTAATAATTCTTTTTTTCTGAAAGCTATGTTTTCAGTTTTAGTCATTTTTTGTGTTTAGTAGATTTCCATGTAATCATGTTTGTTAGGCTCAACAGAGGTTGGCTGGAAAAATAAATAAGTACTTTATGTAAGTGGCATTTAAGCAGGGTGAAGGTGTGGGCCAGCACTTTCCTTTAGAAGTGAAGGAAGTTTTTGCTCCACATATGCTGATGTCATTGTGTTTTGGACAAAACCTGTCTGTCTGTGCCATTAGCAGTTTAAAGAGATTAGAAGGGACAACATGTGCATAGTGAGCAATAACATCTTTATTTGTTGATATAACATTGGCAGTAGATAAAGAAAGGGCGTGAATATGTTAATATATACTCATGACCCTACATTTTTTTGTGATGCAAATTATTTTAGAAACAATTACTTTAATGTAATTGCCTACTATGTAACAAACTGGATCTGAAATTCATACCTCAGTAGTCTTACGGGGTAAGACTGCCAAAATTGTTGCCTGTGACCTCAAACCAAAGGATTGCCTTTCTGTATTTTAGGATTATCATGCTCAAGTTTCATTGCCTGTTGGGATAGTTATAAGTTGTAAGCTATATAACAAGTAGAGCAAGTGAGAAAAATGTGATTTATGCTTTAAGCTGTACTGAAATACTGTATTTTCTATTTTTACTCTTTTACTTTTAAGTACAGTACATATATAACATTACTTTGCTTGTGAAAAAAAAAAAACACATTATTTCCGGGTAGACACTATAAAACAAAAAAAAAAAAAGAAAAAACACGCTTTAAACGGCTGCCCTGATCACAAGAGTAGAAAAGTTACAGATGTAGTTTATGAAACATAGTCTATGTTGGAAATTTCAAGCACTAACAGAAAGTAAAGCAAAAGATGTAACTGCATTTAGACTGATGCAAAATTTTTGTTTGTAACCAATGGCTTAGAGATAATTGAATACATGACTTAGGCATTGGTAACTGAATGTTTTACAAGCATTGGTAATTGCATTATCTATCTATATAGATAAAATTCTTTTCGTGTTTGAAACGGAAATTACGTATGACCACGCAAAACGGAAATTACGTATGACCACAGAACATATTATAATACAGGAACTAATCACTTTGTTTGTGGACGCCATTTTTATATCGTCTTTACGAATTGTTATTATTTGTGTGAGAGTTATTTTACTGATATTGAAAAGAAGTACACACAAACACGCCGATCTATCCCATAGAAGTGCTCCCCGCTTCACCCTCTCCCAGCCCTACTCTCTGGATTCCAGTGCTGAGCCGTCTGCCGCCAGGCGCGTTCTGATAGAGAAGTTTTATTTATTCGTCCACGTGACTGTCGCGGAAACTGCCACATTATAACTTTTTTTTAATTGGCAGTACTTGATAGTAGAAGAGATGAGGAAAACAGCTTTGCGTCTTTCTACCTTTTAACTGCACCGAGCTGTAAACAATGTGAAAGCGACACCGCCTTCAGTGGTAAGGGGTCGTAAGAAGAAAGTGGACACTCGGCAACGCGGAATGTCGGGCTGCTCTGCCGGGTCGAGAGCTTCGCGGTTTTGGGCGGCGTCCTCTCTTCTCACACTGTTTGTGACACTACAAGTGCCCCGTCGGCTCCTGGGAGAGTGGAAATCTTTGCGAATGAGTGCGATCGGCACCATAGAAGGAAAAGTCTCTTTGTAAATTGCGCTGCACGACTGCTTACTGTCCCTTAAGGTGAGTTCAGGTCACTAAAACCCTGCAACATTCAAGGTTGCTTTTGTGATGAATTCTTTTAAGAAGATGGATGGTTTACATCTAAGAAGATGTACCGACCTCTTCATGTTAAGTTTTGTACTTGGGAATTGTTTGGACCTTCTGCCCGTTAAGCACGGAAGGGCAGGGTCCACATTTCTCAGAATAATTTTTCTCTTAAATCACAGGCACGTAGTGCAAGGTTGTCAGGCAAAAATTTGCAGGATCGCATAGAAAATGTAATTTCTATACCACAGCGGTCGTATAGCGCCTTTCACAAGGGATCTGCTATTGAGAGATGATCCAAATACATTTAAGCTGCTGTTAGTGCTACTTAGCTGTTGTGTTATAGTGCCTTTAAAATGTACTTTACCTGAAAGCACTCCAGTACTGCTCAATGTATCTTTACTTCTTACATGTTAATGTTTTACTGTTTAATAATTTATATACTACATTTTAATTTTTTTACCTTGCACTCACTGAGCGAAGCCACTGGGTAATCAGCTAGTTTTTAAATAAAAAAGAAAAAGTAGACGGTTCTAAAATAGCTATCATATCCTGACTTGGTCGACACTTACTGCTTAACAATTGTTGTTTGGCATTTGGCATCTTGACATTTTCAGAAGCAAACCATCTGGAGTCAACTGAGAACCAAATGGAGTTGAGTATGACACATGCTTCCTGCCTTCACTAAAGTGGAGTAAAGACCTATTCTGATGATGTGTCCTTTTCTATTCCTTCTACATATGCTTGTCAGAAGTCAGAAGTTAAGCAAGCATAAAACATCAAATACAATTCAGTTTCTTTCTTTAGTTTTCTTTTGTCACACTAATATTTCTTTCCCAGAGCATATGCTAGCAGCATGAAGTACAACTCAGAAGTTAGTTTTAAATGTGATCCTAGTCACTTGCCATTCACACTGTTTTTCACACTGAATATAGATTCAGTGAGAGTTGTTGGTTGACTTAATATTTATATGTTTGTGATGTGGTCAGTGTGGCATAGTGTAAAAATTGTTCTATTTTAAAGTATAGGGATGGTGGTTCACTTCCTGCTTCTTACTCACTGTGTGACCTGATGTGGTTCATGTGAGCAGCTTGTGTGCTATTTGTAAAAAAATTATAGCAAACAATTATTGCAAACTCAGTCCATTGAATTTTTGATCAGCAAAATTTGCCATAGTGCTTTTTGCAGTGAACATACTGCTTGCCAGTGATTTTGGGCACCGAATCCTTTCGTCGAAATTTACAGTGCAGACAACTTAGATTTCCAGCTCAAAAAAAAATCACAGTATTTTCATTTTAGGCGTACATTAGCAGACAATAAAGAGAATATTATAAAAATATTTTATTGTTCTTCATAGATTAGTTGTGTGTTATATCTTTACTGTTGGATTAAATATGTTATGCTCCACAAAATATATTGTAGATCAGTTACTGACAGGGAAGCTCATCTGGGTAGCAGTACCCTTAATGACTAGCAGAAGACATTACTCTCACTCAGGTGGTCTTTAGAGACACTGGAGGTCATAATATAAGACCTGTTATGGGGTTTGAGGTTCCCCAGTCCTCTTTGGGGTGATGTAGTGGGGCTAGCATGCAGGAAAATCTCTGGTGCCGCAAGGGGGAGTCCTACCCATCTGACACTAAAGTTTGATATCAACCTGAGAAGTGCTTACAGAAGAGTACATGTAAGGTGCAAGGGGCACAGCATAAAGAGGCTTTTCTCATTTGGTTCGAGAGAGTAGAGTTCGGAGGCAGCTGGTGAGAAGAGCCCAGCTGGACAGAGGGAGAAAGGAGATTCAAGTAATGAAAGGTGAGCTGGGGAAACATGTAACAGAGTTACAGATTGTTTAGTTAAGCCCTGGGGGCAGAAGTGTTTATTATATTCAGTTTTGGTTGTATTTTATCCTTGTGATGTATCACTTATTGAGATTTTGCTATTAAAGCTTTTGTTTTATTAAATTGTATTGTACTCTTGGATTGGTGTTTGGGGTTGCTAGACATCTGCTACAGGCCACAGTA
Source organism: Polypterus bichir lapradei (assembly GCA_026402145.1). NCBI lineage: Eukaryota > Metazoa > Chordata > Cladistia > Polypteriformes > Polypteridae > Polypterus > Polypterus bichir. The sequence goes on along the minus strand of JANRMT010062808.1, from coordinate 54,861,763 downwards.
TACAACACTGATACATTATGTCACAAGTGCTGCCAGTACTCTGATGCTCAGTGAAGTGCTGGTATGATGTTTACATAACGATCTTCGAGTCTCAGAGGCTGGAGCCCTTTGCCTGCTCGCCAGTCACAGGTCCATATAAGAAGATGGGCTGATTGCATACACAATTGGCCAATTGTTACAGTCACAGTCAGAACAAACCTTAAAGGAGCATGAACCCTCCCCTGCCAGAGTCAGAAAACACACAAGACTCTGTTAAATAATAATAATGAAAGATTTATTATTATTTAAGTTCTGTTTTCTTAATTGGAGAAAAAAGTGTAAAGCGTCTGCACAGATAGATCTACAAAAAAGACTTGCCAGCTAGAAAGAGCCAGTCTCATGCTACTGCTTCATGATATGTCCAGTCAGTGCCATGAAGCATTAAAGTCTGTGAGTTCAGTTATATATATACAGTGGTGTGAAAAACTATTTGCCCCCTTCCTGATTTCTTATTCTTTTGCATGTTTGTCACACAAAATGTTTCTGATCATCAAACACATTTAACCATTAGTCAAATATAACACAAGTAAACACAAAATGCAGTTTTTAAATAATGGTTTTTATTATTTAGGGAGAAAAAAAAAATCCAAACCTACATGGCCCTGTGTGAAAAAGTAATTGCCCCCTGAACCTAATAACTGGTTGGGCCACCCTTAGCAGCAATAACTGCAATCAAGCGTTTGCGATAACTTGCAATGAGACTTTTACAGCGCTCTGGAGGAATTTTGGCCCACTCATCTTTGCAGAATTGTTGTAATTCAGCTTTATTTGAGGGTTTTCTAGCATGAACCGCCTTTTTAAGGTCATGCCATAGCATCTCAATTGGATTCAGGTCAGGACTTTGACTAGGCCACTCCAAAGTCTTCATTTTGTTTTTCTTCAGCCATTCAGAGGTGGATTTGCTGGTGTGTTTTGGGTCATTGTCCTGTTGCAGCACCCAAGATCGCTTCAGCTTGAGTTGACGAACAGATGGCCGGACATTCTCCTTCAGGATTTTTTGGTAGACAGTAGAATTCATGGTTCCATCTATCACAGCAAGCCTTCCAGGTCCTGAAGCAGCAAAACAACCCCAGACCATCACACTATCACCACCATATTTTACTGTTGGTATGATGTTCTTTTTCTGAAATGCTGTGTTCCTTTTACGCCAGATGTAACGGGACATTTCCCTTCCAAAAAGTTCAACTTTTGTCTCATCAGTCCACAAGGTATTTTCCCAAAAGTCTTGGCAATCATTGAGATGTTTCTTAGCAAAATTGAGACAAGCCCTAATGTTCTTTTTGCTTAACAGTGGTTTGCGTCTTGGAAATCTGCCATGCAGGCCGTTTTTGCCCAGTCTCTTTCTTATGGTGGAGTCGTGAACACTGACCTTAATTGAGGCAAGTGAGGCCTGCAGTTCTTTAGACGTTGTCCTGGGGTCTTTTGTGACCTCTCGGATGAGTCGTCTCTGTGCTCTTGGGGTAATTTTGGTCGGCCGGCCACTCCTGGGAAGGTTCACCACTGTTCCATGTTTTTGCCATTTGTGGATAATGGCTCTCACTGTGGTTCGCTGGAGTCCCAAAGCTTTAGAAATGGCTTTGTAACCTTTACCAGACTGATAGATCTCAATTACTTCTGTTCTCATTTGTTCCTGAATTTCTTTGGATCTTGGAATGATGTCTAGCTTTTGAGGTGCTTTTGGTCTACTTCTCTGTGTCAGGCAGCTCCTATTTAAGTGATTTCTTGATTGAAACAGGTGTGGCAGTAATCAGGCCTGGGGGTGGCTACGGAAATTGAACTCAGGTGTGATACACCACAGTTAGGTTATTTTTTAACAAGGGGGCAATTACTTTTTCACACAGGGCCATGTAGGTTTGGATTTTTTTTCTCCCTAAATAATAAAAACCATCATTTATAAACTGCATTTTGTGTTTACTTGTGTTATATTTGACTAATGGTTACATGTGTTTGATGATCAGAAACATTTTGTGTGACAAGCATGCAAAAGAATAAGAAATCAGGAAGGGGGCAAATAGTTTTTCACACCACTGTATATATATATATATATATATATATATGGTTATAGTTCCATCGGTGTCTTTTATTGTTAGAGGCACATTGATGCAATGGTTAGCACTGCTGCCTCACAGCTCAGGTCATGTTTTGGCCACAACAATTGCTCCAGCATAGTTGTTAAATGCTTCTCTAGTCTTTGGGGACACTTATAAGAACATTGCATCATTAACTTCAATGCATTTCTCCAAGTTTGGCAAAGTTCTGAATATTTCCGTGATAACTGATAAACTTTGCAGTCATTCCAAGTACATGACTCTCTAGCCTTGGCTTGATGCACATTCACGGTCTCCATCATTTTTGCAGCTGCTGATAGATTCACATGCTATGTATGGTTCGCTCAGCTTGTGACATGTGCTGCTTACTTGTGTTTTTGCATTATCTTGAACACCTCTGCTCCAAAATAGATGGGAAATAGCAGGAAAAGCCCAAGAAATATTGAAAGGGGAAAGTGATAAAACATAGATTAATATTTTTACTAAACAGTATTTAATAAAGGGAAATAGCTTATTAGACTTTGATTAATTGTCACTAATGCTTGAGATTAACACATTAAAAATTTCTGCGACAGAAATTTCTATTGACCGAACCAATCAAAGTGCTGGACTAACTTGCTTTATGATGTAGCTTAAAATAAAAAAACACTTTTTGTGTAGGCTGATTAGTGTTTTGCTGTTTATTCAATTGTTTCTGTTACACAAAACTGGAATAAACTAATATGCCTAGGCAACTTTTTATTTAAATGGGTTTTGTATGAGCAAGTAATCAGAGATATTTCTGCTTTATAGAAAAATATTAATATGCTTGAAATATATATATATATATATATATATATATATATATATATATATATACATATACATAATTATTTATTTAACATTAATTTGTGAAAAATTAGCTGTGTCCGAAGCCTTTTCCAGTTTACCAAAACTTATTAGTACATGATTATAATGCAGAGTAACAACCATAAAGGAACAAACTGAGGATGAGGTTCTGCATAGAAGTCAGTAATCTATGGAATGGACTGAAGATGAGGTCTGAGAATGTGTGATACTTGCACTATAGACTAGTACTAGTTGCATTCCCAGGAGATGGGTGCTGTATGTGCTTGGGAATTTTTCTGTTAGTCTGTGGTGAAACTGGATGTATTTGACTTATTCATTTGGGGTCAAACTACCCACAATGAGCAGTATAGGTGCCAGATTATCATAGGTGAATCCAGTTGTCACCCGTCTGTGGTAGTCCTGGCTGGTCTTGCCCAATACAAATACACACATATTGTTAGTGGCTGAAACAGGCTAATGTTAAACATCTTAGTGGATGCTCTGAAAAGAGATCCGTCTCTACATATTGTTAGTTTGTGGTCTAACATTTTACTTGAGAGTCCATGGTAAGCACCATATCCTTATGCTTGGTGAAATGACCTAGAGTAGTTGCTGCAACACTTTATTTTATGACCCATTATTCCCTCCTAAGTGTTATTTCTGTAGGCTCTCAGATCCTTTCCAGTGCTCCTAGATCCCAGATCTACATTTGTGCAACCAGAATCATTCCACTGTGGCACTTTGTGTTGTGCTCAACATATGGTAAGTCAGTCTGACTATGCAGCCTAAGGAAGACAAAGTGCTCAAACTCTGTCAGTCTCTCTCTGCTGATTGTGTGACTAATGGATGTTAGTATTATGATTGGGAGAGCTGGGAGTGCCATTGTTTAACACTTTCTTAGGTGTTCCTGTAAGTATTTATCTATTTATGTGAAACTGGTCTTGATATACATATAGTCAGGGGTTTACTTTTCCCATGGTAAAAAGTTGGTTACCTATTTTTGGAGATAAAAGGAAACTCTTTGCTCCTTGCTAAAATAGTTTCCTTACAATATAATAGTACTAGGGTGTTGTACCGTGTTAGCCATTATGGATGTGGTGAGAAATTAAGCAAAATGACACCTTTTATTGGCTAACTACGAAGATTACAATATGAAAGCTTTTGAGGCAACTCAGGCCCCTTCTTCAGGCAAGATGTAATCAATTTAGCCAATATAATGTGCCATTTTGCTTAACTTATAATATTAAGTCATTTCAGTATGAGACCTGTTCAGATTTAAAGAATTAGTATCTCTACATCTTCCTACCACAATGTATTGTGGTTGCCGTTATATTTTGTAACATGTTCAGGGTTGTTTAAATTTCCAACAAATAAGTGAAAATGCCTTTATTGCATGCAGATATGTCTATATCAACTGAAATTCCCAAGTTAAACATCTAATAAAGTTATAACAAAATTATTACTTGAATATATGACTAATGTTTGTGGTTTGGGGGCAGCATGGTGGCGCAGTGGTAACGCTGCTGCCTCGCAGTAAGGAGACCCAGGTTTGCTTCCCGGGTCCTCCCTGCGTGTAGTTTGCATGTTCTCCCCGTTCTCCCCGTGTCTGCGTGGGTTTCCTCCCACAGTCCAAAGACATGAAGGTTAGGTGGACTAGCGATTCTAAATTGTCCCTAGTGTGTGCTGTGGGTGTGCGTGTGTGTGTCCTGCGGTGGGTTGGTGCCCTGCCCAGGATTGATTCCTGCCTTGCGCCCTGTGTTGGCTGGGACTGGCTCCAGCAAACCCCTGTGACCCTGTAGTTAGGATTCAACAGGTTGGAAAATGGATGGATGGATGTTTGTAGTTTGTTAATATTGTAGCTTAAATAATGTACTAAAGAGTAATTCCTCTTCAGCATCTTTTTCACCTATTGATATCTTTGTCTTATATTTTTGTTTACATTTTGAAAACTTATTAACCATGTGTTTACTTTATGGTTTGATGAATTAATAGTTTTATTCTTTTTACAAGCTATTGTGTCAAAGTTAGAAACATATTGTAATGGGATTGAGCCACATTTTTCCCATCCTGTTAACAGGATTAAAGAGCTCACCTTTTATAATATATTATTCCTATTAACATGACTGCATTTTATTGGGTGGATTGCAGTTACATAACATAAAACACATTAATTTATCTTTCCTTTTTCCTGTCAAGCACATGCCAGAAGCTCACCTTGAACAAGACACTTGTGCATTGCAGTCCACGCCTGCTGATTCAGATTGAACTGAATTGAATTTAATTCCTTTATTGTCATTGCACACAGTACAATGAGATTCGATGTGCAACTTCTCCACAAAACAATAATCTTCCCATAAAATAGTAAAATAGCATAATAAAGCAATAAATGATACAATATGAAAACATAAGTACAATGTACATATACATATAGTGTGAAGTGCTCTACTGGAAGCACTTATTGGACTGATTGAGTGCGTTTATAGCTTTTGGGATGAAACTGAGCCTCAAAGTCTGTGCATGAAAGACTCTAGTTTCTGCCGGATGGCAAAGTTGAAACGGATTATGGCATGGGTATGTGGAATCCATGCAGATACTGGTGCCTTTCCTGAGGCAGTGGGTGCTGTAGATGTACTGCAGGGCTGGAAGCTGCACCCTGACAATCCTCACTGTTCTCAGCACAACTAGCTGTAGAGCTTTCCGAACAGCAGCTATACAGCTGAGATGAAACACACAAATACAATGGATTAAAATAACTCTCTGTGGTGTAGCAGGAGTAGGTCAGCAGCACCTGTCAAGGGAAGCTAGCATTTTTCAACATTCTTAAGAAAAACAGCCATTGCTTGTGTCTTTTTCAACAGTGCCGTGGTGTTAGCTGGTGATATGTATTCCCAGGAACCTAAAAATTTATACACACTTCACCCTGTCTGCATTGATGAAATTTTGAACTTGATCCTCATCATGTGATCTTCTGAAATTGATGATGAGCTCCGTGGTCTTCCCAGTGTGGAGAGATAGGTTATTCACTGAACACCATCTCTCCAGACTTTTCACCTCTGCTCTGTAGGTTGATTCGTTATGATTGGAAATTAGCCCAATCACTGTTGTGTCATCTGCAAATTTTATAGGTATTGGTAGTGCAGAGGGGATAGAGGATGGGGCTCAGTACACAGCCTTGTAGTTGTGTTTAGCGTTATGGTGGAGCATAAATGGGGGCCCAGCCATACCACCTGATGGTGCTCCAACAGGAAGCTGAGGATCCAGTTATATAGTAGTATGCTAAGGCTCAACTGGTGCAGTTAATGGATGAATTGGGAGGGGACAATAGTATTGAAAGCAAAGCTATAGTCTACAAATATTCAGCCTAATATATCTGAAAAGATAATGGGATGGTATAGCTGTTCTAATAAAAACTTGTTGAATGTGTGAAATTTACCAATAAGTCATCTATTTGGAAATCCCACTGGGATCCAAGTGCCTTGATATAGCTGTCCACTATGTGCTTAACAACCACAGCACCAAGGTTATTAAACATCTCTCTAAACTTTTTTATTCCATCATATAATTGTGGAGTTACATCAGCTGTTGCGACAGCCTTGGAAACAACACAGAAATCAGCAAAACACCAATTAATTGTATGGTACACTAATACAAATGACTCACATACACAACTTCTTATTATGAGGTCATCTGTTAAAACAATGTGCAGGAGAAATCCGAGCACCAAAAGAAAAAAAATGGTTGGATATGGCAAGACTGTGAAAACTCCAAGTTTTAAGTCAGGATTTCTAAATTGCAAAAATTTCAGAAAACAGATACTGTAGAGTTAAAGTGTGAAATCAGTTATTTCCAAAAAAACCAAACAAACAGTAAACCAATGACTATTTGGTATTTACAACATACAGTTTGGCTTGACTCTCCTACAATTAATCATTTAAATCCCCTGTGCCAGAGTTTTCATTTGAACTAAAACTTTCAAAAACAGTCAAATAGTAAGTATTCAAAACAAACTATGTTACAAAATGCTAAAATCCATAGTTTACTTTAGTATTCAAATGTGTTCACTGAATACAAACACTAGAAGCTGTTTTACACTGTAGTAATCCTTTTAAATTACAGGATTTTCATTGGGGTTGTAAAATATAACTGTGAGCACACCTCAGTTTGCTTACTAAGCCAATACTGTTTGTTAATTATATGCCTGAAAGCTGTACTGGTAAAATTCATAATTGCCTTTTGCTGCAACTGTAAACAATTGCAAACATTTTTCTTAGGGTGTTTTCTTTTATTCTAGCAAGAAAATATTTCTTCATTATACAGGTAGACGCATAACAAAGAAGCAAAGTTTAAAAAAAATTATTATTTTTATGTGGATCAGTTACTTTAAAGTTTATTTATATTGTTTAAAATAAATTTACTTCAGTTGAACACAATACTGCAATTGACATGATATGCAGACAACAAAGTAACAACTTGGTTTCGAAATACAAAATTAGTATACAGAGTAGTAGGGTACATGGGTACTTGAATTTAGTTGACTTAAAAAGTGGTCTTTCTAATTAAATCTGAAAATCTATTTATACAGAAATAAATTTACAAAGCATACTGTAACACTTTCACAAAACCTATATATAATTATATGTAATTGGCTACAGGCCAATAACTACAAGTATAAATGGATAAATGGTTGTGGAAGTATGGATTTAACTGAAAGCATGTTTGAACCTGAACTAAACTGAATATTCCATGGCTTTATACTGCCTACCAATGAGAGTGTGAATATTGTACAGTAACTGATGTATATACAGGTATAAGTAAATCAGGGTATAGAGCAGAGCTATTCGATTACAATTTCATCTGGGCCAGATTTTTAAACCAAGAAATTCAGCTGGGCCAGGAATTTTCAGTGGCTGGTAAACATCAGGAAATAACAAATTTTAAACCACCACAAATGAATGTATTAAGAAGCAGGTAATGTTTACTCATTGTTTCCTTTTCAAATTTTGTCACATCTGACACAAGCATATCAAAAGTGCATAAAAAATATAAAAAGCTATAACGGAACAGAATCTGAAGTAGTAGCAATATTTTTTTCCACTTTTTTGGTCATATCTGACCTAGGCACATATCAAAGTGCATAAAAACAAAATAGTGCACATTATTAGCAATAACATTTGTGTTCCTTTTGAAATAAAATCAATATTTTGGTCATATATGACCCAGTTACATCATAAAGTGCATTAAACAGAATGAAAAAGACCTATCAATGCTATCAAAGCTATCAGTGCACAAACTCACAACAAGTGATAAGAGTATTTAACACACACAAATACAATGTGTACTGCGCACTGAGGGACCATAGGTTTGTTTTAAATAACCGCATGAGTGATTAACAATGCCTTGTTTGTAAACAAAAAAGTAGTGGTACGCATACATTGTGTTTGGATCAAGTCTGAGGTACTGTGAAGTTATACAGAGCCTGAAATTTCTAGTGTTATGTTTATTTGGTGAAAAAACATTACATTTAAAATTTGAAATTGACAAATTGTGAATTAGAATATAACAACTCTTTACACTTAAATAGCACTTTACTCACTACTCAAAGCTCTTTGCAAGCTCCACACAGGGATGACCTGGGACATTAACCCAGGATATCCTTATCATGAGGCAGCGGTGCTACTATTACACCACCTGTACAGGTGCGCTGTACTGCATAATATGGTGCTTGATAGTTTAAAATTGCAAACACAGAATTTCTGAAATCAAAGAATATTAACCGCGGGTTAATAATGAGAAGTACATTCTACAAAAAAGTTGTTATGTAGTCTTGCAAAGCAGTCAGTGCTTAATTTGACTGAGTTTTAAAAATTCTAAATTTTATCCATGTTTTCATCAAATATGGTCTTTTTAATTCATTCTTTGGTTTAAATGTCAGTGGCTGATCGTTAACAACAACAACAACAACATTTATTTAAATAGATCATTTTCATACAAACAGTGTAGTTGAAAGTGCTTTACAAAATAAATAGAAAGTTAATAAAGAAAAGAAACAAGATTCGGCAATAATATTATACAATATGTAACAAAGTAAAAGGTAAGGTTGGATGGCCAGGAGGACAGAAAAAAAAAAACTCCAGTTAGGCTGGAGGAAAAAAAACAAAATCAACAGGGGTTCTAAGGCCAAAAGACCACCCAGCCCTCAATGGGCAATGGCTTATCGTTGTCCTTATAACAGCCTTGAATCCATAAGATTGAAGAGTGTGAGTGGAGGGCCAACCAATCATGTGAAGAGAAGTATGGAGACAACAACAACTACATTTATTTATATAGCACATATTCATACAAACAGTAGCTCAAAGTGCTTTACATAATAAAGAATAGAAAAATAAAAAACACAATATGAAAACAAAATAAATCAGCATTAATTAACATCGAATAAGAGTAAGGTCCAATGGCCAGGGGGGACAGAAAAAACAAAATAAAAACTCCAGACGGCTGGAGAAAAAAAAATAAAATCTGTAGGGATTCCAGACCATGAGACCGCCCAGTCCCCTCTGGGCAAGACAGTGCTTGACAGTAAGGTTCTCATTGGAGTAACAATTTATTTGCAAAAACCCATGTTCACACTCATTGGATGAAACTGGAATACCACTCAGCACACATTTGATTATACAATCAGTTAACATGTAATCGGTGTCACAACCAGCTGTTGTGTACGATAACAAAAAAAAAAAATAAATTAAACTCACTATATATCATAGACTACTACAACCACTTCTAGATATACAACAATGCACTGCATTGTGGGTTGAATGTTGCTAGGTTATGTGAAGTGTTGCATTCATGGTATGTGCTACTGGAATTTATGTAGGAATTTCAGAATGCTCGCAAAATGTGTTTTTGTCAGTTTTTCTCTGCGTTTCTGGTGAGATCACTGGCTGGGCCACTCGGAGGTAGTTTCTGGGCCACCATTTGAATGGGCCAGGTATAAAGGTTCCCTGTTCCAGGATTAGGATTGTACACCTGTCCAGTCAGACTCAAAGAAAGGCAGTGGCCTTCCATCACTGAAACAATAAAATGTGAAAAGAAGTCCAACTTTTTTTAATTATAACTCACAATAGACCTCTATAAAAAACCCAAAACAATATAATTTCCATTAAATGCTGGAAACGTGCAGTGCTATTCAGAGAAAAAATATGTTCTTATTCAAATTAATGTTCAACCCTGAAATTTTATGAAACATCTTTAATACATTTAGTACATGTGGAACAGATGAGCATGGATAAGTGATGTAAAGCATCATATCATCTGCATGAAGAGATTCTTTTTAGGTGTGTGTGCATATAATGTGAAAAGCATTCACTGTGGTTTCTATGTCTGTCTGTCCATCTTTGTGTCTGCATGAAGCAACTTGGCTTTCATTAATCTGATTTTGTTGAAATTTGGCACACTTATTTCTGAATAAAATTTGTCAGGCAAATTATAGTTTTGCTAAGCCACCTCAAATACAGTGTGCTGTACAAATCTTTGAAAGTTCAAAAGCAAAAACAGAAAAAAGCAGATGTTGCCTATCTAGAAATGAAAGTGTTGTCCAGTAAGAATAGATTAAATGTCACACTAAAAACAGCTTCACGGCTGCATTATCTGCACATTACAATTGTTCAGTATTTATTGGCAATGCTGTAGACCTAGTCTCCATCATAATCTAAAACAACAATTTTACCTTAGCAAATTTTAACTCTTCAGGTATGTTTTCCAAAAATGTTACGTTTAAAAAATTGGAACAACTGTTAATCATAGATCTTCCACAACAATCAACTAACAATAGGACATCACTTTATGCCATTTTTACATTTCTTGAATTTGGATCTGCTGTCTATGAAAGCTATTAGACTGTCACTAATCTTTTTGGGCCACGCTTTTAACTACACAATATTGTAAATTACTGTTAAATAGCTTGTGCAATATTTTATTTAGTTTATTTAATTTAGTGGTTGTTTACAGAAATAGATAGCCAGGGTCTAGACGACACCAATGAATACAATTGGTGCCAAAGGATCACCTTGTGCCATTCTACTTTATAAAGAGGAACTAATCAGAGTGTATATTGTTAACTAAAAAAATATTCTTGTATGCAGTATAATATTTTTATTGTTTTGATATTTTAAACTTGAACAATTCATTAACACTAGAATCCCTGAAGCCTACGAAAAAAGTTGTAATACCAGACCACCTTAAATTCCTTTGCACCTTTTCATCATTGTCTTTGTTTTGCAAATGTGTCAATCAGCAACTGCAGCAGGCAGCCTGCTCACTCATCCCCGACCGAGGCTGCTGAAATCAACGCAGATGCTGAAGTCACTTTATCTGGGAGTTAGATGTCTAGAATTATATAGGATAGAAAATATATTATTATTTGGAATACATGCATTTCATGTGTGTTCTGTGTCTAAACCAATATGGGTAAATGTTGAATGACAGGAAATGCAAGGTAAGAAATGTTGAACACATAACTAAAACAGAAACTTTTTCCATGTTATAGTAATAATAATGTGAAGTGTATAATGTGTGAAGACTTTAGTCCAAATATCAAATACACATGTGCACCTTTACTCAAGAATATAACCAAAGAAAAAAAAATCATTTAATTTACATGTTGCTGTCAAGGAGTTAAAAACCCAAGCTCAAATGTGTTATGAATGAATTATGTCTTCTTGGGATCTTCTTGTCACTTGAATTTTTTTGTTATTCAGTTTTATTCTTGAATAAAAGCATTCTTGTTTTGTTATACCTTTGCGAAAGTGTTTATTTTATATTCCATTAACCACCTGAGATCAAATCTGCATTTGCCTCTCTCGCGCATGCACACACACACCCATGCATGAAAATGTCATTATTTTAAAATGCAATGCCATTTGAACATAAGTTGTCATTTGAACATTTTTTTTTTTTGATTTTGCCCATACTCCGTGTTATGGTGCATGGCACTGAGAATGCAGACAGGCTTCTTCTTTTTGGATGCATACACCGTCAGCATGGCACTTCCAGATCTAAACACTAGCGTGGAGAATTGCTAACGTACTAAAGTGACTGTAGATGCAGGTGGATGTTCCTGTCCCATTTTATTTATGGTGCCAAGCAGAGTTATGTTGCGGTGTAGCAGACTATTAGCCGGCGAAAAAGATGTGAAGAAGTTGTCTGTTGTTACGGTTCTGCCTTTGTCCAGAAACTACACCATAAGGTTATGACCACAGTCTTGGAAAGTCTTTCTTCCGTGGGATGACTGAGATCTTTTTCTAAATACAGTAAGGAGTGGCACTACTTTGTCTCCAGATCTGCCGCAATCCAAAAATGTATGCCAAATTTGTCAGGCTTGGTTGAGATGTATTACAAGGAAGGACAACAGACCTTATTGGAAACAGTTGCTTATCAGCAGTAATATGTTGCCCTGGGCTGTAACTCAAAACCCAGTTCAACAAAACATTGCCAGATGTCCAATATCACAGCAAATTTGTTGTTTTTCACATTATGCACGGGTTTCTTTGTTGTTAAAGTGCAAATGTCGCATGATACTCTGATAGCGGTCACAAGGCATTGTATCTTTGATTGCCTGTACAACAAATATTTCTGAGCAGGCATCAACCAAAGCATTAACTGTGGTCATTGCTGCTCTTGTGAAAAGAATGGAAATAAATGCTTTCAAGGGCAAGTTCTTTGTACCATGTGAACGTCACTGAGAATAAAATTGAATTAAAAAAAATTTTTTTACAAGTAGCCAATATTTACACCGGGTGTTACAGACTCAAATTAAATGTATGTTTTTATTATATTATAATAATAATAATAATAATAATAACAACAGCTCACTACTCAAAATTGAGAGAGCTCATGCTTGAACCTGCAATATCTTGACAGTAGTCTTACCTCTGCACCAGCAAAGCAGACATGTTGTCTTTCTGTCTATTGATATTTGGGCTTGGGTTTTTACTCATTGACAGCACATGTAAATTGAATGATTTCTTTATCTTTGGTTATATTCTTGAATAAAAGTGCACTTGTTTTGTTATACCTTATGTGTATTTGATATTTGGACTAACATCTTCACACATCATACACTTCTCCTCATTATTCAAGAACAATATATTATTTACCCTATACATACAACTCAAGGCACCTCACACCCAGATAAAGAGACTTGAGCTGGAAGAACTTCAGCTGTGTTGGCGGGGGGGGATGGGGTAGGAGGCTGCTTTCTGCTTGTGCTGATTGAATCATTTGCAAAACAAAGACGCTGATGAAGAAGTGCGAAGGAATTTAAAGTGGCCTGGCATTATAACATTTTTTGTAGGCCTCAGGGATTCTAGTGTTAATGAATCAATTTTAATGTAACTTACCAAATTAATATATCCATCGTCTGTGCTCAGGTGTAATGTTGTCTGGTGTCCACAAATAGGTGGCAGTTTCCAATTAACAAAGTAACAAAGAAGCACAAAGAAAGACGTATATAATGGCTAGAATGTCCTATGAACAAAGGCAACAAGATACACAAAGAAAGAAGGATGTTGGGCTAGCATATCTAGTAAACACAGTTACATAAATTCATCAAAACAGATGGATTTACCATTGTACCATTCAGTCAATATTAACAAATGGGCGTGAAGCTATGCTAGCTTTGTAATAATTAGTTTAGTCATGATTTGTTTCATTTAAGATGTTAAAAATTAGAGGTAAAGAATTAGAAACCCACACTCATAAAATGAAGGGTCTGAGTAACAAAATTTGAAAGCTTTTTTAAATAAAAAAGTAAGCACCTGCCACAACAAATAGGCATCCTGGTAATTTAATAAAGGCATAATATCTAAAAACAATAAAGCATATGAAATGTGGACAACATAACAACTGGATACATTAACAACTTTATATGTTTGAACAAAAAGGGGAGACAAATTGAAAAAAAAAATAGTTTTTAAGAGATCTGAAATAGAGGAGGGTATAATGCTATTTAACATTCAGTTTTACTACTGGCTTATGGAAATACAGTACAGTATATAATAAGGGACTATGGATAAAATCAGAACTAAATTGTACTGAATTGGTTAGTTTTTTTCCCTGTATGCTTTATGCTGGGCTTCAGACAAAACTGATTACCATCAACTAGGCAGAAATGCATTGTCTCAAAACACAAAATAGAAGAAGAATTTAAGACAGAGAGGTTGTTATTAATTATATCCTTAGAAAACAATAATATATTCCCACTGTTCCAAAACAACTCAATTTTTCACACATGAAAGGTGCTAGGTTTTGAAACCTTTTAAGATTTCATACTGGTAACATGTTGTATCCTTTGAACAACTGTGTCTAAAACATATCTTTTCATTCATACATTTGATTTGCCACATGCAGCTTAGATACTTGGCTAAAGGAAACCTGGGTGATATTCCCAAACTTTCATGAAATCTGTTGTTGAAACTATACTGTTTATCAACAATGAAGGTATAGTCAATACTGTATCCCCAGAATGGAGGCAATGTAGGGACCAGGAGCCTCATGTATAAATGGTGTGTACGCACAAAAATGTTGCATAAGAATGTTTCCATGTTCAAATCGCGATGTATAAAACCTAAATTTGCCGTAAAGCCACACACATTTCCACGGTAGCTCATACCCTGTCATACGCAAGTTCTGTGTTCTGTTTTACAGACTGGCGGCACCCAGCGTCAAAGCAGTGCTACTGTTCCTGTGTGGTTACCCTTTCTTTTTTAGATACACAGTCCTGGCGTGGCTTTATAAATACACTGAAATTAACTGCATATTGTTTATTAGTTTAATGCATCAGATTGTAATTAACCTGTAACAATATAATGGTCCACAGAATGGTCAAACTCTTCTAAATACCTTAGCTGCTTTAGCGTTGTTACTCTCACTGGACCTTCTTCTTCTTCTTTCAACTGCTCCCGTTAGGGGTTGCCACATCAGATCATCTTTTTCCATATTACTCTCACTGCACCACTTCGGAGTATTTATATCACTGTATCTGAGTGTGAATCACAGCTGTACAGCAGCTGATCGGAAATAGAATTATCGGTATACAGCATCAAGTACATGCTGCCTCAGCCATGCTGTCTATTGAACTGCTCTCATACGGCAAACACTTCAGAGCCTTTCCTTGCGGTTCAGAAACAGTTTTTTCCCAAGAAGTCTAAACGCACTCAATCAGTCCATCAAGTGCTCCTTGTAGAACTGTTTGTACTTATAAGTACAATTACCTCACTGTAAACTTGCGATACAGTTATAATATTGCACAAACTGAGCCACTTTATAAAGCGCATATTTACATATGATGACAATATCATTTTTAAGATGAAATGCAGCACAATATGTTTATTAAATTATATAGATAAAACTTTAACTTCATTTAAATAATCTATATTGTTAATAATTAAACATGTGAGGACACTGTGCCACAGCGCTAGTGAGGAGCTGGCACTCCGTTCACAGATTGTTCCTGCCTCGTGCTGTATTCTTGCTGGTGCTGATGTGACACTGGAAGGATAGATGGATAGAATAATTAAACACGTCCTACGAAGATATTTCAATGTTCCTTAAAAGTTTTGAAGAATCGGCGTTCTAAGCTTACAGATGGCTTAACGTCTGTTACAGCGCTAAATGTTTGGAGATTGGGTATTTAGAGAAAGAAAAGTAAGGACAGGAATTGGAGTTAAGCACATTTGAAAGAGACAGTACTGCTACAATAAAGTATTTCATCGAAGGTCGCGCATGGCGCAGCAAGCATCTTGCGTGAGACATGAACAATCAACAATCACTGCGCCACCTTGTTCCCATGTTTAATAACATGCTTTAACTCCTATCATCATGAAAATGATATCACGTATACATCTCAGTATTTTAATTATTCATAGAGCTGTAATATCATGAATGTAATGGATTCTGTGTCCTGTCAGAGGAGGAGAAATCCCGGAAGCACGTAGTGATTCACACACATAGAGCACATAGAAGATCAAATACAAAACAAAGCAGTTAACGTGCTAATTTAGTTATGATGGGATTTGAGAAACTAGTAAATTAAATGATTTTAAGATGAAGTTTATGATGTTCTATTTAATGACAAAATAAACTACATGATTAAAGTGAAAATTTAGAAATTAAAGTTGACATTTCGTGCTTTTTTCCCCACTGTGTGCCTTTTTTTTTCTCTGTACCCTAATAAGCTTTCATATGACACTCAGATGGTGGGCTATGACTCGCCTTTTCACGACGACTTTGATATCTGACAACTTCTTTTTTATTTCGGGCACTGTACGATTTTGTGAATTTGAGCTTTCAAGTTTCTCCAACACGCTATGTCACTCGATCAGCTTCCTTTTGTTGATTATACCACGGTTTAAATCAACAAATAGTATGTTTTTCCTTTGCCTCCACTTGGTATTCGCTGAAATTCTTATATTTTCCCCCGTGCTTTTGCTATTGTCTTTTCACAGAAGGCTGAGCTTAAGGGCTATTTATATTGATTTGCATATTTAAAGAGGTGTAATTCTGGGAGGAGTTGGGATGGGACAGCAGGCGCGTTCATGTGTGTTACTTTTCACACTGACCGGGATTTATGGAGCAGAAGAACGAGGAAGTTGGACTTTGCACAGATTTATGCATCTGGATTTTTTTGTGCATAAGCACATTTCCGCTTTTGTCCACACGCTATTATAGTGTGAATTCTATGCACGGCGTTATGCATGAGGCCCCAGGACCTTTCAATCAGAATTTCAGATAGTGAATTCAAGTTAGCTACTGATTAAATACATTACTCATAAATTTATAAGTATGTCTTATTCAATTCAGGCTGCCTTATCTTATTCAACTGGAAAAATCCTAACCCATATCCCATAACACACAGGAAAAGGGATGGCCTATTTTATTTTACGTTAGAGAAGATCAAAAAAACTTTACAATGATTTCTCAAAAACATGCTTAGAATCTGGAAGATTTCTATAAATATTGTCCATTATTAGACATGCTAAACTTATGTTAACCTCTAAGATGTCTCAATATATCAGAGCAATATTTCATATTAAATCCTGAAATTTCTTTCTAAGTTAGATGTAGCATTATGCAGTGTGTATGATGGACTTTAAGGATATTCATGGTAATATAGTATGTAAAAAAAAAAAAAAACTAGTTAAAAACTGGTTCCTCCTTCTGCAAATTAATTTTCACTGCCTTATCTTGCACATGGCCGTTCTCTGCATTTACTTTAACCAAAATGAAGAAAATCAATTTGGTTTTCACTGTGAAGGTATATGGTGTGAACGCTGGCCCGGACACAGACAGACGGACATCTTTGTTCTCACCACACACCGTTTATTTACAATATTTTACAAATTACGTGCACTCACAACCCCAGTGCCTCCAGCACCGATTCCCCAAAGTCCAGGCCTCTCTGTCACTGTGCCTTTCTCTTGGCCACCTCCTGTCCTCTCTCTCCAGCTCTGTCCACTTCCTCACGACTCTCAACAATGACTGGAGGGAGGTGGCCAATTATATACAGCTCCCGGATGAGCACCAGGTGTTCCCGGTATTTCTCCCTTGGCCACGCCCCAGCGTGGCGGAAGTGCCGGCTGTCCTCCCGGCAGCTCTTCAGGTGTCTCCCAAAGTCTTCCCCCCAGCACTTCCTGGTGTGGCGGAAGTGCTGGGCTCTTGGGATATTTAGGCATTGGTGCGCCGCCTGGCGGTAGCCACGGGTCCCTACAGGGCTGGGCTTCCAAGCCCTGTACCCGAGGCCCCCAACATAACCAGGACAGACGCCCCCTCTCGGTCTGGAGGAGGCACAAGCCCTCCTCCGGTCCTCCTGGGCGTCCCGGCCGGGCTCCTGCCGCGGCCGGATGTGGCAGATGATGGTCTGGAAGTGGGGTGCCGCCTGGCGGTGGCCACGGGCCCCTACAGGGCTGGGCTTCCATGCCCCCTACCCGAGGCCACCAGCGTAACCAGGACGGACGCCCCCTCGCGGTCTGGAGGAGGTACAAGCCCTCCTCTGGTCCTCCTGGGCGTCCCGGCCGGGCTCCAGCCCTGGCCGGGGACCACAATGGTTAAACCAAATGTTGCTAAAAGGTCATCAAATACCTGTTTTGCTGAGAGTGTCATGTCATTTCAGTAGGTGTGTTTTGTTTCTTTTCACCCAGACATATTTTGGAATGGTTTTCTTGAGTGTTGTTTCAGGAGGCGTTGAGTAGCAAGAACTGTAGTTTTATTTTACATATTACATAGTTTATGATATTATAAAAATTAACTGGTTAAAAAAGAAAAAATGGCATTTGGGTTTCTCAATCATTTCTGACTTTTCATGTACATATTGTAGTGTAGCAGAGCTTTATGTATGGATTCTAAAATTTGGGGCTAGATTATTTATGGCAAAGAAAGAAATCAATATTTTTATGTATGATAAGCTTGTTACCTCACATCTGATCATCTTGCCTATGAAAAAATAGCAGTATATTACTTTTTGTTGTGTGGTAAAAATCAGTTTTATTATTTCACTTATCTTTAGATTGAATTCATATACAAGTATTTGAGCTGAAGAGAGTAGTTAATTTGTTATATTTCATGCACATTTTATTTAAAGCTGTCATTTATATAGTACCAAATGCTCTAAGTGATTGACATATGATTTAATAAGTCTTACCATATACAACTTTTTTTATTTAGCCTTTATGCATTTAAGACTGCTTTATGGTTACTGTAAATTACTAGTGTTCAGGCTTGAATACTTTAATGATAATGTTTAGGTATTACATTTTAAATTACTTGTGATGTACAGTGATATTTTTTGGATTGTACATTACAACGTGTAAGCTGTTTGCAGCATTTAACTTAAATTCATTTTTGTTGTTTTGTTTTTTTGCCCTTCTTTTTAATTAGATGAGAGTATATTTATTTCTTGGGCATGGGAATGTGCACAGGTGAACAAGTAGAGATTACTCTGTCAGGGCTTCTCAACTGTATGTTTATTTTTGTAGCTACTCCATTTTGTAGAGATTTCATGAAGCATGCCTACGTTTTTAGCAGTACATTTAATACAATCTAGCTGCATCTATTATTATAATAATAATAATAATAATAATAATAATAATAATAATAATAATGTGTTTTATTTATGTAGTGCCTTAATAGATCAATTGTTAGGACTTGGGGTAAATTCAAAAATTTTCAGTATTCATATAAATTGCACACAGCAAAAGAGATTTAACAGCATTGTCTCCTCCATGCAAAATGTTAACACCAGAATTTCTCAGGGCTATGTGTTGTCCCACATACTGTACACTTCATATAAAAATTAGTGTCAGGCTTCATCACCAGCCAACACTTTTTATAAATTTTCAGACAACACGATACTTGTGGGGTTCTTAAAGGCTGACACTCTGTCCAGTCAGTATTTTGACAGAGATGTAGGTGATTTTACCAAATGCAGCTCTTAAAGTTTCCATGTAATAAATGCAAAAAAAGCTAGAGAGATGTTCATTGATTTTAGGAAAATAAAGACAGAGGTGCCACATATGGAAATAATTAGCAAACTAGTAGAACGAGTTGCATCCTACAGATATTTAGGGGTGGAGATTTATAACTGGTTATGATTCAATCAAAGTGCTTTAGATATAGCTAAAAAAATTCCAGAAAACGCTGTTTTTCTTCTGTAAACTGAACAACTTAAATTTGGACTGCCTTATTCTCCATATATTTTGCGTATCTGTTCTGCAGAATGTTCTTTCTTTCCGTTTATTCTGCATATTTGGCAACAGGTACACCCATGATAAAGTCAGATTCTAGCATCTGATTAAAGTGGTGAGCAGGGTCATTGGTTTGGAACAAAAATCATTGCAGCAGCTATATGAGGACCTGGTTCTTAAAAAGCTCCATAAAATCCTAAATGATCCCATAGATCCACTACATTGTAAATTTAATTTTAGCTCTATAGCGCTAAACACATTTTTATAATGTCAAATAAGAACTTCCAGATATAAGAGATCATTTGCACCCTCAGCAATTAGGCTGTTTAATGAGAAAAGGTAACTGGAATACACATCAATCACTGACTTTGCAGATTCATATGGCAACTGTATAGATGGGTGTAAAGTTTTTTATTATATGAATTTGCTTATGTATGGTATTTGTCAGTATTTAATGTAGGAATGCATTTTGGGGTTCTGATCTATGTGGTTCCTTATACGTAGTTCTCCTCCCTTGTCTTTTTAAATTTAAAACTTATGTCTGTGTAGGTTTTTCTGGATGAACAAACCACATGATAATAAAACATTAAAGTTGAGTTTAGTTGAAAGAATTGGGGGCCTTTCAGGTATTGAAAGAAAGAGAGAGAGCAAGAAAGAGAGAGAGAGAGCGAATCGAGCTAGTCACCTGAAATGTGTTGGCTTTTAAGGGGGTATTTTTGGGCCATGTGTGCATTGTTGACAAGGAGACAACATAGGATAGTAACCATATATAGTAGGACATAACCAGTGTTGTGTAAAAATCAAGCTGGATTTAGTCTACTAGTTCAGTGGAATTTATTAGTTACATGAGTTAGTCAATGTGGATTCTGAATAAGAAGACAACAAAGGCAATTAAAACAGGTCAGCCTATTATCTATCTCTCATGTCGTTTCCTCAGTCTAATTCACTATAATACATAACATCTTCAAATTATATTGTCACAGTGCAATTCAGTTAGTTCAACATGTATTATGTGAACTTCAAAATTAATCTCATTAATGGGTCAAAACTTTGTGTAAAGTTCCTTAAAGATTCACAAAATATTTGTATAACAATAACATTTCTCAATCAGGTATAGTATACTTTGAATACAGTTTACAAACTGTACCTAGTATTTTTATACCTCTCTTTAAACAGGTATAATATGGAATATATAGTGGAAAAAATACAAGAAAAATGATTTTAAACAATATTGTCATAGCTTAGTAAAAGTACAAATGAATTTGGGATTTTGAGTGAAATTAACAAGACTTAAAAGAACCCATTATACATTTAGAAAAATCAGGAAACTGTTTGATTATGAATATACAACAATAAAACAATTCAGATGTCAAATTGGCCAGTCTTGCACATATTTATTAACATGATGCATATTGATAGAAAGGGGAAATCACTCATAGAGACAGAGGTATACACTTGTAATAAGGGCTATAAATGACAGTAGGTGATTCATTAGTTTGTTTTATGCTGTTGTATGCTACACTTCCCATCTAGCACAAAGGAATGTGAATAAATCCTGCACCATTGAAGGACTGGATAAAAAGTCCTAAAATATATAAAGCACTTACTCCTTTTTTTGGTACACACTGGGGTAGCTGGTTTTCAAAACCCAGCAGTCACAAGTACACTGTAAACAAGCAGCTCAGACAAGTTTTGGATTTAATACCTGTGTTATATTTCTGATAATTAGGATATGTGTAAGGTTAGAGTTTAAATATGGTCTGTGTTCACATACTAAAAGTATTAATAAAATCAGTCCTGTAATATTTTTCACTGCTATATGGTGCATTGATGTTCTTCTGAGTATGTTAAAAAATCCTTGCATTATTTTTTGAGCTGCAAAAATACGTATAAACATACTTACCTTTATATACAGTATAATCAAAACAGTCTTTCATTTTTACTTCATAAAAATTTTATATAACAATAGGCACATTACTGTTTTTAGAAATTAATAAATTGTTATTGAGTTACATTTAAGAATACAGTATATATAAGGTGAAGAAGTCAACTAACCTGGTGCTTTTGTTAAAGAGTTAAAGGCCTCTAGGGTTCAGTCTTTTAGCCTGTGACTAGATGATCTCATGAGCAAGTCATAACATTCTCTATATTGCACCAGACTTGCCTGAGATTTATTTATGACTAGGCCAACACTTTTTTTATATCCATGTACGCTTTGGAAATACGAAAAAAATCTTTTTATCATTTGCAGTAGATGTAATGGTAATAGCACATTGTTTATTATGATTACTCAACCTATTTCAGTTCCTGACAGAACCTTGTTTCTTTTGTGTTGTACTCTAAAAACAATGTTTTGTCTTTTTAACATTTTTTACTTTCTTGCTTTGCTCTACTCAGAAGTATAGTTGTCTTATAATGACTTTTTTTCATTTAAAGCCATGTATCAAAAATAAAAAAATAACCTGAATTTTAGCTGATTTTTTCATTTTACCTTTGAAGGAATACATTCTTATTGATTAGGAAAACAGGCTGCTTAAAATATATAACTTGAGTATACAGTTATTCAGAAGGCATCTTATCAAAAAGATCTGGGGCCTCATGTATAAACGGTGCGTACGCACAGAAATGTTGCGTAAGAATGTTTCCATGTTCAAATCGCGATGTATAAAACCTAAACTTGGCGTAAAGCCACACAAATTTCCACGGTACCTCATACCCTGTCGTACGCAAATTCTTCACTCGGTTTTGCAGACTGGTGGCACCCAGCGTCAAAGCAGTGCTACTGTTCCTGTGTGGTTTATCTTTCTTTTTCAGGTCCACGTCCCTGACGCGGCTTTATAAATACACTGAAATTAAGCACATATTGTTTATAAGTTTAATGCATCTGATTGTAATTAACCTGTAACAATATAATGGTCCACAGAATGGTCAAACTATTCCAAATACCATAACTGCTTTAACGTTGTTACTCTCTCTGCACCTTCTTCTTCTTCTTTCAGCTGCTCCCGTTAGGGGTGGCAACAGCAGATCATCCTTTTCCATATTACTGTCACTGCACCATTTGGAGCAGCTGATCGGAAAGAGAATTAGCGGTATACAGCATCAAGCACACGCTGCTTCAGCCATGCTTCCTATTTAACTGCTTCTCACATGGCAAACGCTTAAAATTTTTTCTGTACGGACCTCGCAGTTCAGAAACAGTTTCATCCCAAGTGCTCTAAACGCACTCAATCAGTCCATCAACTGCTCCTTGTAGAACTGTTTGTACTTATAAGTACAATCACTTGCACTACAGTTATAATATTGCACAACCTGAGCCACTTTATAAAGCGTGTATCTACATATGATGACGATATCATTTTTAAGATGAAATGCAGCAAAATATGTTTATTATATTATACAGATAAAACTTTAACTTCATTTAAATTATCTATATTGTTAATAATTAAAGGACATGGTGTTGCTACGCTAGCAAGGATCTGGCGCTCCGCTCACAATTGTTCCTGCCTCGCACTGTATGCTTCACTGGGACTGGCGTGAAGGATAGAATAATTAAACGTGTACTACGAAGATATTTCAGTGTTCCTTAAAAGTTTTGAAGAATCGACGTTATAAGCTTACAGATGGCTTAATGTCTATTACAGAGCTGATTGTGTGGCGATCGGTTAATTTGAGAAAGAAAAGGAAGGACAGGAATTGCAGGTTAGTACGTTTGAAAGAGACAGTACTGCAGGGGTGGCCTTAGGAATGTGCAAACTGTGCACCTGCACAGGGCCGCCAAGCCAATATATATTGAATACTGTATAGAACAGAAAGAGAAAATAACAACACAGCTAAGAACGCAGCGGCAAATTTCGGCAAAAGTTAAATGCTATGGCTATGCTTTTAACTTAAGGGCTATTTATATTGATTTGCATATTCAAAGAGGTGTAATTCTGGGAGGAATTGGGGCGGGACAGCATGCGCGTGCAAGAACATTACTTTTCACGCTGACCGGGATTTATGTAGCAGAACAACGTGGAAGTTAGAGCACACACAGATTCCTGCATCTGGATTTTTAAGTAGAGATTTTAAGTCCACCCTTTGTAACTGTATTTGTGGTCTAGTGCCTTGTCCAGTTCGCTACTTTGCACCATTGCTGCCAGCTCCCCTCATGACCCTGAACTGGATTAAGAAGGTTTGAGAATGTTAGGTTATATGAATTTACACCTTCACTTGATCAACTTTTTTCCCACAGGTCAGACAAACAATTAGGTAGGGTTTACCTTTCTAATAAATATTTATTTTGAATATGTTTTTAATGTGTAAAGCCTCCTTACACAATGTAACTTTATTGACTCAGATTTGATTATAAGAATACAAAATAGCATATTTAAATAAGATTAATATAATTTGTTTGATTACTTAAGGGCTAATTTATCCCTATATCACATTCATTAGGTCTATAAAGGAATCAGAACATTTAATAATATACTGTGGCTGTTTGCTGATATTTGTCCTTCTGTGTAAAGAAATGCTGCCTATTTCCCATTTCAAGTAGACTTCTTTAGATTTTTCTTCTTTTTTTTCCATTGTATGCTTTATTTTTGAGTTCATGTATTAGCATAGAAGTATTTTATGAGTTAATGCTGAATTAAAACAAATTTAATGATTTCAAATTGCAAGTGTGTAAACAATGATTATTTTATTTTGTAGGTATGAAAACTAATACAGGGATATTTTAAAAAAAATGGGAAATAGCTGTGTCATCTTCTAATTTACTTGGCTTTAGAGGACACCAAGGGCAGAAAAAGAGTAATGTTTGCTGTTTGGTGAGAAATCATGCCTTTTACAGGTTTTCAAAAATCTCCTTCTTATAAAGAGCTTCATTATTTTTACATTAAAATACCCCTGTTGAGTTTTGCTGATCATAATCCATATTCAGTTGCTAGACATAAGTTACAGTGAAAGAGCAAGTTAGTTAATTAAAAGCCTCTGTTTATAACACCTTTTATGTGGCTCATGATCTGAAAATTAAGCAACATTGTAAATGTATACATGACTCTGTTCTTCCTTAGACTTCTATAGGCCAATATATATTTTCTTAGATATATGATGTATGCATGAAAGTCATCAATGACTAGCTATAAATAATTTCTTTTAAATTTGGACACAGTCTTTAGTATTTTGCTAAGGTTTATGATATAGAAATTATTAGTTTGTAGTGATAATTCAATAAATGATTCATATTGGTGGCTGAGCTGAATTTACAGGCAATTTAATAGACCTATAACTGCAAGCCCAAGCAGTGAGGATTACTTGTAATCTGTTTGTAGTACTAGGATGTTGTACTGTGTTAGCCATTATGAATGTAGTAAGAAGTCATGCAAAATGACACCTTTTATTGGATAACTAAAAAAGATTGCAGTATGCAAGGTTTCGAAGCAACCCAGGCCCCTTCTTCAGGCAAGATGTAATCTTTTTGTTATGGTTGTATTGACTTGCTTGGTGATGTCAGGTCTGTTAGTAAAAAAACAGGTACTGTGAAGACCTATGCAAATATCCGAGACCAGATAGAACAACATTAGTATGCACTTCGGTTTTTCTTTTAACATAACTAAATATACTTATTCAATTAATGTTGTTATATTTATTTTACGGAATGGTCATTGGGAAAACTGGTGTAGGATACCTTGAAAAGCTGATTGCTGTGTAGTGCATCTTACCTTCCCTTCCATTTGTGATGTTACTCATCTTCTTATATAGTCTGTCTTGTAGCAATATAGTTCTAGTTGTATATATGTTTGCTGTATGTTCTATGAAGTCTAACCTTCTGCAGTTTCTTAAATACCAAGCAGAAATAAAACAAATATGTTGAAGTAGAAAAGAAATGTTCTTTTATCGGAAACTGGATGGTGTATAAATTTGGGGTTCTTAATAGCATGTACATAACGTAACATTGCCTTGCAATCCAGGAGCTCTACCTGAATTGTCTATATTATAATGTGTTTATTTGTCACCACCAGCTCAAAGCCTGGCCTGTGCTTGTCTGCCTGTGCTTCAAATGAAAATATAGATTTATTCTGTTGTCAACTAGTCCTAGCTTAATATCTTCATAGACTATATGTATTTAATACTGTTTAGTCACTTTAAAAGTATATTTTAAAAGTACAGGTAAATACACACATGTGCCGTAAAGCTAAATTATGGGCACCTATTCTGTATTTAGGGCTGTGGTTTGCAATGCTACCTAACATCTCCAGAATTCTAGGTTTAAATTCTAGTCCAGTCACTCTGTGAAGTTTCAACATTCTTCAGGTACACCCGTTTTCCTCTTACATTCAAAAGACAATGCATGTTAGGTTAAATGGAAATTGAAAGCTGGCACCTTATGAGTTAGTTTTCTATGAGGTGCACTGGTGCCTGTCCAGGGATGGTTCCTGCCTTGCACTTGATACTACCAGGATAGGCCTTGGTCTCAACAACCCTGAAATAGGAATTGGATTGAGTACAATTTAAGACTAATCTTTAAACTATTCAGATGTTGATTCTATTTTTGGATATTCTAATTGTAATTTTAAATAATCAGACCATTTCCATTTCCAAGCCATGGTGTAGTATGTTTGTATAGATAATGGCATTATTCTGTCTTACAGAACAGGTTGAAGCATGTCAGCAATACAGCTGTATGGCCCAGCCTTCATGCTTGTGGTTAACAGAGTTTTGCTCAGGCAAAGATTAAAATTTCCCCTGAGAGTTAAGAGTTCTGTTTTGCAGTCAAGGGTGCATAAGATATATGAAATGTTTCTAATACGTACTTATTTTGGAGGAACTTTTACTTCTGTCATAAAACAATCAGTGATGTATTCAGAGTCTGCAGTTTCACATTAATACCAGCATGCCAGCATGCTCAGTGTATGTATTGCAGTTTTAAAAATGAAAATTTTGATAATTTAGAGTGATAATATGTGTTTTGGAAGACATAAATTGGAAATATATTAAAGAAAGAAATTTTTTTCTAATCTAGGACCTCTTTGAGTTAGGAACCAGGCAGGAGGAAGCTTATTCAATGGATCCTTTAATTTATCTTCATTAAGAGGGAGCACCCTGTTAAAGCAGTCTACTAAGGTATAGTGCCCCAAGAAGAAGTGTCAGCAAATGTTCACAGAAAAGAGATATAGATTCATTCTTATAAGTACTGTAACTGAATTTGTATAACAGTATTAATGCTTATTCTGATTGGTCCACTAGCTTGTATACACTCTGATTGGTTCATTGGCTTATATACCCAAATAACATAACAAATAAAGGTCTCATTTATGCTACATTCTTGACCTTCAATATCTTTTAAATTCTTATTCTTTTATGGAAAATTGTGTATATGACATCTGCCAATTTCTTGAACCACCTCTAGGGACGTTCTCTTTGTTCATTCAACCATTTCAGTTGTCTGTTCATGCTATTGGTAAGACAAATGCTATATATTTCTTTTTAATGTGCACTGCATACCAAAACACTTCATGCACAGAGAATAACATTTTCACATCTTTATAATTATTTATTTAAATGTTTACTGTATAGCGAGCACAGTGAAATGCTAATATCTATAAAAAAAGCAGTCATTTTCTATTATATTATTAATGAACATCATCACTAATGCTATTTTGGTTTTCTAATCCATTAGTTTTCCTAGCATGGATTTTCTCCATACATGTGGGAAAAGTCATTTAAAAATCAATGCTCGAAAGCAAATTCCATTCTGGTATTCTCCGAATTACACAGACTATTTTTCTATGTAGCCCAAAAAGTACCTACCAACCACGAAAGCATTAAGTCTATACACATGCTAAACTGTCTGTAAAACGGTGATCACAGAGCTGCTTTTATGTCAGCTTCTTCATGTCATCCCGCCCTTCTCGGACAGGTCTCGACCACCTGAGGAGCAAGTCTCTCTCAGGTCATGACCTAGGGGTACTACACTGTTATTTCCATGGCACACCAGTTGAAAAACACTTGTGTATAATTATCAAGTTGTTGATGGTGATGAACAATTGAGGATAATATTTGCAGAGTTTTAACACAAGTTTTAAGGTATGCCCATTTAAGAGATTCATATTCTTTCAATTACATTAGTTTTCAGCAGTACATTCAAAGTCAACAGTTGTTTCGATCGTTTAATTTTTACTTTCACATGTCTGTGTCTCATATGCTATGCCAATTTGATAATTCATACACTGGCCTAGTTTTCTTTTTTTTTTATTGCAATCATTCCATACAAATCAATCAATTTTTACAAAAAGTAGGATTAAGAACAAGTCGACCTTCACCCCTGAGAGAGAGAGAGAGCAAGGCCAACGGAGTAAAACTTAAGGCTTGTAAACATACCTAAATTGATGAGTTTGATAAGCCAATAGAGATGGATGGAGAAGAAAAAGAAATGGAGAAATAATTGCTTCCTCTATGCTTTAAGAGCTTATTCTAAAATATTACTGATTAGATCCTGCCATGTTTTGAAAAAAATCTGTACAGATCCTCTAACTGAGTATTTGATTTTTTCCAATTTCAAATAGTATAGAACATCGGTTTCCCACTGACTTAAAAGTGGAGAGTTAGGAGTTTTCCAGTTTAGCAAAATCAGTCTGCGTGTCAAAAGTATAGTGAATCCAATCACAGTTTGTTTGTCCTTCTCCACTTTAAACCCATCTGGAAGAACCCCAAACACAGCTGTTAATGGGTTAGGAGGGATTGTTATACCAAGGCTGTCTGAAAGGTAATTAAAAATTTTGGTCCAGAATGATGTTAATTTGGTGCAGGAAACATGTGACCCAGTGAGGCTGGCACTTGATTGCAGCGTTCGCACGTTGGATCTTGCCCTGGAAAAACATTTTGGAGAGTTTTAGATGAGACAGATGTGCTCGATATATAATTTTGAGTTGAATAATTGTATGCTTTGCGCATATGGAGCTCGAGTGAATTCTCTGCATTGCTATTTTCCACTCATTTTCTGATATATTGATTGAGAGATCTTTTTCCCAGTGTCCTCTTGAATCTATGAAAGGGAGGGACTGTAAAATGATTTTATATATTGCAGAGATGGTGTCCAAGTCCTTGAGATTGAGCAATATTTTTTCTAGCATGGACGAGGGTGCAAGATGAGGAAAATCAGGCAGGTTCTGTTTAATAAAGTTCCTAATTTGAAGATAGTGAAAGAAATGTGTAGCTGGAATGTTAAATTTGGAATGTAATTGTTCATATGATGCAAAGACGTTGTCTATATAAATATCTCTAAGCAAGTTAATCCCAAATTTTTTCCAGATATTAAAAACTGTGTATGTTTGCGAAGGTTGAAAGAGGTGTTTCTCTTGCAGAGGTGCCACAGATAAAACCTTCTCCATCTTAAAATGCTTTCTACATTGGTTCCATATTCTGAGTGAGTGAAGCACAATTGGGTTATTAGTATATTGACGATAACTTGCATGTATTGGGGCACAGAGCAGGGAATATAAAGAAGTACTGCAGGATTTTAGTTCTATTGCGGACCAGGCCTGTGTATGTTTATCTATTTGTGTCCAGGTTTTTATAGCTTGTATGTTTGCTGCCCAGTAATAAAACTGGAAGTTAGTTATGCCACCTTCTCCTTTTGTCTTTGTAGGGTCGCTCTTTGGATACGTGGATGTTTTGAGTTCCAAATAAATGAGGTTATTGTTGAATCTAATTGCTTAAAAAATTATTTATTGATGTATATTGGAATGCTTTGAAATAAAAAAGGAGCTTAGGAAAAATATTCATCTTAACAGTGTTAATTCTTCCAGCTAGAGTAAGATGAAGGGTTGACCATCTATGCAAGTCTTGCTTAATTTTTTCCATGCAGACGGCAAAATTTTGTTGATAAAGATCTTTATGTTTACTTGTGATGTTTACCCCAAGTTATTTAAACTGTTCTGCAATGATAAAAGGCAGGGTGTCTAATCTAATATTATATGCTTGAGAATTCACTGGAAAGAATATACTTTTATTCAGATTAATTCTGAGACCAGAGATCTTTTGAAATTCTGTGAGTGCTGTTAAGACTGCAGGCACAGAATTTTGTGGGTCTGATATATACAGTACCATATCATCTGCATATAGAGAAATTTTCTGTTCCAGTCCTTCTCTGATAATCCCCTTTATCTGATCAGCATTTCGACAGTGTATTGCCAGTGGTTCAATGGCGATTGCAAACAGCAGCGGTGACAAGGGGCATCCTTGTCTAGTACCTCATTCTAGTTTAAAGTAGTCTGAACAGATGTTGTTGATACAAATTGAAGCTTCTGGATCGGTATACAATAGTTTGATCCATGCACAAATGTTCGGGCCAAACCCAAATTTCTCCAATGTAGTAAAAAGGTATTTTCATTCAATCATGTCAAATGCTTTTTCTGCATCCAATGATAATAATATTTCTGGGGTGTTTGACTTAGTTGGTGAGTATATTACATTAAACAGGCATCGAAGATTTGAGGATAAGTGTTGACCCTTGATAAATCTAGTTTGATATTGTGATATTACTGAGGGGAGCACGTTCTCCATCCTTCTAGCTATAATTTTTGAGAGTATCTTAACGTCATTATTCAAAAGTGAAATTGGTCTGTATGATGCACATTGTAATAAGTCCTTATTTTGTTTAGAAAAAACAGTGATTAATGCTTGGCGAAAAGTTTGAGGAAGAGTTTGATTGTCTCTGGCTTCTGTAAATGTTGCTAATAGGAGGGGAGCTAGCTGAGTGGAGAATTTCTTATAAAATTATACAGGTTAGCCATCAGGGCCTGCTGCTTTCCCGCCTTGAAGTGACTTTATAGCATCTAGTAATTCTGATAACGCCAGAGGTTTATCTAGTTCCTCCGCACTAGGAGTATCTATTTTTGGTATCTGTAATGTATCCAGAAATGCATTAGATTGTGTGTTGTCTTCTTTAAACTCAGTAGAATATAAGGATTTATAGTATAGTATGGCGTTGCGGACTTCTTGCTTGTGAATTTGTTGAGCTAAAAGCTTATTAGCTTTCTCTCCGTGTTCATAGTAATGATGTCTGGATTTATAAATTTGTTGTTCAGTTTCTTTAGTTGTCAAGAGGTTTAGTTCTGAATGCAGAGCCTGCCTTTTCTTATGTAGAGCCTCGCTTGGAAGCCTGGCATGTTCTTCATCTGTTCTAGTAATTTCGCTTTTTAGCTCTGCTACTTTCTTGGTTTCTAATTTATTTCTGTTGGAAAGATACGAGATAATCTGTCCTCTTAAGAAGGCCTTAAGAGTTTCCCAGAGTATTCCTGCAGAAATCTCTGAGGATGTATTTGTCTCTAGAAGAAACTGATTTGTTTGGATATAAATGGCCCAGTTTTCTTATTGTCTTCTTTTCAATTTGCCTTTTAGGAAGGCATTCAAATTCAGTTTGTACTTGCTCAAGTAGTATTTTATGAAAAGTTCAGGTTTAAGTTCATTGATTAAGTTCAAACTATGACTATTTTTTCATTCTTTTGTGTTGGTTCTACATTAAATTTGTGATTCAGTGTGTATTTACTTCATGATTTATGTATTAATTTTATACATTTTTAATCACAATTCCCAGCTCTAAAAAAAGACGACTGTTTGAAACTCCCAGAACTGCACCAATTTCTCCCCTTGCTAAACTAGTACCAAACACCATACAAGCATGTTGGATACCTTAGTAAGTACAGATTGGTTCACCGAACAAACTTCATAGTTTGTGCATTTACTACTTAAACTATTCTTTTTCCACTGGTATAACTAACTTTATGGCAGACTACGCAACATTTTTATGCGTACGCACTGTTTATACATGAGGCCCCAGAAGATTTGTGTTAATCGAAACAAAGAGCAAGCCAAGGTGAAAACCATGAGTTAAACTGATCTTTTGATCAGAGCTAAGAAAGGAAACCAACCAAGCATCAGGAGCCAGAGCAAGAAATTCGTTCAGAATTCTAATTTGCCATTATTAAAGGGTTATTAAAGGGCTTTCTGTCAATCAACAGTACTTTTGGTGTAAATTTTAAAAATACAGGAGTAGTCCCTAGGAAATGTGATAATCCAGTAGTGATGAAATTGTTAGCCTCACCACTAACAATCATTGCCAAAATATTTATTTTATTTATTGTGGCTGGGACTAATAAGATTCTTAAACAAGACTGGACTGCCTAACCTCAATTTCCCAATGCTACAATATGCAGACTGCACACTGTGATTGATTTCTGCAGGGTTCTCACTTAAGAAGTTTGTAAAATGTGTTTTTCCAGTATGATCATAATTAGAATTACCCTGTGCTTGTTTTAGTCTCTGTGTGTCTTTAGCCATATAAACAATCTCAGTGAAAAGACTGAAATACATGTCAGTGGTCAGTTCAGAGAATAATTTCTTTAGTGTCTGCTGCTCTGACTCTGTTAAATCAAACTTTTTAAGAATGAAGTCTATCCTGGGTCCCACGTTTTTTTATTACTAAACCATGAGAAACAATAAGGAAAACCGAAGAGAACTGGGTGATATGTGCTAGTCAAAACAAAAAGCAAACCAAAATCGTGAGTCAAACTGAGTAAAAAGTAAACTGAAAATCATACATTAGGAACCAGAACAAGAAATTTGTGACCGGGAATTCAATAAGTAAAAGGCCTTTAGAAAATGACAAAAGAAAAGTTTTTTAATGTACCATCTCTGATAGGAAATAGCAGCCAGAGGTAATCTTTAACTCATTTACATTATTGATGCCTTATATTGTGACTCTTATGACAGCATTTCTGGCAACAAGGACCCATGTCATTATGGGATCAAAGATGGGAACAAAGATGGCATCATGGTAAGAAAATTTTAAACATATTAAATGTTGCTCAGTTTACTTTAAATGCAAATACTAATATTACATTCATAGCCCTTGAGTCAGAAATATTATGGCAGTTATGGGAAATATTCCAGCACCCACTTTAATAAGCACTCTGTAGTAAGTAGACTGTTCTTTCAGCACACTTAATGTGATTGATTAATGGTAGCAGCAAGGAAAACATCAGTAAAACTATGAACTTTTTTAAATCTTTTCAGCCATTATTATGTTGTTGGATAAGTGTAAGAGGGATGACCTAATCCAAACTGTGTATTTCTGTAGAAGGTACCACATGAGGTATGGGAATATAATTTCAATGCTATATATGAGACAAAAATATATTTAAAACAATCAGAAACATGCAGTACTTTGCATCAGATTATTGGGGATGCTAGAATCTTTAAAAAATTTAACCAGTCAGAGTTCCAGGAACAGTCATTGTAAACACTCCACTGTACCTCACAAAGTATGGGAGCAAGCCCTGAAGAAGAATAGCAGTCAACACAAGGTCTGGGTTTGAAAGCAAATATTCTCTGTGCATTTTATATATAGAATGTAATCTGTTGTTACCCTTTAGCTCAGTTTTGAAAGGAAGTCTTTTTTGCATGTTAAATCAATCAGGGGTTTTCTCTTTAATAAAACCACCATATCTGATCTGAATTATGCATTATAAATTCACTATTGGCATCTAGGTTATGTTATAGATATTTAACTCAAACCTGCTTAATGTTGCAATGTTTAACTTCATACCCTGTACAATGTCACAGTAGTTTTCTTCTTCTAGCTTCTATAAGAGCTATATAGGATGCACAAGCCTGTCAATGTCAAAACAAGTTTATCTGCCCTGTCATAGAAATCCACTGGTTAATATCACTTTGTTACTTATGTTCCTTTTTATCAGCACTTTTAGTAAAAGTATGTGGTGGTGTCAAGATACTACAGGACTAATGATGTTTGATTTGCTGTTTACATAACATCTACTAACACACCATTGGCTAGGTGGAAGGAGAGATGCATAGGTTTTAACACTGAGTACCAAATTGCTAAAATGAAAGCTATTTAAGATATTCACTTATCAGTGTAAAGGACAATAAACTGTAGACAAGTATTAACATTACTTGGCAACATAAGGAAGTTTCATTCATCACTAGCAGCAGCAAACTGCAGGCACATACTATATGTGGGCGTCAAAGAGCTGCTGCTCAAATGGTAGGATTGTGGGCAAAGCTAATATCCTGATCCTTTTTTTATGCAGTAGATATTTTCCTTCTTCCACCACCACCTATAACTTTAAGTAATATGGCCAATGATGTCTTCCCTTGACCGTCTGTTTGGACTGTCCGTAATTGATGACTAAGTAAGGGGACAACTGAGGAGGCTACATAGAAAAAGCTGAGGGACCAGACAGAGTCAGTCCTCAGGTTCTTAAGGACTATCCTCTGTTATTTTTTCATTCTGTCACTAAGGTGTCAGAAAGTACTACTGCTGTGGAAAACCTCCAGTATTGTTCCAGTTCCAAAGAAAGCAGGCATTTCTTTACCTAATTACTTTAGACCAGTGGCTCTTATGTCCTACATCATGAAAACCTTCAAGAGGCTGATCCTGGCATATACACGACTTGTTGTGAGAAACCATTGGGACTCAAAAGATTGGAGTAGAAGATGCATCCGGCAGCAGTTTTTTGATTTCTGCAGAACATTCAGTACAATCCAGCCATGCCTGTTAAGGGGTAAACTTGAAATAGGGACATGGATGATTCTTTGGTATCCAGGATAATGGGGCTGTCTGTCAGGCAGACTACAGTTTATGAGGCTTAAGAACTGTCTCTGTGGATGTGAACAACACTTTTGCACCACAAGTATTAGTCATATCTCCTTTTCTCTTTACCTATAAATACAACACAATGTCATGTCACATGCAGAAATTTTCAGATGCTTATACACTAATGGGGTGTATTGATAAGAGTGATGAGACAGAATATATGAGTCAGGTGGATAACTGTTTCTTGGTGGAAAGAGAATGGCCTGCAACTTAACAATAGCAAAACCAAGGAACTAGATATTAGCTTTTGCTGCACAAACAGGCCTCAATGCGCAGTCACTATTCAAGGAGTAGATGTGGAGGTGGAGCACTTCTACAAGTACTTTGGGTTCCACATCAATGATAGGCTGGACTGGTCTAGTAACACAAAAGAACTATATAGGAAAGGGCAGAGCAGGATATGACAGGTGCTTAAACCAAATGCACCAAGAAACCTATAATGTGCTGTGCGCAACAATGTGTTCAGTGCAGTGTCTCAGTAATTTCATTTAGCATAGCTAATTTGAGATTGATATACTAAATGGTCTAGAGAATCTCTTCTCGCCCTATATATAGAAAATTGTCAAATTGTTTTGATATTTAAATAATTGGTCTTTCATTGTAATTAATTTGTTTTTATATCTTTTGATAATTAATTGTAATTCAAGCCTATGGTGTCATCATTGTATATCAACATTGCTACACTTAAGGTTAGTTCCCCTAAAATATTTTTGACCTGCTAAAACACCGATGCCATGAGTAATGTCCGGAATTACCTTTATAGACCACATGAAACCACATGCATACATTAGCAAAATGTGTAGAAAGTTAAAATGAATTAGTCCAAAAGGCTCAAAAATAGCCCAGATGCAGTCTATCCAATAAGACACCTCATTAGTCTAAGAGGAAGAAGAGAGTTTTTAATTTTGTTATCTTCAACTATACTCTGCTTTGAAAACCAGTTGGCTATTGCCTGTAAGGGCTAATTTAATTTGTTCACCTTTGTTTTCTATTTTACCATCTCTATCACAAAAATGCTTTGCCATCAAAATATCATACACACAAGTGGTCATACATCCACTTACCTTATCATAAGGGTACTTGTGTATAGGTTTTCTATGGAGCAAATTCAAAATCAAGTTTGTATCTTGTAATGATCTCCTGGTTTAAGTAACTTCTCATTTAATATCTTTATTATTTCCTGAATTTGACATACTGTATCTCTAACTTGGAAGGCCATGTTAGATTTTGATTACAGCCAATTATTTAATTATATACTGTTCCTGAAATCCTTTGTTAATTAGAATGCTGGCTGTCCTGAATTTGTACAAATCTGTGTCTAAGCTTCTTAAATATTAGTTATGTAAATATTTAACAAATTGACTTTTTTTAAAGCAGATAGCCTACAGTGATAAAGCATAGCTGTGATAACTAATTAATGTTATGTGGGATGAAAAACTTTGATTTACTGTACACTGTGATTCAGGGCCCCTAAACCTTAAAAAGGCCAGACTCTTTCAAAAGAGTTATATGCCTTTAACCCAGTAATGGACCTGTGACCAATGCAGTAAGGGAGAAGAAAAAGATTTAAATTGCTGGCCCTAATAACAAAGCTAATAATAACTCAGTTTATTATATTGAACATAAAGTCCAGAAGACAAACAAAGATTTCAAAAAAGTAAACTGCAAAAAATAAAATAATGGGATGTTTTCAGAAAGAAATTATAAGAATAATTAAGCAAGGCATATAAAAAAGCCTAGAAGCAAATTAGCAATACCAAAATCAAAAACCAAGAAACAGAATCAAAAATCCAAAACCTAAAGTAAAGATCTAAAGGCCAACAAAAATTTACAAAGTGAGTGGAGTGGAGAGTGAGGAAAGCTAATATTCGGCACTGGGTTGAGGCATCACAGGCCTTCAAATAGTATTATACCACAGACAGCAGGTACAGTGTCAAGAGGTCCACAACTTGTGCTCACCAAACAAAAAGTAGGATATGTAACTAGAAAAAAATGAGAAAAGAAAAAGTAATGACTACACAATAAAATCCTAAACAACTTTTCAATACATCAAGACAGTAAACAAAAAGTATTCAGTAAAACAAAATAATGTATAAAAAAACAACAAAAAAAAGAAAAGAAAAAATCAAAGCAAAAGAGGTAAAAGACTGTAAATCTGAAAAAGTTTATTGAAATTAATTAACTTACTAAACACTATTTAAATGGAAAGTTGCCCTATCAATAAAATGTGCAAAATGTAGCTACAACTTCGGTTGTAAAGCATAACACACATGGAAGTATTTTTAAATCCACATAGAAGCTATCAAAACTAGAGAGTGAGAAATTCATTAAACCTGGACTTTTTCAAACCATACAAACCTGGTTATGGTATTGTTTGTAATGAAAACCTACATTCTTTGTAGCTCTCCAAAGCCAGACATGGGCTCTCTATCATTTGTTTATTCACTTCACATTAGATTTTTTTTCCTTAATGCTATACTGATATAATTTTTAATTGTCTTTAAATTCAGAAATATTTCACTCATCAAATATTAGGTAGAATATTTGCAGTAGACATCCAAATTAATATACTGTAATGTACATTAACTGTGGAACACTTTGCAATTAACATGGCTATTCTGACACTGTATTGATTCCATGTTCTGATGAATGAAAGGTGTTCTGTGAGTAAATGCAAGACCAAATGTCTATTTCATCGGGGTACCTAATGAAATTATTTCTCAGTGTGTACTATACTTTCCCAAAAAAATGCATTACTATTTGTCACCCTGGCTATAAATGTTACACTTCATGATTGAAGTCACGGGTTTGGAGTCTCTTTCTATAATTTATGCACTGCCAGAAGTCACAATCCTTCATAAATACAGTATGTATATCGGTGTTATTTTCCACCACATCTCCAAAATTTAGGCTAGCTTGATTAGATTCTAGATTGGCCCAGTGAGTACCCCATGATGATTTTTAACTTATTCACATTGTTGCCATGATAGACACTGATTCATTGCCACCTTCCAGAAGTAGAACTACAGTATATTCAAAAAATATTTAAAGAACACAGCAGATGCATTGAAATGTAAACATAAAATCACACTAATACAATGCTTTAGCTAATAACATGTTCTTTCCATTCTGTTATTCATCATAATGTGAATCAGTCTGTACCCATGACTATAAACTTAATTTATGTTTAAATGACCAACATCTTGAAGGAAAAAAGCAAACTGACAGAGAATTGTATGAGATGCGAGTTATAAGTAAAAAAAGCTCCCACTTGTTCTGAAACATCAGAGGTGCAGAAGGGTGAAATATTAGATATATTTTGTACAAAGTATTTGTGAAATTTTGAGTAGAAAAAGTATCAAATCAAGGCACTATCTTTATTGTATAGCTAACATACAAACAGGTTATACTGTAATGGTAAGGCTGCAAATGAGATTAAAGGCAGCTTTTTAGATTGAAATGAATTTTGTAAACAGTCATTCACATTAAAAAATATTTGGGGACAGGGAGGGAATGTGTACATTGAAGAAACTTTGTCAACAGTCTGAACATGTCAAAACAATAAGAATATTAACAAAGTCAAGAACCAGTCTTTTTCTCAATTCTTCACATTTGCAGTTACACCCTCATCTTAAGAACTTGCTTTGTTCTTGCAAGTGTTTGCTTACTTTTGCCTAAATACATATGAGTGGTGTGTTTACAATTAAGCCTTTGCAGCAATTTATGCAATGCTGTGTACTAATTTCTCCATAGATCAAATCATATTGTACCAACATGTTACAAGAAATGTACTATATTTTGTAAGGTTTGTTTAATGAAATAAAGAGTGCTGTATTGTAGCTTTGTTAAGAGTTATCTGTTAAAGAATGAGTTTTTGTGAACAATAGAACAGTAATCTAAAAATCCCTAAAATCTCCACAGTTAATAATGTACCATATGAAGAATATGAAAAAAATACCACGGTATTGACAGCAGGCATTTAAAATAGATACACTACTTTCTTTCTCTGAAAAAGACTTGCTGTGTGCTAGTGTTTGTCAGAGTGATACTTTACTCCTAGTGAATTATATTACACATACAATATTTTCAGATTGCACTGAACTAGTATGAGTTCACACATCATTGCCAAAAATTCAGCAGACTAACCCAAAATTGATGTGTATGTAATAAGTAACAGAACTGATGTGCATGCAGTAAATACAAGACAGTAAGCAAATAAATGTTAAAACAAATCCCCAGCATTTCCTGTAGCAGCTGTCTACTTCCCTGCCACTCAGAGAGTAATTGTTTAACAGAATTGTCATTCATCACCATTTCAGTCACCCTTAAACTCCAATGTAATGTGCCTATTGCTGTAACAATATTCTGTATATAAACAGTAACCTTATTCATGGTAATATACTGTAATGTTAACAATAACAGCAAAAAACAATGTCACTAGAATTACACTTATATATGTAATGATGTGTGTGTTACAAAGAGCCATGCCAATAAGTACATCACTTACTGTAGAATAGATTTGTTACTGTATCATCATAAATTGTATAAAGTTGTGGCAAAACCTATTGATGATTAATTTTCATTAGGCCTTTTTGTTGTGGTAATCATCTAGTTGTCATTTTTAGTAGTCTGCTTATACTATTCAATGTCATGAGGAGCTGGTGACCTATACAAGGCAGGAACCAACCCTTGAATAGCACCCATTTATTGCAGGGCAAGAAAATGCACACTTCTGTACTCTTTCACAATGGGCCAGTATAGAATTACCAACTGACCTACTCTGAATATCTCTGTAATGTCTAAGGAAAACTAGAGCACCTGGAGGAAAAATAAAGATCAGCAAACAATATTTTAACTTTGAAAACCATATGTCTTCTTTCAATAGCAGTTTTTCATTCTTTTATTTATGCTGAATTCAATTTTCAAAATAGTCAAGGTGGCAGGTGACTGTTTCAGCAGCAACATTACATCTACTTCCACATTAAGTGTCTTGCATTTCATACAACAGAAATAATGACAAATGCCAGATATACAAGATTTGTATTTCAGTGCAGATATCTGATTTGATATGGTATGAGTGCACCTGCAAAAACAGAAGGTTCTTATACTAGGTTTAAATCATGACTAACTTTCTGCAAACTCACTCACTGTGTAAATACTGCTTCACAAAAATCATTCTGATAAGTTAATGTTAAATGGAAGGCAAAATATAAAAGAGGTTTTTACTTCCTTGACACAATATGAATATAGCAATGAGTGCCTTAATAAAGAGACAGAGCAGGAAACTCCATTATCAGTTTTTCTTTTCATTTTTATCTCAGGAAAGTCCCAAGCAAATAAATGATGAGGAGAGATTTTTGGAAATGTAATATTTTTATGTGCAAGATAATCAAATTAAAGCAAGCAGAGTCTTGTCAGGAGAATTATCTACAGCTTCTGTCATTTTAAAAAGACTTCCTTTATTTTTAACAAACATAGATACAGATATACAGGGTGGTCCAGATCTAATTATGTGGATCCAGATCGTCTGGATGACTTTGATTTATGCGGGGACGATTCCAGTTTGGCACGAAGACGATTCTTCATGTCATCAGTTCGCACACTTCTTGATGATCCGGGATTTTTCGGGTGATTTTCTATGTAATAAACTTAATAAGTTATAGTGTAATGAAAATTGCATAATTAGATCTGGACCACCGTATAGCTATACAGTATACACATATACATATTGTAGTCCCTCTGTATCCACAGTGAATGCTTTCCATGATCCCTTGAAAGTTCTTGAAAAACCCATGGATGCAGAAACTGTGCACAAGTACATGAATTGACACTGTGGAAAAAATGGGGTTAGGCTGACTCTGGGAGGACTGGTGGTGGGAAATGGGGTGAGACGGAAGCACTGGCCCTGTGCTTTTGCCCCTTGAGGCTTCATAATGATCCTTCCACAGTTTCACCTATTGGAAGCTTGTTACCAATTTTACTTCCCTTAAAGTCAAGTTCAGTTGTCTTCTAGGGCTCTGCCAGAGACTGTTAATAACTGTGGCTTTGCCAACCTGAGGACCTCACTAAACCATCCAATTGGCAGTAGCGATGGGAGTTGTGTACAAAGGGCAGGGACTCATTGCAAATTTCAATATCAAAAAGGCAAGTTTACAAAGAGATATTATAGTGATGGGGGACTTTAATTATCCAAATATTAACTGGGATAACCTTGCAGATGGAGGAGCAGGAGTTTTTAGAAATAATCAGTGACTGTTTTTTAACACAGCATGTTAAAGCACCAACATGGGGTGAAGCCTGTCTGGATTTAGTATTTTGTAATAATCAGGATAGAATTGAGGGTGTAGAGGTGATTGAACTACTAGGGTCTAGTGACCATAATGTAATACAATTCTCAGTATTTTGTAAGAGTGTAGATGCAAAGACTAAAATTGTTAAGTTGAACTTTGGTAGGGCTAATTTTGAGCAGATGTGACAAAGTCTAAGTAGGATACACTGGGATAAGCTTTTAAATGTGGAGACAGTCGAGGAGTAGTGGAACAGGTTTAAAAATGTTTTACATGTAATGCAAGACAGATACATACCTAAATTTGGAATTAATTGGAAACTAAAAAAACTCCACAGTGGATTAATAAAGATTTAAAAAAGAAGTTGCAAAGGAAAAAACTAATTTATAAGGCATATAAGACTAATGACTGCAAAGTGAATCGTAGAGCATATGAGAACATGAGGGCAACCATTAAGAAGGATATCAGGGAGGCTAAAAGACAGTTGGAGAGGAATATAGCAGAAAAAGCGAAAGAAGACCCTAAGAGATTCTTTCAGTATTTTAGTAGTAAAAGAAAAGTTAAAGAGGAGGTCAAGCGCATCAGGAATAGTAAAGGGGAATTAAAAGACACAGACAGTGAAATAGCAAATGCCCTAAACTTACATTTTTCTGAGGTGTTTACAATTGAGCAAGTGGATAACCTCCCAGAGGTAAACGCGACTACTAAGGAGGTACTGAGGGATCTGGAAATTGTAGAGAGAGAAGTGCTGCTCAGATTAAATAAGATGAAATCAAACAAATCACCAGGACCAGACAATATTTATCCTAGTGTTCTTAAGGAGGCTAGTGAGTACATATATAAACCTTGACACATATTTTTAGGAAGTCGCTGCGCACTGGAGAGATTCCAAAGGACTGGAAAATGGCAAATATCATCCCATTATATAAAAAGGGTGACAGGGCAGATCCAAGCAACTATAGGCCAGTAAGCTTAACATGCATCACAGGAAAATTAATGGAAGGAATTATTAAGGATAAGATTGAGCAACACTTGGCAAGGACAGGAGTTATTCTGAACAGTCAGCATGGGCTCAGAAGAGGGAGGTCGTGTTTTACTAACATGCTGGAAGTCTATGAGGAGGCAACAAAAGGATACGATCAAAGTGGAGCTTATGATATTATTTATCTGGACTTTCAGAAAGCATTTGATAAGGTGCCACATGAGAGGTTGGAAATAAAATTAAAAGAAGTGGGAGTTCAGGGTGATGTTTTTAGATGGGTGCAGAATTGGCTCAGACACAGGAAGCAGAAGGTGATGGTGCGAGGAGCCTCATCAGAACTGGTCGATGTTAAGAGTGGTGTTCCACAGGGGTCAGTGCTAGGGCCGCTGCTATTTTTAATAAATATAAATGATTTAGATAGGAATATAAGTAACAAGCTGGTTAAGTCTGCAGATGATACCAAGATAGGTGGATTAGCAGATAATTTGGAATCTGTTATATCATTACAGAAGGACTTGGATAGCATACAGGCTTGGGCAGATTTGTGGCAGATGAAATTTAATGTCAGTAAATGTGATGTATTATACATAGGAAGTAAAAATTTCAGGTTTGAATACACAATGGGCGGTCGGAAAATCGAGAGTACACCTTATGAGAAGGATTTAGGAGTCATAGTGGTCTCTATGCTATCCACTTCCCGACAGTGTTCAGAAGCCATTAAGAAGGCTAACATAATGTTAGGATATATAGCACGATGTGTGGAGTACAAGTCCAAGGAGGTTATGCTCAGCCTTTATAATGCACTGGTGAGGCCTCATCTTGACTACTGTGTGCAGTTTTGGTCTCCATGCTACAAAAAGGACACAGCAGCGCTAGAAAAGGTCCAGAGAAGAGCGACTAGGCTGATTCCGGGGCTACAGGGGTTGAATTATGAGGAAAGATTAAAAGAGCTGAGCCTATACAGTTTAAGCAAAAGAAGATTAACTCTTTTAGGGCGGATGTCGACTTTTGTCGACAGGAGGGGTTGAGGGCACATGTCGACTAAAGTCGACATCCAGGGATAGAGGGCGATAATCAGCTGTTAATGGCGACAAATCTCACTGTCACGTCACAGGCATTCCCTCGCATTCTCGTTTTTCAAAGTGTAAACCCACAACAAAAGATGAAGCGTGCTGTGGTATTACAAATAGAGATGGGACAGAACTGGTGATATAACTTCAGGGAGCATTGGTCCAAACGTGCTTTGTCCCCTGGTGGCTTTGGACAGGTTATGCAGCATGGTGATTGGTACGTGCTGCTGCAAAGTTTTATTCACTTCTGTAATAAACAGAAGCAAATCCCATGGTGTGAGCCAGGCTATAATGCCATGCATAAAGTTCATAAAGTTTCAGAAGATGAAAAGAGGTGACAATATGGTTTTCATGCGGACAGAAAACTTGGTGGCAGTGGAATGGCATTAGGAAGTTTTTCTTTACACAAAGAACGATAGACACTTGGAATATGCTACCAAGTAGTGAGGTAGACAGTAAGATGTTAGGGACTTTCAAAACTTGACTTGATGTTTTATTGGAAGAAATAAGTGGATAGGACTGGCGAGCTTTGTTGGGCTGAATGGCCTGTTGTCGTCTACAGTGTTCTAATGTTCTAATCACTACAAGAGTTAATTTAACTCTTAAAAAGTATGTGGAAAGCATAGATATGGAGAGTAACGTTATGGCGTACCTCTGTTTAATAAGGTTTAGAAAAATAAGACTGACTTTAAATTTTACCAGTCAAAGCCATTCAAAGTATGTCATGTGACATTAAGAGGAAGCTATCAACTAGCATTTTCCTGAATTTACACGTTACAGTATGTAGGTAGGTCCAGTTGGAGGGAAACATGAACAGGGCAAGATAAGTATTAACGATATCTTGATAAAGAACCCTTGAATTTTTATTTGCAAAAGGAAACACAGAACTGTGAAAAATTTTGATACCTGCACTTAAAATGTTAGTGATACCCCAATGGCAAGTGAAAACACTACTGCTAACTTTGCTAACTTTACTGCGAGCACTATTACTGAGTGTCCTGGGAAATCTATAATCACTTCACACAAAAATACTATAATCACTTCACTGCCAAATGTCAAAGGATTGGCCAGTTTCACTGAACAGAAGTACTGAAACATTCTTTTTTTCCCCCATTTTATGTTACAATGCTAACAGCCCTCCCCTGGGTCCTGTTCTTCATTTTAAGAAGTAGTAGACTGCATTTAGGTCTGCTTTTCCTGCATTGATTGTTCCATGAACATCCCTAATAAACTAAGTTATATAAAAATATCAAAGGTAGTTATTAAAGATAAAAGATACATAAAATGATACATTTTTTAATATTTGTCTAAGAACAAGCAACAGTGTAACAAATGCCAGCTGTAGATTTTATTAATAATAATTCTTTACGTTTATGTAGTTATTGTACAATTTTGGCAATGTTTTGCTTGTGTAATTTTTTTTAGTAGGCTATTTTTTTTTCTCATCTACCATAAAACAAAACAAAATTGCCAAATTACAATGAAACAACGTGAGGGTCTTGAGTGTGAGCTATCCACACTGGCATGCAGCCAACAAGTTAAAATCCTAAACTTAAACAGATATCTTAACTCTAATATCACTTAGCTTAAGCATCTAAACATTACCTAATATATGTGTTATATAT
Organism: Polypterus bichir lapradei; assembly: GCA_026402145.1. Lineage (NCBI taxonomy): Eukaryota > Metazoa > Chordata > Cladistia > Polypteriformes > Polypteridae > Polypterus > Polypterus bichir. Next base: position 54,817,492 of record JANRMT010062808.1, on the reverse strand, counting down.
GTGTAATATATGTGTTAGTGTCTGAGGGAGCCCTTCTGCAAAAATCTGTGAACTAAAATTGAGACTGCAAGATTGACCGTAACAGCAGCCTTACATAATGCTCAGGAAACAACAATTATGGGACAACACTTACTGTATAATAAAGCACTTAAGATGCTCTGTGCAGCATCCTTTTGTGCAGTTTGGTGGTGGTACAGATACTCACTTGGATTGACAGTTTACAGAGGTAAGAAAAACAAGTGGATTGTGTGATGCTTTTGCACCACAGGTGGTGAGTGAGTGACTCAATCTGGCACAGGAGAACATGATTAATGGTTAATCAGGGCCAGCACATTACACATAATAAATCACACTAATTTAAAAAAAAGTGTCATGCCACTACTGCCCCAATAACCATTTAGCAATTCTTGACCATTTTGCTCTTGGATGCAAGAGCATTTTAAGTAACTCCAAGAAAACATTAAATAACTAAAAGTATGTTTGTGAACTCTGTTACAAATGGAGCACAAGAATATGAGAGAGCATTGTGCTATTAAGTCTTACAAGTAACTTCACAAAAGTTCAAGTCCTACAGAGTGCACAAAAATAATGTTTGATTGTGGGAAATAGTTTTTCACTGGTATAACCTAATTCAATCAAAATTACCAAATATTGCAGTCTCCAACATGACAACGCACCTATTTACTGTTAACCATCTGTTGAGGTGTTCCTGCCCTGTAAGTACATTGCAGTGCTTCTGCTGTAATTGTATTTGCTAGGCCTGTCACCAAGTGACATTTTTGAGTTTTCTAAGTTGAACAATCACCTAAGGATATTGTGTTTAATGTAATGATGGACTTCAAAGAAAAATGTGTGAGGGTGATATAGGTAAAGAATAAGCAGAAAAGGCCACAATTCTTACCTGCTTAAAAAGACAAAAATTACCCTTATACCAAACACAACAGAAATGAACTGTCTTAATGATTACCAACCAGTGCAACTTGCTCTCATTGTGATAAAATACTTTGGGAGACTGGAACTGAGCACAATACACTTAATATTACTGATAGCTTGGAAAACATTCAGTTTGTTTATCTCAACAGCCAGTCCATATGTATGTATTTCATGCCATCTAGACACAACTGGATAATAAAAAGAGCTATGCCATAGAACTCTTTAAATATAGCTCAACAAAATGCACTGTTATTCCATTAAGACTGCTAATCAAGCTCCTAGCCATGGGATTTTAGTAGCAACTGGCCTCTGTCCTACCTAAGTGGCAAAACGCAATATGTGTAGATTGACAGGATCACTTCCTAACACTGATCCTCAGCACAAACATTGCACAAGGTAGTGTGGTGAGTCTCGTGCTGCATTTGTTGTACACCTATGACATTTTGGCCAAACAAAACTCTGTTGAGCTTGCAGATCACACCATAGTTGTAGTTTTGATCACCAATAAGTGGGCTTACAGTATTGCAAGAGCAACATCCTCCTTAATATCAGCTAAACTAATAAACAGATCATAGACTTTAGCAATGAGAACCTAATCCATACTCCCATCTATTGTGTATTAGTTGAAATGGTCAGGAAAAAGTAGTTTTGATTTCATGGGATCACCATAAATGCCAAAATACATTCTGGATGTTAATAAGAAGTCTCTCCAATGTTTTTATTTCCTCAGATGCCTGAGAAACGTCTATATGTTTCCATCTGTGTTGACCTACCTCTGTGGGTACACAATGGAATCCATTCTGATTGGCTGCTTAACATCCTCCTACAGCATGTGCTTAGCTCAGGACCACAAAGCAATACTGAGGGTGGTGATGTCAGCTCAGAATATTACTGAGACATTGTTCTTTGATTCAGGCTTGGCCCCAAATAGATAAGAATAAAGTAAACATTCTGATAACATTTTTTTTACCAAGACATATTCACTACACGCTTTTCCCCTAAAATGTTAATACCTCTGGTGTTTTTTTTTCCCTCAAAAAAACTCATAGAACTAAGGAGAAAGAATTTTCAGACTGGTTTGAATAAGTCTTTAAAGCAGTTATCCCACCTGTTTTGCTGAAGCTATCCTGTACTGTCACTTTTCTTCCTCCACTATTTTAGTGAATGGTACAGGATCAATGGAATGTACTGTATACCCCTAGATTCTGGGACAGTTTTACCCTCAGGCCTGTAAGACTAGTTGTAGTGACCTCTACATGAGCTTATATATATATTGTGTGACCAGGTGAAACAGACCAAGGTATGGCAGGTGAAGTGTTGGGGTACCAGCCGCGCTACCCTGTTTAATTGTCATCAAAATAAGGTAGGTTTAGCACAGCCTGACAACAAATCACAGAAGCAATAACAGGAGCTCTGTCGGTGCCTGCTCGATCAAATTGCAATGCTACTTTCTGGATATGGTCTGTTGTCATGGTGTCTGGGCCAGAAGGAATGGATCCATGTCAGTGTGTAGCAGGCAGGGGTAGGAGTTCTCCTTTGGCGTCTTCTTGGAATTATGTAGAGAAGATACGGTTAGTGCCAGTGCCCCCTCTCTTCTTTGAGAGGCATCCTTTAACTCATCAGAGCCTGGAAGAAGGTCCCCAGGCACACGTGTGACAATATCTTCTGATTCTGCATTAATGACTGCTTTTAGATTCATTGTCTATTGTCTGTTTTTGGTGTTATGCTACTATCACTAGTCAGTGGGAGACATACATATGCTGTAAGAATCTCTCTGAATACATGATAATAAATTTCAACCTCAACCTGAAATTAAATCGTATCTTTTCTTTTTGCGGTGGTGTTGAAAATATGCTTTTGTGGTTTCCAATATTTTTTTTCCTGCCGATCTCAAACAAATATTCTGCTGTCATTTGTTCTTTCAAAGCTTAAAGTGAAAATCTTAATTTTCTTTTCTTTTGCTGTTTGATCCTTCCCAAGTCCACAGAATGAACAATTGCTTTTGGCATTTTCTTAGTTGATTACATTGTTTGTTTCCTAGTATATCTCCTATACTTTATTTTCCTCATTTGTGTAGGCCTATGCTTTAGCTTTGCAATATCACTAAACTGTTATTGTTCTATTCTGATTTTAAGTAGTCTGTGCTTATGAATTTTTTTGTCTTCTCTTCCTGTTTTTATAGACCTGCACCCTTCAGAGAAGAGTTAGATTTTATTGTACTTGACTGTTCTCAGTCTAAGAGGATTGTTGCGTCTGACAGTATTCAAGGAATCAGTACAACTCTGTTCAGATTGTTAAAGGAATTTGTTTTGTGTTCCATTTGTCTTTAGGAAGTATACAATACAGTTATTCATTTCTATATATTTCACATCATTAACCCGATAGACCCTCAGTGTTGTCTGAATGCTTTTATCACTATATGGCAATCAGTGTGGTCTATAATGAATTTCCAGTGTCGCATTAATGTTGCCTATTGTTAGCTAAAGCAAAATTACTATATATTACTATATGCTATATGGAAATATATGAGATAATTGAAAAATATTTTGATATTCAAATACTGGATGATGTGTCTTTTAGTTTCTTATTTAAACTTATTTAAACCAAATCATATTAATTAGTGAGCAAAGCCCTCTAATTATATAAAAATCTCAATGTCTTTTCCACTTTACAAAGTACAGTACAGTTTACTTTATTCTTACAAGCAAGCAACTATGTGCCTTGTAATCTTATAGTTTTACCATATTTATTACATACTAAAGTTTTTACAGCATTACAACTTTTTAGTCATATTTTGTTTATTGGAGTTTCAACAAATTAATATGATAGATACTTGTAAAGAAAAGTAACCTTTTGACTCATTTGTTTAAGGTGCAACTTTTAAATTGAGGTGCTTGTATTACAACTGATCTTACAGTGGACCGCAGCCCAATCCAGGGTTGGGTCATGTTTAGTGTCTGATGCTGCGTGTTAGGTTCTATTCCCATTTAACATAAAATTGGATTAAGCATTTCATGTTATGTTATTTTAGAGCTAATACACAAGTTTAACATTGCATAAAACATTGTAAATAATTTGTCAATTTTTAACTTCTGGTTTTTTTATATATGTGCAGATAGTGAATAGAATCTGGCCAAATGGGGTGCAGATGCTGTCGAATGATTAAAAGGTAAGGCAAATGTTAAATCGATTTACTAAATTAAACTTTTTGTGTGAAAATTAGAACTCTTACAAAGTTAAAAAAATATAGAGTTGATTTTGCCCATTATCTTCTAAAAATTATCACTATTTTGGTAAGAATAACAATTGGCTTCATGTACTTTTGCACTCTACATGAAGTCCCCGGTTATGTGAAAATTAAGCATAAATAGTATATATACTTTTTCAAAGTAAACACATACATATTTTATAATACACTGGTTACATGGGAAATATACTACAGTCTAACATAAATAAAAGTATCAGGTTTTCAAATTCTTTCAATAGATAGGAATTAATAATTGGGAAATCAGTATGCCTCTGATTATTTTTTGACCTATGCATCAGCTAAAAAAGGAATAATTTTACTTGTCCTATGCCTATCTTCAGGATGTTCTTCCGGAATTTGTGAGTCATTTGTCAGCACAGAAAAAAACACAAGCTCATTTCCTTGTTTTTCCTTGTGACATGTTTTGTACCGCAATATCCAATCATTTTGGGAATCTTGTTTTGCTGGGTTCTCGTAACACTTTGATTGCTTAGCATCCTCTTGGTATATGAGACGAACAGGTTGTACTGTTCCACATGTCAACTGTCAAATGATTCTTGGAGAAGCACCTCTTCACAAAGGATTTCAGTCCTAGCTTAAATCGTCTGGTCCTCTGCTTTCATCTAGATGCACAGAGCTTGTTTTAACTGTTAGATAATTGTATTTTTGCCATGTTGCTAGTTTATTATCATTGTCCTAGGATTTTATGTAATACTGAGCTTTTTCGGTACATTCTTTCCAAACTCTCAGATGTATGCTATTTGGTTTTGTGTAAGGTCATCTGCTTAATACAGATAATATTAATATACAGTATGTCTGATGTTCGTAGTCTCCCAAACTGACCCAACTTGGATGCATTTTTGAGGTCATGAGGAATATAAATTTGCCTAGGATGTCTTTTGAATTATGGTGAATTGAAATTATTGTTTAATGTAACAAATGTTTTTTTTAAGTATTTCTGTATGATGGACTGGCACCCTGGCCAGGGTAGTCTCCAGCCTTTCGCCCAGTACTGCCAAGACAGGATAGGTCCTCACCCCCTATAATCTTGAATTGGGTTAAATAGGATTGAAAATATTATGTTACATTTGCATACACAAAAAAGCACTGCAAGAGACCCCACAGTAATGTCAGTTAGTGCTGGGAGGTATACCGATTCATGCCGAAAACCGTTTTTTATTTTTTTTATGATATGGATATTTCTTATATCGCAAAACCGGTTTAAATAGCCTAAACAACATTCGGAACGTGGTGCAGCAAGGAAACTGTTTAAGAGGGGACCTTTTTCACTGCTACACCACTAAACACACATGCAACGGAGTACATGCGTTAGTGGAAGTATTGAGTGGTGAAAATGGATAAAGAACATTCCAAAACTGAAGCTGTAGCAGACGACAAAATTGAACATGATGACACAGAAGAACTTTTGTCGAAAAAAAGAGCCATGTCTGTTTTCTGCAGATACTTCGGTTTTAAAAGGTTGGATGTGGACCAAACAACTATTTACTGCAAATGTTGTTGAGCTAAAGTTGTCGATAGAACATGCTTTGGAGTACTATGAATGTATGGAACTAAGATTGGCACCCTCCATGTCCTCAGGTAAAATTGAAAAAGCTAGAGGACACTCGAGTCAGACGTCATTTTTTAGACACATTTGCTAGAGGTACTGCCTATGACAAAAAAAGCAAGTGGTGGATCGAGATAACCAACGCCCTTACAATTCATATACCTATAGCTAATCTGTCAGTGGACAGAGATTAACAGAAAGTGTAGTTGGTTTACAAAAATATTTACCATTTATTCCTTTTCTAAGACATGTTCAGTGCAATACAACTTCTGACAAGCACCTCTGGATATTTTACTAAGTCTAATTGCCTCTTTGGATGATTGAAAATAATTTGTCAAAATTATAGTTTAAGTTGTTTGCAAAATGTGTCCAATAAAAAGGTTCTATATTTTGACTGCAACTGTCATGAAATATGATTCTCTCTCTTCATTAGTGCCACCCCCTTGAAAACTATCACTTTATGGGGCCATGCAAACCTGTATTAATACTTGTGTGCACATTAAAATATTTTTTGTACAATGTACAATTCTCATGACAGTGGAATAGGTTATTCTTAGCCAGTCTACTGCAGTTATTGCAGTGGAAAATGTGGTTAACATCCACTCATGAATGGGAAAAAAATACCGTTGAATACCGTGAAATCGGTATAATTTTGAAAAATACTGTGATATAGAATTTAGGTCATACCGCCCAGCACTAATGTCAGTGTACATCTATTTTTCAAATATTCAGCTGCCCAGTTTATTTTATTATTACCTGCAATGTCCCACACTAAGCACATTATTTCTTGGGCTTTGACTCAAGTTAAAGTTTTACTTATGCTGTCTATGTATAACAAATTATTTTACAAATTTTATTTGTAGAAGCTAACAATAAACAGCAAAAGTTTAGCTGTCATTGAAAGAGTTCTTGACTATTCTTAACATGCTTTTCAGTATTTTGTAGCAGAGGGTCTTGTGTGCTTTGATGTTTGTGTATTTAAAAACTAATTTAAACTCTTCCTTAGGTTTAGAACAAGACTTACAAATCAGAATTGGGTCAAAACACTCAGGTTATTCCTGTAACTACAATTCTGCTTCACTCCATGAAATTGCATGTAGAATACATGGTCCTCCTTCAAGATTTTGGAGAGAAAACTACAATGACTATGAGTGCTACAAGCCTGGGTTGACAAAACTCACTTTACCTGTTACATGACTCTTGAGGAGGCACCCATGTGCCTTTAATAAATTATGGTATGCTGTAGTATTTGTTTAGGTGCAGGCTTTAATCAGTTGATTTAATGTTCCTCTGCCACCTTTGTTTCCAATTTGGGGAGGAAAATAAAAAGCTAATGGAAGGAAAAATGTTTGGCAAGATAAATATATTTTGTTTTACTTATGCTAACTATTTCAATTAACAGTCAGCGTTGGGAATAAGGCCCAGTAAAGTAAAATGTATTTGTCACATTGTGATTAAGACACTTATTTCAGCAAATTCTATGGATTCTGTATCCCTCCAGATAACCAAATAAGCCAAATAAGAATTCTGTTCATTTGCTTTAGGTTGACCTGGTCCTATAAATACAGAAAGAGAATATAGCAGATTGAACTAACTACAGATGTATTTAGTTTCAAATACGTTGAATAAAAATCAACCTAGACTTTGATTATGAAATAAATGAGTTCAAACTGACAATAGAGATTGCTCAAACAAAAATATATATCAAAAATCATTGATAAATAATGTTATCATTCAGGCATATAGTACAGTATGGGTAGGGACCTGATTACATGAGGTTTGGGCAAAAGTTACAATGAAAGCCAGCTGGTTTCCTCATTACTCTCATAAAATATTGTGTGTGTGTTGTGCTGCTTTAATTTGATATCATTAATTTACTTGTGTAACATATTTTATGTTGCACATACTTTCCAGAGCTGATGGGTAGAAGCTCTGCTTTATTTCCAATTTTTTCTATTGTGCATAAAAGTGTTATGTTATCTGGACTTTTCCATTTAGTATTATATCAGTGAGGCATATTTTTACAATTTAAATGTTTTTTTTTTGTCTCTGGTAACAAGTGATGACACAGTACCATCACTTTAAAAAAATATGTGCTATTTTGAGACTCTCTCTGCGTTCAAATTAGTCCAGAAACTTCTGCAAAAAAAAAAAAAAAAACCCTCAAAAACAGCAGCATACAGTATGCTATAAATTCATTCTGTATCCTTAAAGACTCTTGTTATGTTTTTCAGCTACATAATTGATCCTTCTGTTCCAGTTGAAGTTCGTGGGCGAAGATGTGAAGCTCCTAGCACTACTTTCCCACACCGGGATAAGTTTATTGGAAAAAATAATTATACTGATGGGCGTGCATTTAACAAATCAGTTATACCTGACCAGAAAGATGACTCACAAAAATCAAACATAGAAAATAGTAAGGAGGATAACAATGTACTCAAAAGGACACAGTTGCCAACTTTGGAGCTTGGAAGTGGAGATTGTCCAGATGGCTCGGAACATGTGAGCACCAATGGAGTCTGCATTTTAGAGAAGACACAGAATCAACAGTGTGGTTCAATAGTTCCTCCAAAAGGTAGCAACTCTCTGCCCAGTCCAGTGAGCAGTTCACTTTTAGATGATAATGGAGCTCAAAGTCTGCAAGATAAGGGATCAACAGAAATAATCAATCAGCCTGCTGTACCACAAGATATATTTGTAGTACCCTCTGAAGAGACAGGTTTTTTGGAAGTGGTTACTTTTGAGCCAACAGCTGACAAACACAGTACTGTAGAAAACAGCTTTGAAAACATTCCGAACTCAACAGATAGCACAGCTGTTACAACAAACAATATTCACGATTGTAGTTTGAGCAGTGACCCTACAGAGACAGAAGAACATTTTCTCCACAATGGAGATTTACACTGCAATTTTTCAACGGGTCATTATACTTTGCTAGTCACAGAATCTGTAGAGAACAGGGATTTGCCTAACACAGATGTAATCCTAGAAGATACTGCAGTGGCAGAAGCACTTGCTGCTCTTGAGGCGGCGACTGCTGGCGAAGATGAAGACTAAATGTTGCATGTGAAGACTTGAGCAGTGAACTCTTTGATGCAGGCATCTGATGAGCCCTTACTCTTGTAGAGTGGTGAATAAAGTTATAAAGATGGCTGGAATCACATGAAAATTCCAATGTATGGGAATTGCACGGGTTCAGCTTGCTACATTAAACAAGATGCACAGTAAATCTGAGTAGCTTTTGAGCAGTTTGACTAAGGAGTGCTCTTTGTTATCCCATGACCATACATTAAGACATTTAAACTGGCCTATGTTCTTCTATCTTGATCATGGGATGCATTTCACATATATGATGTTACAGTTAACTTCTGAGCCTTCTGCCCCAAAGACACTGCCAGTTTTTAGTCAACTTTTGAGAGTTTCAAAAACCTTCAGTTTGTCTTATTTTATTTAAAATTTGGATATTTTTTTAAATATTCAAGGTGACCAAACCAACAAATGATGAGTGATACTTTAAAACACTCCCATTAATGTGACTAAAAAAACTAAAACACTGTTGTAATCATTTTTTAGCTTTGACTGTTATACATGTAGTCCTCAGTAATTTAATATATTTTAGTATATTTTAATATATAATCTTCACACGTGTACTATATATATAAATAACTGCATTCGCCTTTTTTGAAAACCTTTCTTTTTTACCAGATAAAATGTTATGTAGAGTTTCTAATTGCTTCTAAGAAATTAAATGTGTATAACAAAACACAGGAAATTCATTAATCCTAATCCCAGTCACACATACCCAGGTCCAAGTCCCAAGCAAAATGTCAAACTGAGCATTAAGTCCAGGGAAAATATTTCTGCATTGAAATCAAAGTAACTTTTTACTTTAGTTGCTATTTAAGCTTTTCAGTAATTTTTTGCAGACTATCTGACGTATTCCTGTTAGATGAAGAGAGATGAAAGCAGATCCTATTGTTCTCTTAACAAAGCAAAGTTCAATTAAAGCAATCATATCTTTTTTAGAGAAAAACTGATCTCTTGACTCATGACTTCATTATTTGGGCCCAGTGATCATCTCATAGTTTTTTTTTAACTGAAGGCACATTCCAGGTTGACCACATTAGAATTGCATTACATGATGTTTGGGGCGGCTGCCATATTGAGCCTCATCTCAACAACACTTGATTTACTGATAACTTTATCTGATATTAATAAATAATATTAAAGGAGTCTGACATATTTTTGTATTCAGTTTGTTTGAAGAAAATTGATTTTATGTAAGCAGTTGAATTTCTGTCACAGTGCTTTAGGTTATGAGAGAGAAGTGTATAACATTTCATAAATATTCTATTTATTCCCTTCTTGCCTTACTGCAGATAGTTTTTTGTAAATTTTGACCATCTCAGTGAGTCAAGACAAAGTGGACTGGTTGCAAGAGGAAGTGGCTGTTTGTTTTATATATTTTATTTATTTTTATGAAAACAGCTTTTATATACTGTTAAAAGTACAATATTTTCTAATGATGAGTAACATATCTCTTTATGCAATTTTAAAAATTAAAATGCCTTTGCAAAATGTCTGTCCTTGCTTTTTGTTGAGTCTTTGGTTAGATCTGTTGCCTCATTTTCCAATTTACATGACAATTTTCACAATGATACTTGACCTAATTATGGGTCAATAAAGACGTGTGATTTAGGTTGATGATTGTGATAATGCCTGGAGAAATGGTGGGCCATCATACCCCTGAGTTGGATTAGAAGGTATGAAAACATAAATGTAAAAATATAAAAATCGTGAGTGGTCTCCCCTTGACTTTCTCGTATACTCAGATACGGGGATGGATATTTGAGGAGTAAACCGCAAGACAATGATTTTTATGTTATGTATGTTAAAGAATCGTCAACAACAAATCAAATTAATACTATATTGAACAATTATTATAATGGTAATGTTGAATAATTCGGACTCTGTAGCTGCATGAATAAAAGGTAAAGTGCCACTTTTGATTAATGTAAATAACCCAAAAGTTGACATAAATCTATGTTTTGTAACTAATACTTGTATGCAAAATTTGGTTGACCTAAGCAAAAGTGTACTCAAGTTATTGTGTTTACATACACACACACACAGACAGACATAATTACAAAAATGGTATTTTCAGACTCAGGGAGGTCTGAAACATCGAGATTCATGAAAATCCCGAAATGGAATTTTGGGAGATTCAAATCTTTGGATGATTATAATATTTTCCCTATAGTTCGTATATGAGAAAGTAAAAATAGGGAGCTAAATTACATTTGTGACATAAATATAAATATGGGTGACTAAATTAAATAAAAATGGAGAGCTAAATTACATGCACCGTGTGACAGAGTTACAGCATATGGTGTTCCTTATTTAAGCTCTGTAAATATTGTTAAATATTTTTCATGATACCTGCCCTTGAAATGTGCAGCATCAGGAAACAAAATAAACAAGTCAAGATTTGGAGAAATACTGGAAACATTGCTTATATAAGGAAATATTTTTGTGAGAATCTCTTATCTGTAGTTTACACAGCAGCTTAATTGTATAATTTTGTTTCAGGATGAATTCAGTTTCCATCCTTCCATTCATCAGAAAATAAGTTGTGGTTCACTATGAAGTGCCAGTTTTATGTTAAAGGCTGTCTTCTGGTTAAAACTGTCTTACTTGAGGAGGAATCCCTGAACTTTAACAGAGTTCTCCTATAAGATGTATTATGGTAGTTTTACATTTTTTTTAAATGATGAGAGCCATGGAGCCTTTTTGATTTGCGTCCCTCCCCCAATAACCTATTGTCTATGGGGGAGGAGTGAAAGTTTTAGATTTGTCAAAAAGTTTGATGTCTGGATTTCAATGTATATCAAGATTTTAGGGTCCCCCAATAACGAAAACATCAAAATCTTGATGATGGATCTGTATCTATCTGTGTCTGTGAGTCACAGTTTCTTGAGGATGGTATAGAGCTAAAACTGCTGGACAGAAAAATACCAAACTCGAACCTTAAGCCTGTTATGAGATGACGAAGTGCGGATTAGTTTTTGAGCCAAATCGTGCAAGTAAAAGAAAGAGGCACTCTAGAGGAACCCTCAAATACTGTAATTCTGCAGTTAATTATGAATTATTCTCATCAATTGCCATTGTAATAAAATATTTTGTGATCAGAAATAAGAGCATCAGAGTGGTAAATAATTATTTAAATGTTATAGAATAATTTGGGTAACTTGGTTCCTTGGGCATCAAGCCTAGTGATGCTCACGTCCAAATTTTTTCTATTTTTAGTCAAACCTCATGTACTAAGTAACACCCTCTGTAGTACAGTATGTCCCTACAAACTTCCCAGTTAATTCAAGTGAATGGAAAGTGAAAGGTTATGAAAAAGTAAAATGTAAATTATTTAGTGAAACACTTTGTTTGTTGTGGAACACTAAATTTGACTACATTTTTGCCTGGCGATATTGCACTCACAGGGAAATATCACTGCAGATCCTGCCTTCACGGTTGGTTCCAAGTATTTGTTTTCCAGGTAAGACTGACATATTTTTTATTTTAACCATAACTAAAGCTGGTTTTGGATCAGTTTTTGCTGTGAGCTTCAAAGTATCTTGTGCACCCAACCCTCTCCCATATGTCAGTGACATAAACTAAAGAAATGATGTTGTTGTCTTGGCCTCAGCTGACTCATGTCTGGTGAGTATTGAAACATTTCATTGCTTAGAGTGATACAGTGTTTATTGCCACACAGAAAGCTGAAAAATGACTGCAGCCTTCAAAACTAACAAAAAACAGACCTGTACTCTTAATAGGTCTGGACCCATGAATAGGACTCACCCCAGCATTCTAACCCCAAAATCAAATGGCAGGCTTACAGGCTACACAGCCTCAGAAATTTCAAACATACCAAACTATATGGAATGGAGGAGAGGGAAACCATAAACTTCTGGTTCAACAGACAAACAAAAACAAAGTACCTCTATATTGGAAAATATTTTTAGGGATTCAAAAATGATGACAAAAAGCAATGAAGGAAAAAAGCAAAGATAGGTTTTGCCTAAAAAAGCAAAACATAAAGGTGAATAAATCCAAGAGTCAGGAACCAATAAAAAATACTTCCAACAAGAGAAAGGGTCAAAGCCATACAATACAAGAATTAAAAAGTACAAAAATCAAAAGACAGGAAGTTGGAGCCAAAAATGCATGGTTGAAGCTGCAGTGTAGACCTAGCAGCATCATCAAATTGCCCTGCCCACTTAGGTTCATTATGGAGGAAAGAAGGCAGATAATAACAAAGCACACTAATAAACATAGAGTACAATAATATGAAATTAACAATAAACAAAAGAATATTAAGAATAAACAAATAGACAGAAGAGACACCTGAGCCAGGGCTAAAACCCTGGATTATTTATAACAGTCTGGCTATGACTCAACACTTTCAAATTTGACATAACATCTCTGCTGGCAAACTTACTTTAGGTAAAGTAATGCTGAAGTGATGTTTAGGGACATTTCATTGGTGAGGGTAAATAGGGATTTGTTTCAGTCCAAGTCAAAGTGTTAAAAACTTGAGCAGAGTGTTGTGAGAGCAGATTGTGAGGCTACATTAAGGTCATCTGGCCTGCACTAACAAGTATGGCCATTCTGGCAAGTGATGTGTAGCTGGGTCTGACTAAAGGCTAATTTCAGGGGCGTCTCAGTTTGTCTCTGTGAGCACTGCTTATCTGATCCTTCAAATATTACAGTTTGTTCTGCATTGTACACTGTAGTCATGCTGCCTTCTCAGATAATAGGTACAGTTCTTTGGATCCAGCAGCAGCTGTAACTCCCTTGCAATCAGAATGAATAAAGAGATACAGTAGTCTGAGTAGCCTAATAGTGACTTAGTACTTTGTTACTCCTGCCTTACAAAAAGCATATGTTTGCAAGATGACTCTTGTAAGCTTGAGTACGACCTGTGATGGAGTGGTGCACTTTATCAAGTTGGCTGACAACTGATACAAAGTGGGATCTGGAATTAGTGAGTTAAAAAAATATTTTAGCTTCATTGACTGATGAATTAATAACCTGTACATCATTAATATTATCTGACTGCTTTTTCTGCATTCTTTGAGTGCAGTTTTAGGAAAACAGAGAGAGTGTGACCTTCACAGAAATTTTGTCCTCTTCAAATGACTGCATCCTCCTAATTTTATCATCCTCGTGGCATTCCTTGCCAGCTGTGGTGGGTAATGCTGCGTGAAAAGACAATGACCAGAGAGGTGACCAGCATTATCAAACAACCTCATCACTTAAATACTGATCCTTCAGATGGCCCCTTTTGGGGTGAAAAAAAGTTAAATATCAGCAGCTTTTGTGCCTGCTGAATGAGAGAATTTAGATGGTGAAAAATTATTTTTCTCATTCCAAGTGACCATCTAATCTGACACATGAAAATCTGTAAATGAAACAAAGCAGCAGCATCTGACTATTCAGTACACAATGCTATGAATTGCCTGCGTGGCAAAGCTGCAGATGACAATTGAGCAGGAAGGAAATGGGGGTCTAGATGTGCAGGGTACTGACTGATTTCCATTTTCAATACAAATGAATACTATGGTTGGATTCAGTTTGCACAAGTAAACAACCAACAAGAGTAGTGAAATTTGTGTATTCTGAAAATGTGAAAAAACAAACTGTTCACTGATGTTGGACAAGTGATTTGTCTGGAGCAGTTCTAGAAGAATTCACACTTAGGAAGGTTGACAGTCTGAACATTAGAACAGTTGTGGGAAGAACAGGCCATTCAGTGTGTTATATAACTATAGCATAAGTTCTCTTTACTTGTACTTCACACATTGTGATATATAACCAATCATTCTATTAGCCTTTTGGATTGCTTCTGTACAGCATCTGGAGGATGACAGTGATGAGTCCACTATGACTCCTAGGTCCTTCTCCTAAGGTGTACTTTCAAGTTGCAGACCTCCCATTGTGTACTCAATTCTAACATTTGTACTTCTTACAAGTAACAGTTTACATTTACTTTCATTCAGTTTCTTCTGTCCATGGTACTCAAGTCCCTCTGTACCAATTTATCCGATTCTACATTGCCTGCCTTTCCACTTAGTTTGGTATCATCAACCAACTTAACCATTTTACTGATTATATATATTATTTTATATTCCTGTCAAGATTGTATGTGTAAGTTAAAAAGAGCAGCAGCCCCAGCACAGATCCCCTAGGAGCACCACTTTTAACATCATTCTGAAAATGTTCCCCTCACCATAGTTCTTTGCTTCCTATATTTCAGCCAATTATGTACCAACCTACACACTGTATCTGGAGTTCCCAGTTCTTTTAGTTTGATCACTGACCATTCATGTGGTACCTCATCATAATATCATATACACTTCTCTGGTCATATCCTTTTATTGCTTCTTCATAGAGTTTCAGCATATTAGTGAAACACAAACTTAGAACTGAATCCATGTTGAATATTTGCTAATACGTCTGTCATAGATATATGCTGCTCAATCTTTTTCTTAATAATTGCTTCCAATAATTTGTCCATAATGCACATTAAGCTTATTGGCCTATAGAAACCTGGATCAGACTGATCACCTAATAGTATTTACTAGCCTCCAGTCTTTAGGAATTTCCTTAGTGTGCAGTGACATCATAAAAATATGTGCCAAGGGTTTATACATGTACCCACTAACCTACTTAAGCACTTGACGGTGTTATCTGGTCCTGGTGATTTGCTAGGTTTCCATCTATTTAATCTAAGCAGCACCTTTCCATCTTTAATGTCCAAATCACTAAATACTGCCTTAGTAGGCTAAATTATTGCTGGGAGGTACTGACTTTTTCAAACTTTGGAAGAATACAAGTTTAAATAATTTTTCATTTCACTGACTTAAAGCATTTATTTTGTCCTTAATGTTACTGGTTTGGAGAAGAGTGGGCACTACAGTATATTTTTGTTCAGTGTAGATTTCAGAAATGGACAGTCTAGACTTTCCCAGCAGCAAAGGCACAAGGCTGGAATCACAAGAAACCAGTCCACCACAGCGATGGCTAGGTACGGAAAACCAAGGAAAAGGTAAAATACACAAAATGTAACAACACATCACAAGTTCAAGGAGATCTCTTCATTGCTTGAAATGTAAAGCAGAAAAGGACATATCTATTGTGCAATATTACTGGCACTGCTGTGGTGACAAGGGTGGGGTCCATTTATATCTTTTACAAATAGGGCATAATGAAATGACCGTGACAAAATTTCTGGGAAAGTCTTTTGCATACTGCCTGCTTGAATGCTTCTCCACACCCATCAACTGTTTATTCCAGCTTATTAACCCAAAGTCGCCTTTCTGTTTACCTTTGGATACATAACACCTTCTTCATTCACCCATAGTAAATCCTTCATAGAATGATTTCATCCAGGACTTTGAATACTGTAGGGTTGAATTTACTTAGATTAGAATGAAACACAGATGTATGGTCTTTATTTGAATAACTAGAAGATAAAGTGAACTCTAACTCCAAGTTTCATTTTGTAAATCACCACTTCAAACTCAATGATTTCAACCCTTTGAGAGTGTTTTTGGGAAGGCTGTGAATGTTTTTTATGTTTTTTTTTTCCTCCTTATTTTTTTTTCTGCCTCACACCTGACTGCGTCTTCAGGCTGTAAGGTGGCTGCGCTATTGTGACGTCAGTTGTACGTGTTATGGTATAGCTGACAAAAATGTCTGTTCTTTTTATGAGCTCTTTTTTTCTTTTATTTATTTAGTTAATTCTGAATATTGTTTATGTTGTAATATATTATGTTGATTATGTATTTCTAAGGGGGTGGCACGCTGGCGCTGCTGCCTCGCAGTTAGGAGACCCGGGTTCGCTTCCCAGGTCCTCCCTGCGTGGAGTTTGCATGTTCTCCCCGTGTCTGCGTGGGTTTCCTCCCACAGTCCAAAGACATGCAGGTTAGGTGCATTGGTGATCCTAAATTGTCCCTAGTGTGTGCTTGGTGTGTGTGTGTATGTGTGTGTGCCCTACGGTGGGCTGGCACCCTGCACGGGGTTTGTTTCCTGCCTTGCGGCGTGTTGGCTGGGATTGGCTCCAGCAAACCCCCGTGACCCTGTAGTTAGGATATAGCGGGTTGGATAATGGACGGATGTTCCTTGTTTTTTGTCTAATGAGCTCAGATGGGCAGGGTCCCCAAAACTGGAGAAATGGGATTGACATTCATATTTATTTGCCTCGCCTTTGGATTTTAATTTTCATACATTTTCTTTTCTTTCAATTTACAGCCATGGTTTATTCATTAGGTTTGCTGTTTGATTCATACCTTTTTTGAATCAAAAAAAGGTTCATTTTGGTGTTTGCTATTAATCCATTAAGGTACTCTGTTTTGATAATGTGGGCAAAGTGGTTTATGGTTCCACTTTCCCTTTTTTAGCTTAGGTTGCATTGTTGTAGTATAATCAATTTTTAATATGTGTGTTTTTACCAAATTTTAGGTATTATTATATGAGGATTTAATTTCTGATGTTAGTTTTCAAACACAAAGGCTGCTTTTCCATTATGTTTTCTTTATATGTTGCAAAGCACTTTGTATGAAAATGTGCTATAGAAACAAATGTTGCTGTTGTTGATGTTACACAATGCCACCTTGGGTCTTGTTACATGAGCTGCATGTTGATGTCATCAGATGTGACAGTATACTGTAAATATGTTGGCTATCGCACACTGCATTATCCCTCAGTGGGTTCAGTGACATTCAAAAAGCTTAGTGACAGTTTAGCTTCATTTCCAATAAGCCCTAACGTCAGGATTCGGTAGATAGATACTTTATTAATCCCAAGGGGAAATTCACATTCTCCAGCAGCATACTGATAAAAAACAATATTAAATTAAATTAAATTAAAGAGTGATAAAAATGCAGGTAAAACAGACAATAACTTTGTATAATGTTAACGTTTACCCCCCTGGGTGGAACTGAAGTCGCATAGTGTGGGGGAGGAACGATCTCCTCAGTCTGTCAGTGGAGCAGGACAGTGACAGCAGTCTGTCACTGAAGCTGCACCTCTGTCTGGAGATGACACTGTTCAGTGGATGCAGTGGATTCTCCATGATTGACAGGAGCCTGCTCAGTGCCCATCGCTCTACCACAGATGTCAAACTGTCCAGCTCCGTGCCTACAATAGAGCCTGCCTTCCTCACCAGTCTGTCCAGGCGTGAGGCTTCCCTCTTCTTTATGCTGCCTCCCCAGCACACCACTGCGTAGAAGAGGGCACTCGCCACAACCGTCTGATAGAACATCTGCAGCATCTTATTGCAGATGTTGAAGGACGCCAGCCTTCTAAGGAAGTATAGTCAGCTCTGTCCTCTCTTACATAGAGCACCAATATTGGCAGTCCAGTCCAATTTATCATCCAGCTGCACTCCCAGGTATTTATAGGTCTGCACACAGTCACCTCTGATGATTATGGGGTCCAGGAGAGGCCTGGGTCTCCTAAAATCCACCACCAGCTCCTTGGTTTTGCTGGTGTTCAGTTGTAGGTGGTTTGAGTCGCACCATTTAACAAAGTCCTTGATTGATCTGTATTTTGGTGACAACCACTTTCTGACTTTGACCTTCACATTTGTTTTGACCTTTCAGTTTCTTAGTTTTGATTGCCTTCTTGGCTTTGATGTATTCCATTCTCCTATGATCTTTGGCTTTGATCTCCTGGGGCCTCATGTATAATGCATGGCTTACAGACAAAACTGGAAATGTGTGAATGCACAAAAAAAATTCAGATGCATAAAACTGTGCATGCGCCATGTTCCACACACTTCCCTTTTATGAATCCCAATAAATGTAAAATTTAATGCATATGCATGTGCCTACAGCCTCATCCTGACTCCTCCCAGAATTTGCATGTTTGAATATGCAAATCAATATAAATAGCCCCTTCTGTTCATTATTTTGTTAAAAGACAATGGTAAAAGCATGTGGAAAAAAATTTTCACCGAATGCAAAGTGCAGGCAAGGAAAAATGCACTATTTATTGGTCTAATTAGTGGTATAACAACAAAAGGAAGTTGATGGAATGATACACTCAAACGTTCAAGTTCAGAAAGTTACACAGTGCCCAACATAAAAAAGAAGCAGTGAGATATCAAAGTCGACGTGAAACATGAGTTGCTGCCCACCATCTATTTATTCTGTTTCGGTCAATATTACAAAAGCTAACTCCCGTGCTGAGGACGTGACTCCAGTGGTAATGGTGCTGCTGTGTCCAGCACATCTTCAGGCTCTGGCTGCTCACACACCTCTGCCTTGGAAACCGCTGGGTGATCATCTGGCTGTGTGCTGATGGACGCTGTTCTGGAGTCACAAAATGCAATAATGGCTGCTGTAAGAGATGTGGCCAATGAACTATGGAATATAAGAGCTATATTGTGTGATATTGACAACAAATCAAATGAATTAGTTAAAAAATAAATGCTGCATCTGATTACCTGTTTTCAAATTCTGCTAATTACATTCAAAGTTGTAACTTTCTGTGGACTGTGGAGCAGCACATTAATAGTATGGAAATTCTTTCTATTTACATAAGTAAAATTAATTCTCTGAAGGCACCTTTATAGTGTAGCATCAGCACCAAGCGCCACGACTAATCAATTCTCTGTGCTTTATATGGCTCTTTGAGGATTGCTTGCCTTTTGCCACACTAGTTGGAAAAAGCACCAGTTGCAGCTTTTATATGCTCTCCTGGTATATATGGTGTAATGCCAGCTCATTCTTTTGGTGATTCTTCCCTGGCTGATGTAACTCAGTGTTTCGCAACCTCGGTCCTGGGGGCACACTGTGGCTGCAGGTTTATGTTCCAACAAGCTTCTGTTTTTAATTGGACCCCTGGGCTAATTAAGTGATGTGTTACTTCCCAAGTTCTGTGTTTTGCAAACAATATAGAAATTAGAAAACTAAGTTTGGTAAAAAAAAAAAATCTATATATATATATTTTAAAATGTACCAAGCAGTTATATGGGAATAATATGTTTTTTTTCTTTTTAACAATATTTTCATCTTGATTTTCATTCTACTTTTCTAGGTTTTCTGATTGTTTAATTAATCCATTATTTACTAATTAGTGGGTCTGATGCTAAAGTAGTTGCAGCCTTTGATTATTCAGTGTTGTTTGCCCGGGTGTCTGCTCTGATCATCTTTAATTGTCATTAATAAGATACAATGAAGGGGAAAAACTGCAAAGAGAAAGGGCAGAATATAATGAAATCAAGAAAAGAGAGTCAAGCATTTAAATCTATAACAAATACAGAAATGTTTCTAAATGTCTTATACATGTAAAAATCATGCTGCTGTGCTTTTCTGAATGTAGAATAAAAGAAAAATAATACCAGCTAATTAATTAAATGGGATCTGTGTTATCAGGTGATTAGGAACCTGGTTGGAGCAAAAACCTGCAGCCACAGTGTGCCCCCAGGACCGAGGCTGGGAAACACTGATGTAATTTGTCCAGTGTCGTTGCAATAGCAATGTGAGTGTAGTTGATCGCTCCAATTACATTTGGAAAACCTAAAGTTGCTGTGAATTGCGCTTTGATGTTTCCCAGTTGGGCGGCACGGTGGCGCAGTGGTAGCGCTGCTGCCTCGCAGTTAGGAGACCTGGGTTCGCTTCCCGGGTCCTCCCTGCGTGGAGTTTGCATGTTCTCCCCGTGTCTGCGTGGGTTTCCTCCCACAGTCCAAAGACATGCAGGTTAGGTGGATTGGCCAATTCTAAATTGGCCCTAGTGTGTGGGTGGGTTTGTGTGTGTCCTGTGGTGGGTTGGCACCCTGCCTGGGATTGGTTCCTGCCTTGTGTTGGCTGGGATTGGCTCCAGCAGACCCCCGTGACCCTGTGTTCGGATTCAGTGGGTTGGAAAATAGATGGATGGATGGATGGATGTTTCCCAGTTCAACCACATTGTAGGAAATCTTATCTATCTGAATGACAAGCAGATAATACCATTCTGTACAGCTGGCATGGAGCAACTAAGTGATGTTTGTGAAATACCCGATCAGTCAGCAAGTTCACATTGAAAAGCTTCTGTGGCTAAAAACCCAGGGGTGGACAGAACTTGCAAAGGAGCACGTAGAGCACAAATCCTCAAGCCCTTAGAAATTCAAATCGACTTAAGAGCCAGTTGTCATAATCTATAAATACGCACTGTCTTCTAATTCTTCCATTTCTGATGTCTTCTATGGCCATATATATAGCTATGGCCATTCCGTGCACCATTATATTGTTACTGATTGATTACAATCAAGTCAATTAAATTTGTAAACAATATGCAATTAACTTCGGTGTATTTGATAACGCCTGCGTTATGGATGTGTATATGAAAAAGAAAGATAAACAACACAAAAACAGTAGCACTGCTTTGACACTCGGTGCCACCAGTTTGCGAAACTGAGCAGAAAAGTACATATACATGGAGAATATAGGAAAACTGGCAGCTTTTGTGAATTCACTTTTTGTGGGGCTTCTACAAAGACTATTTTTGGACTTTTGTCTTTCTTTGTACATCTATCTCATGTCCCTCTGAGCACCAGTACATTTTTGGGTGAGTCAGTTATTTTTTCATCTGTGTTCTTTATTAAATTGTTTTTTCTCTTTTAGAAACAGAGTGTTTGTGTGATCATTTGGAAATAGTTATTCTTAGACAGGCACTCACTTCACACCACATAATAATTGAGTAAACTGGGCCTTTTCAGGGTCTTTCAATAAGGCCTTTGGTGATATCTCCCGCTCTTCATTCTAGCTAGATTAATGTCACATACTGTTTTTGTCGCAGCTACAGTTCAGGTATCTCCGCCACATACTGTATCCTTTATATCAACTGCAAATGACTTTTTTTGTACAGCAAAAAAAATCACAATGCAACATGACAGGGAAATGAAGGCCAGGATTAGAACCTAGTGTTGGTAGCCTGTGAGGTAGTAGTGGTACCACTGTACCAACTTTGCATTTTCACAAATTTAGCTAAGGTTTAAGCCTTGTACAGTATAATGCACTTGACAGTTAATTCAGAAACTATTCAGACCCCTTCATTCAGTGTTAAATGGATACATTTGACGTTTTGCCAATCAATCTATACTCAATACCCCATACTTCAAAACTGAAATCTTTCAATCATGCCAGTATACAGACCCTTAATTCAGTACTTTGTTGAAGCCCCTTTGGCAAAGCTTTAAGTTGTCTTGGTTAAGTCTGTACAAGTTTTGCACCCCTGAATTTGGCCAGTTTAGCCCATTCTTCCTCTAACGCAACATTAGATAGAATGGTAAGCGTCTGTAAACTGCCATCTTCAGGTCTCCCTACAGATGGTCTATGTGGTTTGAGTCTGAGCTTTGGCTGGGTCACTCAAGAACAGAGTCAAGTCCTGTTCCAAATTAACTCCAGCATTGTTCTGGCTATATGTTCTGGGTCATTGTTGTACTGAAAGGTAAACTTTGGACTCAGCTTGAGGTCAAATGCCTACTGGAGCAGGTTTTCTTCAAGAATGTCAAGTATTTGGCTCCAGTCATCCTTTCTTCAATTCTGACTAGTCTCCCTATGATGGCTTGCAGACATCGTTCATTGCAACTCCTCCAACCAGGCACCATTACTAACAACAAAAGGCAGTAACATTAACAAAACATCTGAACTGCTGGTGCCCACAACAAAAATGAAAATGTTAAAAAAGCAATGATTAAAAGAAAAAATATATTTTCATAATAAAAAAATTTGAATTATAGTCGGCACACTCTCCAAAACCCTATTCTTAACAAACAGTCACCAGTTAACCTAACCTAAACATCCGTAGAATCCAACAATCCATTTTCTTAATCCACTTATTCAGGGCAGGGCAGTATGGAAGCTGTAGCCAATCCCAGCAAACATCAGGTGCAAGGTAGGAATGACACTTGTACATACTGTAATGTTAGAGAAAACCAGAGCACCTATACAGACATAATGAGAACATGAAACACCATATAGAAAAAGACTGGGCCAGGAATCGAAACAAAGCTCTCAGGGCTGTGAGGAAGCAATGTGTAATCCTTTACTTAAGCATAAATAAATAAACAGCTTATATTATAGGAGAGGGGAGGGTTATGTGAAATAGATGCAATAAACTATTACAAGTAAAACTGAAAAAAGCAAACTAAGAGCCTGTTATTTGCAAGTATATAAAACAAAATGTAATACAGGGGTGAGTAGAAACTTACCTTACCTTGCTGAATTTCACAGTTCCTACATCCATTTTTTTAAATCTTCATAACTCCGGTCCCAATTTAGGTGAAATAGGACACCTAAAACAGCAGTATTTAACCAATCATATTTAACAAGTCTTCTGTAAAGGGAATTTGCCTTTATCTGACATCAATGTAAATAAATTCAGCTGCTCCAGCAGGATTTCCCTAAGCATTTATTGGTTTATAGTGCAGAGATGGCCATAATTCACAAAGAGTTAACAAAAAAATCAATGACATCTTATTAGGGTGACCAGACATCCAATTTTTATGCATTGCATCCTGGAATTTACTCCTGTTTTTAACTGGCCGGTCATTTAGCAAATGTGCATGAAGCTCCAAGGGACACCGCCTCCACTCTTCAATTTTATACACCCACGTTCAACACACACAAAACTCAACCCTCCCACTCTTTGATTAAATATACATTTCTATAACATGCATGAAACTGCAAGGGGGGGTTAGCAACACCTCCCCGCTCCCCACTCTTCAATTTCATTTACAGAGCTAGAAGAGTTAACTCCCGGGTCAGCCATGTAGTGTCGCCTGTGTGCCTCAACTCTTGATAGATGGACAGAAACAGTGGCGGCTTGAAATATGACTGGTTTTTCTGCAGATGAACACCGGGTTAAAAGGGTAAATACGGGTGATATAGAAACATGGCGTTTCCAGTATAAACTAGAAAGAAAATGACAAAGCATGCAGTAGAAAACACTAAGTTCCCCACAATTGAAAAAACACCTCACGTGTGGTCTTGGACTGTATGCTTTACATGTGTGCTTTTTTCTGTTCTTCAGTCTGTAAGAAAAGTGGTTAATAAAAGAAACATCAATGGTCACCCAATAACGAAGTGGACCAAACCTCAATCCTGTAGAAAATGTGCAAAGACATCTACAGTAAAGAGGGCTGTGCGCTGGATATCTCTACACATTTGAACTTAGACCTTTCTTAAAGGGAAGGGGAAGAAATTGTAAAATGTGTTAATTTGATAGCAATGATGCCAAACAGGCCTGCTGCTATAATCAAAGCAGACTGTCCTCCTACAAAGTGTTAAAAAAAACATGAACAGCCTTAAGCAACCAAAACATGCCCCTTTTATTTTAACATTAAATATCATTTTGCTTTTCTATTATAAAATCTTATTAGGGAGTAAAAAGGTCTGAGAGAGCCTATGATGGACTGGGGCTCAGTACTTCCAGGTTAGGCTGTGGCCATCCTGCCACCCTGAATTGGATTAGGTGGGTTTGGGATTGTTATGCCATTTTATGATTGTGATGAAACATCAAAAACAGTGATTTTTGATATCCACTGCACATCTTGTTCTAAAGTTTCCAGTTGTCTCTGGCTAAGTTTAGTGCTTTCAAAAAATCCTCCTTCTAACTTATAAAGCTACTCCATAAAGTTCTGAGTATTCACTTCCACGGGCAGGAACAACTAACCTAATGGAAGGTATGCACTTCCTGGTGATGTCAGCTTAGCTCTCAGGCAGCCCCAACCCTGCGTGCAGCACCACACCTCATTACATATTTGGTTTGCACCTGCCTACAGAGCAAGCCAAGCCAACTACATCCAGAGTGCAAATCCTGTTGACTATGCCAAGTGTTCTTTTGTGAGTGGTTGGGACATACCACAATCCATTCCATTTGCACTGTGGTAACTGCAAGTTGCCAGCCATGAACCCATTACACCTTGGTTTCAGAAGGAGCTCATTAATGCATTGCGTAAGAGAGAATCATACCTTCTTCTGTGTGCAGGAACAACCTCTAAGCTGCTGCAAGTGGTGTGTGTCTTGGTGAGGTCAGCTGGGCGAGCAGCACTGCACCTTACAACATTCAACCCAACCACAGTGCAGATCCTGCCAACTACAGCAAGTATTTTGTGATGGAGTGGTAGGGACACACCACAATCCATTACAATCTGGACATTTGCACTGTGGTAACTTTTGGTAGCCAGCTGTGAACCCATGGCACCTAGCTTACAGAAGAACTCAACCAGCTGCTTAATTCTTTGTGCAGGAACAGCTTCTAAACTACCACAAGCGGTAACATCGCCTGAGCTGTCAGGCAGCTCCCACCCTGTGAGAAGCACCGCACCTCACCTCACTACACATGATCAACAAGAATAGATTCTAGTGCAGAAGTTCAAGTTAATTAAGAGAAATCAGCTTACGAGATGTACTCCTCACCAAACTCAGAACTACTGGGCCACACAGTGTTAAAACAGTTGGCAGGACTTTATTTATTTATTTATGTATGTATGTATGTATGACATTAAGCAGATTATTTTTTTTAGACTACTTGTTATTTTTCATTTTGGTCCTATTAAAAGAGATAATTTTGTTGTATTGATTGCAACCAGAAATACTTTCTACTGTGATTAAAAAACGTGCCCTAGAAATACGTGTATCTTATATCAAACATTTTTAATTTGCTTTAAAAAGTCCTCCCTTTGTCGTGGCGAAAAATTGTCACCAAAAGGCTTTTACCTGAAATGAAGGCTATTAGGACTCAGAATAGGCAAACAGAGTTTATAGCTTTATTGCAATAAAACAATAACACGGACTCAACCCAATTCGACCAAATCAGATTGAGCCCCGAACAGTTCAGAACTCAAAACTTATATAGTCATTTCTTATCACTCCAACCACGCTCAGATTAACTCATTTGCTGTTTTTCTCTGACTCCCCTCTGCACCTGTCCAGCCAATACCTCGAGTTCTCATGGGAATCTTTATTATCTCCTGACTTCCCCCTGCAGTTGGCCTCTGGTATTTTTACTGTCTATTGTCCATCTTTAGTTTCTGTTTTGCTTATTATGATTGGCCTAGGCTGAGCAGATGTTCCCTTTTCCACTTTTAGGCATTGTCTTATCATTTCCCCTTCCTTGGTTTGGTGGCTGAAGCTAAGCTTTAATTAAAAAGAAATATGGCATGTACCTTTATTTAATTATTTGCTTGGCATGCCTGACTTGCATTAATTTCTGCACTAAGGTTAATGCTAATATATTTTTCTATATTTATTTATACTAGTACATTAATATACTAATTTTATTTTTCATGCATTACATCATCTTGACCTTGTTAGTAGCAATGCCTTTTGCTGTTTCTGCTGACTCACTATTCCAGCTGGCTTCTCATGTGCCTACCAGGACCATTTTTCTATATTATGTCATTGGTATTGTTCCTCAGCTTCCTAACCTTCGAACAACAGGTGTACATGTCCTCGATAGTTTCTGTGCGGCATTCTCTTTCTATTCTGTCCTTCCTTTTCCAATATTGGTAATTTTGCTTCAAGCTTAAAAATAATGCAATATGACTAATTTAATTTAACTATTTGCTTGACATTCTATTTTATGCTAAATCTAATGCTTCAGAAGCTGTTAATTACTTTTTTGGCTATTTATGCTAATATATAAATTTTTCTCTTCCATACCTGTCACACAAAATTCCGTTTTTAAAGATCAATTTCCGAAAGCTCTTGTTCCTTTTCATGTTCTGCACCATGACTTTTGCATGCCTTACCCTGAAAAGACAATGCACACTGTAGGCAAGTGTTAAGTCTATAATTTTATGCTTTGGTTTGTAATTAATAATCTGTTTTCAAAAAAGTGTGTAATACTGTACAGTATAAGGACAGTATACAAACTCTGACTCAAACACAGCTTCTTCATCTTTTTTTCCGCCATAGCTGCCACCCTGTGATCCATGAACACTCCAGCAGCTCTGGACCTTCTTCCTATGTCCTTCCTGAAACACAAAGACCAAGCAGCAAAAATTAGTTTTGCAGTATTGTTAGTTTTAATGTACCCATGTAAGCTCTGAATTCACTAAAAATAAAAGCTTGTTTTTGTGATTAACACACAAAGAATAATTAAAAACAGTGCAGCTTTGCCTTATAGTACCTCTTACTTGCTGCTACTGTCTCTATATCTGGGAGGGACTTCAGCATTTATAATAAAAAATAAAACCTCTTGCTAGGTCCATCTTAATGTCATCATAGACTGCAGCTTTTTATCACTTTCAGCTTAATCTGTGTGTGATCGAATATACTCGTCAAGTGCACAGCAGCTTTTGAGAGCAAAATGCAGATTTTTAAAAGAATACCCATAACAAGGGAACAATGGTATAGTGTGACACAGAAGGGCAAAAATGAACAAGTAAAGAAGAGAGAAACAAATGAAAAATCAAAGCACAAAATAATTTTTTTTTAAAAGTAACAAATAATGAAACAACCACAGAAAGTGACAAAAAATGAATTATTAGGTATACTGGGAGAAGGATGCTAAGGATAGAGCCGCCTGGGAAGAGGAAAAGAGGAAGGCCTAAGAAAAGATTTATGGATGTGGTGAGAGAGGACATGCAGGCGATGGGTGTGTCAGAGCAAGATGTGGAAGACAGGAGGATCTGGAACAAAATGATCCGCTGTGGCAACCCATAGCGGGAGCAGCCAAAAGAAGAAGAAGAATACGCTTAAAACAGTCCCATCTGAGCTCTGTCACCTAAGGAGGTGAACTACAGATCCAGCTCTCACCGCAGTGTGGATTCAAAGAGAGCCAGGAACATTTCTGTGGTACTTCAGTGTGCATATCTAAAACATTTTTTTTCTATTTAAATCAATTTAAATTAATAGCAAACGTTTAAAATGACCAGCATTATCTCAGCTTTTGGTATGAGCATATCTTAAATAAAAAAACACACTTGTACTAACATATGAGATGCCCCATTTTCCTTAATAAAAGGATAAGCGTCTGTCTCTGTGCCTCTCTGTCCAGTTGCTATGCCTCTGTCATTCCAACAGATGGTGCATCACAAACAGTTTTAGTAATAAAATGCATTGCATTTGTCATTGAAATAGATGACATATTTTAAACATTAGCATTGCTCTTACGATTCCCACTCCAAATGGCATATAACAGAAACATATGCAATGAATACTTTAATTACTTACAATAGAGTTCAATCCTTCTTAGACAGGTAGCACAGCTAGTACTGTGCATAAATAACACACATATACTGTATACCCAGGTGACACTCAAAAAAGTGCCCACCAATCATTGAGTATACAGTGACATGACCAGCAATACACCTATCTGCTGCAGGCGTGCTGCCACGGTAGATCCATGCCTACTCATTTTGCTTACTGGCTCATCATTTTGTAGCTATGCTTTTGCAGTATCTTTTTTTTTTTTATGAAAAGGATACTATATGGCACACATGCATTTTAATATACATCTCACTTGATTAAAATATCAGTTAACTCTAAACTTATATAGCAAAATTAACATTATTAAATTAACTTTTAAGTATATGGAAGAATATATATGAATAGAGATTTTACTGCATATGTGTACCTAACAAGTTTTGGAAAATATAACTGGAAATAAATTTTGGCAGTAACAACCACTCAAAACATCACACATTAAAAGAAGACAATCAACTAGTACTTTACTGAATTTGGCACTTATAAGTAAGTAAAGTCCTGTCGGAGGGAACCATGAACACAGCAAAATGCACATAAATGATGTGTCAATTAACAAGCGGTTGGTTTTATTAGCAAAAGGAACTGCAAAATGAGACTGATGTAGGCACTGAAAATTTCGGTGATGCCCCAGTGGCAAGAGAAAACCCTGCCAGTACCTGTACTGACTATAGCAATGGGTTTGCTACCCTCACAACCAGGAAATATACTGCAAAATCTATAACCACTCAGTCAAGGATTTGGACAAGTCAAGGACATTCACAAACCTCCAGCTCACAAAAATAATTTATTTTTTGTATAACCCAAAATCACACAAGGAGTGTCACAAGGGGCTTTAACAGAGCCTGTTTTTTGACAGAGCCAACATTGACCCCCCTAAGAAGACAAGTAAAAAATACTCCCCAAAAAAACCTTGTGGGGAAAAAATAGAAGAAATCTTGGGAAAGGCAATTCAGAGAGACACCCCCTTTCCAGGTAGGTTGGGCGTGCAGTGGGTGTCAAAAAATGGGGTAAATAAAATACAATACAAAAAACAGAGCCCAAGTAATCTTCTTCACTGATTTAGATGGCCAGTCTACCATTGCCAGTCGGAATACAATACTGTATAATAGTACAAAAGTAACAGTACAAGTACAGAGCAAAATGTAAGAGTAGATTATATCACCTAAGAGAAAATAGATTTGTTCAAAGTCCTGGAGACCTCAGCCAACAAGCCGTCTCCCCCTACTTGCCATTCCATGGCTGAGTTAGTGCTGGGCCGGCCAATCTGATGAAAAGACCCTTCTACCCAATGATTCCAGTGCTCCTTTACCAGAGATGACTTTTCCATAGGCAGGCAAACAACTTGGCAGTAAAGCAGTGGCACCAAGTGCCACATGTGAGAACCAAGAAAAGAATCAGCGTAGGTGAGTGTTAGTAGCAAATTATAAATGTCTTATTACTTATGTTTTAGTTACAAGATTACAAAGTGTGATATATAGATATATAGGAAAGACACTATATGATAGATAGATAGATAGATAGATAGATAGATAGATAGATAGATAGAT